>OZ010575.1:59128209-59728209 GCA_963932145.1 Acanthosepion lycidas
GTTCACAACTGTTCAGAATTTGAACATTCTGATGATAGTGAATGCACATTATCTAAAATTTGAATTCCTATATCTACGGTATTTTTAGTTTCTGATTTAATTTTTATACCATCTTGTTTCTTCCCTTAAACCTTTTGACAAAATATTCTGCTGATTGTTTTGTTCGTGAATTTTGGATTCAAATTAGAGTCCGCTTTATACATATAGCACCGTGTTATATAGTGTTCAATCCGATATAGAGTAGCGTTCAATATTGAAGTACTAATGTTTAAACATAAAATCTTTTTATCATGATAAAAATTGCAGCATATATTCTGAAAATATGTTATCATATGTCTACATATAAAATAACTGATGTTGGATATAATCTTCTATATAAGTACATCATTAATAACGTAGGCTGACGATTACAAGAACGTTTGCACAACATATATTTATATTTATTTTTCAATATAATCCCTCGTAAATGCAGTACAATGATATATATAAAATAAAAATGTAAAAATAAGAAGACCCTGCTCGAGAACTGAAGAAGTTTTGGAATATCTGAAGGTGAGCGCTGTGTTCATAATGGTTCATAATATTGGGAACTTATCAAAGATCCAAGAGGTTAGATAGCTGTTTTGTTTACTGGTCAGCAAAGGCCAAAACCGTACACTGAAATGATAGTGCATTGATTTATGTGAGAAAAAAAGACGTGTTTGATTGTTTTCTAAGTTAATTCATACGTGATAAACATTCGAAATATGCAGTCCGTAAAAGCTCGATACAGCAAGACAACACTTTGATAAACAGTTGAACGATCACTGAATTTCTCTCTACTGTAAATGTTGAGAAAAACGAACATCTGTTCAAACTACTTTTATTTTGTATATTTTGAATGAATTGTTTTGGTTCGGCATTTAATCTAACGCATAGTAGTGTAGCTGGCCATTCGTATTCGAGGATACCCGTCTACTACTGGCTAGCCAATCCCTGTTGCAGACGCTTGCTCAGGCGCATTTGTGTTTAGTCAACACCCACGTTTATACTGGAATTATACTGAGCAGACCTTAGTTACAGTTTCTTGGAGAGTGCGTGTTATCTAGCATGATCAACAATCTGAACAAGGCCAGCATGCGCAATCCCTCAGCTATCGACGGGCCCCAGGGTTCCGTCTACCCAATTTCACTCACAAGGCTTGGGTCAACCCGAGGCATGGTTTTTAGGCACTTTCCAAATGTGCCGCACGCTGTCCCTCCAGACTATTTCCTGTCAAATCGACCATGGTGAGTTTCGAACACGGGTCTCATTGTCAGAATGCGAACATTCTAATCATCAGTCTCCTTCCTGACAAATCGACTATGGTGAGAGTTGAACCCGGGTCACATAGTCAGAATGCGAACGTTCTAACCACTCGGCCACACGCATCTAGACCATCTAACGCATGTAACCATAATAAAAAGAAGTTTTTGTTTCTCATCAATGGAATAATTCTCTTTAATTATGGGACAATCTTACTAATCTTACTGATATTTTTATAGTCATACTGGACATTACACTCTATCATTTTTCACTGGATGTGTAAACAGAATGTATTATTGATTCTGGTAGGCTATTTCGTCGTAGAGCAATGGTTGGCAACTAGTCTTGTAAATCATTACCCTTCTATCGTACCAAGAAAAACTAAATAAATATTAGTTGCCTTTCAGTGGAACAGTGTTCAAAAATAATCTCACAAAATTTTCTTTCCGACATGAGTTCGATCATTCTAGGGTGACTTTTTTTTTAAATTTTAGTATAATTAGCTAAGCTTTGTCAGTAATGAGTTTGATTCTCACTGGGTATCCCAGACAAAATTCGATATTTAATAACTAAACAATGGTTGACATCGTAGCAGCAACCGACCTCACTTAGTAAATATGAGTCACCTTGTCGTGGAGTAATGGTCAACACACTTGTCTCATACATCATCATGTTTTTAATGGCATAGATCTATACTCGGTGTCCAGAAATCCTGGCTTTGTGTGATACTAACGTAAATCTTGTAGATTTCTGGGCACCTTGCCACAGAACAAGATTATCAAAACCGTTTCGCTCATTATTTTGCAGATTATATCAAGATACAAAGCATAATGGTGAATGTGCAGGTGGCAAATTGGCATGGGCATAAGATTTTGACAAAGTGGCTACATACTCCACTCGATCGAGAAAAAAAGAGGACACTTTGGTAAAAAATACTGATGTTGTAAACAGTCAAGTTACGCGAGTCGTATTGCCTCAAGTACATATAAAGTTTTTAAAATATAAAAAACGACATTTCAAGACGTAGGCAATCATGGCTCTCGATATATTTGCGAAGTGCCTTAACTTCCAGAGAAAGATAGTACAGTGGTTTTCCGATGGCGTGTCCACGATTTTGAATAAAGAGTATTCCACTTCTTAGACTGGCTGCCACTCAAGGTTAGAGTGTCTTGTCTACTATAGAACTCATAGAGAGAAGAGATGTATTCATGCTTTTCCCAAATGCGTTTCTTCAAAAGAGAATCCAATATACTGAGCTGGATATATAATTCATAATTATTTAATACTGATTACAAATGGGGTCTACATTTTCCTTCGAGCCTAAGTCGATTACCAGTTTTGCACAGGTCTGAATATACATATGGTTTTGCGTTTGGAAAAAGTGATAATCCTTCGGGGATTGAAATAGAAAATAATCAAATCAAATAGAGAATCGTCTATCTATTACATTTTTCATGATTTGATTTGAAAAAAAAGTTGTATTGGTTTTGTTGCACGGAACGACAATATATACAATTTTCAGATCTGATTACATTATTCAAAATTCTCACTCAATGGAAACAGTTTTTATGCGACGTTATCTGTGACTATTAAGTTATACTAAGCTTATGATTCAATTCTGTTTGGTCTTTAATAATTAGCCATGAATGAAGGATGACTCAAAAAATAAATCAAGAATAAAAAAAAAAAAAAATACAACCCAGCCACGAATGATTGAATGTATATTCCTATAATAAAAACAGACAGGAAAGCAGTTGGCGGTTTGCAGTCCCCACAGTAATGATGGAGAAGAATGGAGACAAAGCTGAAAGACTTGCAAAGTGAATATTGAAAAATAGACATCCGGGTTCTGTTAACGCATACTATTTTTCACCTGGGTGCAAACAGAACATTTGGTTAATCGGACAGAGACCAAAGGCGCTTGCTTGCTTGTCGACCCCACCAGCTTATTTCCACAAAGATAGATGAGGAAGATATGAGTAATAACTACATTAACAACAAAAGTTCGGTTACTGTATCGAAGGGGTGTACAAAAATTTCTCTGCTTGGTCCACTTTCTAAAAACAGACGACATAACCAAACATCAGATTTAAAATAATGTATCTTCAATACCATTAATTTAAATCTGATGTTTGGATATTTCGTCTGATAAGATTATGCATCTTCAACACCAGGAGGCACGGTGGAGTAATGGATAGCGGCTTGGAGAGCCGAGTTCAAATTCCAGTCGAATCCATTACATTCACTTACATGCTAATAACCATGGGAAAAGTATGGATCCTCTTCTTGTCTCCCCTCCAGCTATGGGTAAATAGCAGGACACACCGAGTTCTATAGCCTTGGATGGCAACTGGTCTACCGCAGAAAGAAATGGCAACCTACTGCGGGAAGAAATCTACCTCGTCAGTCATGTTTACTTTTAAGTAGTGTGGTATATCAAAATCTTGATTACGTCATTATTTTCTCTTCTACAAGATGCGATGGATAAATTATCGCCATTATATATTTTTAATTTTGTGCGTGCGCGTTGTTTGTTCTTGATTTTTGTCAGCTCCACAGTTGGGCATCGTATGTGAGAAAAAGAGTACCATGACGCAATGCACTGCGCCAGAAATTTGGAAACGGCATGCTGTACTGCTTGGCATTCGCACCGGAAGTTTCAATATGAACATTTCATAGTGTTTGGGTGTCAATCTGACGATAGTGCAGAGGATTCGGAAAGGGTCAAATGAGTCTAATGGTGATTATGATGGTGTTTGGAGTGATCACTAGTCATGCCTTCATTCATCTTCCCACGGGGCCTCAGAGTGAACACGGGGGCCTACATCAAGTGAGGAGGTAGTGCTGCCCTGGGTCAAGAGGGTGGCTGCTGAAAGACCCTATGTCTGGCAACATGACTCTGCACCATGCCACACAAGCAGGAAAACCCAGACATGTCTATCAAACAATTTCTGCAACATCACATCACCCCTTATATCTGCAACCCCAGACTGCAACCCCTTTGATTATTATGTGTTGAGGAAGAGACTAACAAAACTTCTTGTAACACCAAAGATGAACTGAAGGCAAGGATTACGGCAGCATCACCAACTTAAACAAGGAGGCAACCCCGAAGAGTTGCAGGAGATTCCGAAGTCGTCTGGAAGCCAATGGTGATTTTATTGAATAAATTTATTCTTTAGTATTTCAAAATAGTTTTGTGTCATTTATCTGTTAAAATGAAATGTTAGTGTTATTTTCCTTTTGCGTCATTTAGACGACAATTTATCCATTGCATCCTGTCTGTGCTATCAATTTTAGTTGTTACTGCTGAAAGTCCTCAAATTTGGTACATTTCTTTGTGATTCTGTCGAGCCAGTCCACTAGGTTTGAAAAAGGATGGACTTTTTTAAAAACTACAAATTTCATTCGCTTAAAGATATTTTAACAATCGAATTGAGAAAACGGCTGCATTCAGGTGACATTTTAGATATTTCTGAACCAGTACGGTGACATACAGTTTCGATCTGACGAGGCTATTTAAGAACATGACTTGAATTCTTAGGTCAATAATTTGGTTTTGTCGCAATTAACTGTGTTGGGCATCACGGCCTGCAGTCGAACAAACATGGTTGATGCTAATCTTCAGGAGAGCAAGTGGAGCGACTATATTGAATCATTTGATGTGTCTACTGCTAGAAAAGTTGGTTCACTCTGTCGGGAGATAATTAACAAGCAAATCAAGCATTGAAAATGCCTTGCATTAATTTGGTTATGTTAGGTGCTCTGATGTGTAGCTTCCATATAAATCAAGAACACAAACCTACTGGATTGGGTTTGAAATGTTCTTTTTTTGAAATAGACAATGATGATAGAAAAGTTGTACATTTATAAAGCTATCTTTTGTCTATGCATTAAATACTGCTGGTCTGGTACTTCTGCTGTATATCTCGAGATTCTTGACAAAATTCAAAGAAGAGCCTGTAATGTAATCGATTCTCATCTGGCATCTCGACATCAGTCACTTTTTCACCGACGTGATGTGGCTCTGTCTTTTCTATAAATATTTTTATTATGGCAACTGTTTTGATGAACTTTTCCTCTAGTGCCTCGACTACGTGAATTTAAACGTGCTGTTAAATTTGCATCTCGGTGTCATCGTTTTACTGTTGAACAAGTTAGATGCAACCACCACTTCTGTTTAAACAATTTTTTTCTCGCACTTCTCACCTGTGGTACTTTTCAATTTATTGCTTTTCTGCTATCTACAGTCTTTACAAATTTAAATGTAACACTAATCGCCATTTTCTGTATTGCTGAACCCTGTTCCTTATTTGTCCTTTCCTCACTTCTCCTCACTAAAGTCTTCGCATTCTCTTTCACACCCGGTAACTCCCTGCGTCCTGGTAATATTGGCGTCTTGATTGGGGTGAATGATTAAAAAAGCAAAACTTATTCTATGTTCAATTTTCTTATATCCTATGCTAAATGTGTTATAACTAATCCAAACGCCGAGGTATTTGAAGTGTTTGGTATTTACTAATTCTACATCCTGATTTTTTATTCAGGATATGTGCCATCATTGCTTTCATTGCAATTCAAGATCATAGTTGCTGTTTTTGAAAAGGTTTATCTCGAGTTTCTTGTAACACTTGATAATGGATGTTGATATCTTTTTTCGTCAAGAATAGTCTTTTCCCAATTATAAATGCCTATGTTGTCAACATATCTCACCTTATCATCAATACATCGGCCTCGGGAGGGAAAGCAGGATTAATGCTTTCTAGTGGTAGATTCGTTTGGTATGTGGTATGGAATACGGAAATAATCAGTGACCATTTCTTCATATATTCTTTCTTTCTATGTGCCGTGTCCTTTCAGGACGTAGGCGATCATGGTTCTCCACCTCCCGCAATCCCTTGCAGCTCTCAAGAAGTTCCTTTCCTCTACCACCTCCTCCAGAGCACGTTCTGTCATCCACTTGCTTATGCCCGCCAGGTATGTCATGCGTTGTTTTCCCTTGTCTTTCTTTTCCTCTACTCGACTCGTGAGTATCAGATTCTCCAGGCCCTCCTTCCTCATTATGTGTCCCAGGAACTTCAGCTACCTTTTTCTGATGTTAAGTATCGCAGGGTATAATCTGGGAAGAAATTAAATGGAATGCGGCTCTCATTTCTTTCCTGTTGTGGTTTGAAATGTTTCAGTATTATGTTTTCACTAGATATGTACCGACTATGTGAACCTCTATAGTTCCTTTATCGAATCTATCAAATTTGGAATAGAAGAAATCTCTGTTAATGCCGTCATATGCTGATGTAAGAGCGACATAGTTGGTATACAATTTTCATTGGATCAATCTCGAGTGGTTTGATGATATATATATATATGCCATAATCACACATCTTACCAAAATGAAAGCCAAACTAGGTTGTGAGGAGTTGACATTCATAGAAAGGTGAGAATCTTGTTAAAATTGTTCATTAGTACTTAGAATATATCCAACTGAAACACCATTGTACGTTTGAGAGTATTAGCGACTATCCTTCGGGCATTAATGCGTAATATTTCCCTACTGCTTTGGGATACACATTTGATTCTAGACTCCCTTTATGAAATTGATAAACTTGTCAAGTGATGCTTTATTATCCTTCAGTTTTGTTTTCTCTTTCTTGTCTTCTTCTTCAGTAAGTTCGTTGCTGTTTACGTTTGGAGGTAGATTTTGTAATGCTTGAGTGTTACTTACACAGCACAGACAACTTTGAGGAGATCTTGATCAGGTTTAGCAAGACATTTCTCTTAGTCAACTCAAAAAAACAAACAGAAGGAAATGAAAATACAAACCTAAAAGAGAACAGAGATTTTCTTATATCTTAACTGTAAATGCTTATCGGGCGTGTTTTACTTTGATATTAAATAGTAGTCTCATATAAAGTCCAGACAGCATAAAATATGACACAGAAATCCAAAGATACATAGAAATAACGAAAACTCTCTTACAGAAACTAAGCAAAGTAGTAAGAGATAGGAAAATTTCGTTAAAAATGAAACAAAGCGTGTCGAATATCTAATCTCCAATATATGGCATTGAATGCCGAACAATCGGTATTTATCAATCCACCCACGAGGATCGAATGTGGCACAAGGCCGGTTTAATGTGGGTAGCCCGCGAGCCCGTAGGCTCGGCCAAAAATATGACCTTTGAACCCGCCTAGACGGGTTCAGGTCCTGTCTACCTCCCCGAAGGAAACCTTGCCCTTCGGCAAAGCTTCCTCCGAGTTCCTCTTTGCATTAGAGAGTTCGACAGAAGCCAGCCCGGATGATCACAAAGCACAGATACTACACTTTGATCCTAAACGGGCCAGCGGTGAATGCCGAACAGTCTCTTCATAGACGAAAAAGATATTTGAAGTTACACATGTGGTTTTTATCGATAGATTCTGCGAAAACCACGGACTGAACATGTGAAGAACGAGGAAATCTTAAGGAAAATAGAAATTAAAAAGATACTTATACTTACAGATAGAAATAGTTGAAATTTTCAGGATATATCTAGGAAAGAGGTCTTGGAGAATTTAGAAAACACAGCGAGGCTTGACCAGCAGGGAAAACAGCGAGTAATCTACCGGACAATTTTGTGTGAATGGATAGCAGAACAAAAATAAAGAGGGATGATAAAGTTTAAAATAATATTTAGAGCAAGAGAAAGATAGGAAAAGTTGTGCAGAGATGTGATCGCCACGTCCTAAAGGAATATGGTATATAAAGACTTTATTTCAGGAACTATTCCCTATTATTAGTACTATGTATCCCAGTACAACCTATGGCATGTAAATTGGAGAGGAAATGGTCACTGTCAAGCGTGCCGCATTGTCCCTTTGACATTGTCCTATGAAGGATACCGTAACCCAAACCATATAATAATAAATAAAAAAACACATCTCGCTGCAGAGCAACCTAATCATTAATACTATAATATATATGTAACTAGCTTAAAAGCCACCAATCGGGCGGTATTTAAGCTAGCTCCAGCGGAGGGCTCTTGATTCGGCTTTAATCACAATATGCAGCAATACAAAACTCAAAACTGATCGCTGCATTTAAGTATTGCATTAATATTTAAGCTTACCTTTTAAAGGTTCAACGATAATTCTTTTGGCGCCACTTAATTTAAAGAAAATTTGATGTACGTAGGTCCTTACTTTCCGTACAAACAATTATTTTTATCTCATGGGTGACTTTTGATGGATTTCGCAATTAATTTCTATTATTCTCAAATTTATTTTCAAGTTATAAAAATTGTTTTCGTACAAAAAAATTCGTTGCAAAAAAACGTAAAAAAACCGCTGAAAACAAACGCAGTAATAAAAACTTCGTAATCCAAAATTTCAGGATTGCAGTTCCGTATCCGGCCCAGAATGTTTTTAATTTGCTCACGGAGTCGGCCTGATTCCAAAATATGTTGGGCTACGGCCTGTAGGAGTAAAGTTGAAAAAGTGTGACACACTGACATTCGCATTTATTATATAGATTAGTTCGAATTTCATTGCGTGCTCCCTACGTGTGACCGTTTAGTTATCATCAGATTGGTAGACTCGTCTCGACGGCTGTTACTACTGTAGTGATTATTTAATTTCTTACGTTGTGCCCCTATGCTTGTAACTATGCTTCTTCAATATTTACTGCAAAGAAGTTAACTCGTTTTCAGTAAAAAAAATATTAAATATTGAAATCATCCTGTAAAAATAACGCCGACATTAGCTGTTAACAGTGGAGATGGAAAACAAGCTTGAAATGTATCTGCAATAAATAGAGATTGAGAATAGCGAAAACATATCTAGGTTTCTCTTTTTACAAATTGGCTCAGGCTTTACTTATTTTATCATTAAAACTTGTTTAAAAGCAGTTGAAAGCAGCCGTTGTTCGATGTCAGCTTACTTTCTACTTGTAAAATATATGAGGAATTCAGCAAATGAGATGACCTCTAACTACATTGAAAATTGTTAAATTAGCTTTACTTGTACACCTACTAATCCCTAATCATTAGTAGTCTAGAGTTAAATTATTTTCACATATACATATAATTTAGAAGTATTGTTTTTGTAATAAAGATTTGAAAGGATTCATGATGGTAGAGGAAAAAAATGAAATGCAACATTAATAATTTTTGCATAAAATAATCATAATTGGAAATAACGATATATTTCTATAAAACATTTGATTAGCCTTTATTTGAGGAAAATGCGTCATTATTTCGCGAGTATCATTCTCTTTGGTATCAAAGAAAAGAATACTGAGCTGTTACGTGACATCTGTTCTTTTTTACGGCAGCGAATGTTGGACGATTTCCTCAAAGATGAAGAAGAGACAAGAGGCGACAGAGATGTGGTTCTACAGAAGGATGCTAAGGATATTATGGACCGATCGTGTGAGCAACGATGAGGTCTTAGAGAGGTTGCAAACAAAGAGAAATCTTATATTTAACATCAGGAAGAGGCAGCTGAAATTTCTGTAACACATAATGAGGAAGGAGGGCCCAGAGAATCTGATATTCACAGGGTCGAATAGAGGGAAAGAGAGACATGGGAAAACAACGCGTGACATAACTGGTAGACTTATGCAAGTGGATGACAGAAGGTGGTCTGGGGGAGGTGGCAGAGGGAAGGAACTTGTTGAGAGCTGTAAAGGATAGAGGGAGGTGGAGAGCCATGATCGCCTACCTGAAAGGATATGGCACATAAAAAAAAAAAGAATATATGAAGAAATGGTCACTGATTATTTACGCATTCCATGCTACATACCAAACGAATCTACTAATAGAAAGCAGTGAGGAAAAGTTTTTTGTCCTGATCTACTTTCCAAAAACGGATCAATTGTTTTCATTTTTATTTTGAGAACCGCATATTGGTGGAACCAAAATTGTACTTACAGCACCCAACTATTATTTTTGCAGTCCTCTTCAAAACGTCTTTGACTTCTTAACATTCTATCATTTATAGCAAGGATGGAATGTTAAGAATTCTTCCAGAAAGTTAGGTTGAAAAGTTTCAGTGATTATATTTTAGAAAAATACAGGAAAATTATTAACATGTTAAATGTATCACCATTATTATTATTATTATTATTATTATGTATATTCTTTATAACTAGTTTATAATTTTTAAACTGAATTATTAAGTGTAATCAACTTTATTATTACTAAAAAAAAATTTAATCGGCAACCACGTAATACCAGTTATAAGTTCGAGCAGTGTAAATTCATTAAGTTTCTTGTTTTTCCTTCTGCAAAAACAGTCGTAATTTGGAATAATTCCTTGATAGAAATGTGTTGATCGGGCGCCTTTCATTCGAGAAAGCTTCATATCGTTTTAGAATTCATGTCTTGCTGCTGCCATAATTTCTTTACTAAGTCAATCCTGAACATATTTTGGTGGTGAACTTAGGCAATCTGTTCATAATACATTCGCTTAAATCAGCCTATGTGTCTCTGTCTCTGCTTTTTCTTCTTTCCATCTTTCTATATTACGTTGTTTCTTTTTTGTCTATTTTCAGTTTATTTCCCTTTATTAATTTCTCTCTTTCTGTTTTTCCCCAGCATCTGCCTGCTTAATCTTACCGATTATTTCTTTCTTCCCATTTTCTCTCTTCCATTATATATATATATATATATATATATATATATTGACTAGTAAGTTAGGACTGCTAACTCACGCAGCATATTAATCCTTGTACACAGAAATTTGTCATTGGTACCCGAGAGATAAAAATCTGATTTTTCCATTCAAACTGTAATTCACGTCTCTTCATGAGAAAATGGGCGGATAGGAGGTAGAGGAGGAGCGAGACAGGCAACATTTTCGCAGCGTTAAGAGACTTGCTGACCGAACAAGGAAAGAGAATCTATTGAGCGATCAATCTGAGTCTTGCGAGCAGCTTTCTCAGTACATGGATATGAATGCGAGGCACATGAATTACTCAAGTGACAGACAAAAATGAATGACTCTATTCGCACCGAATTAACACAACAAAGGCATGGGAGATGCCATAAATATTATAAAGAATTGCGTTAGTCTAAAATCTTGTTTGCTTTTCAAATAATCCATTGATTATCAGGCGCTACAAATGGAGAAGTGCTTTCAAAATATTCAAATACATTCTAAATTGAGGATGTGAGCATATATATATATATATATATATATATATATATATAACCAAAAACTTTTGCGGTTTATCTTCTTTTTAAAATATACACTTTTCTCTCGTTGGAACAACTATAACCTCTATATATTGTGTTAGGTGCTAGAAAGTTCTTGACCTGACCAAGAAGCCTTTATGGTAAAATTCTGCTGTTTGGTCATTTTCTCGGACATAGGTAATTGGTTCGGGCTGAAAACCTTTCAATATAAACTCGGAAATATATAATGTGAATATCTTAGAGGATATACATATATGCATGTACGAGTCATCTGAGGATTTTTTGGGCAAGCTGGGCAAGAGTCAGCTTTGAAGAATTTGACAGAACATATGGATGTACGATTTTGCTTTAAAGATTTTTGGTTTTGACTTGCACCACTTAAAAAAAAAAGTTTTATCCAGTAACATGCGAGCAGTCTGAGGATAACACCTATCGCTTATATCGTTCCTTTCCGGTCGAGGGATCGGTTCCGAGGATTTGTATCCCTTTTACGCAGTTTATGCTAATTGTTAGCCATGATTTATCTTGGGATTGGTTGTGGAGTAGTTTCCCGTTGCTTTCACCACAGCGGTTTATGGGAGACACTACCTCTAATTAGCTGGCCGTTGACTCAGACAGTTCCTCCGCCCTTTGTTAGGTCTTGTTTTTCGTCCTACTGGCTTGCTGGGATATAGCCGGTATAGTCGCCGACATTTAACTTTTACTCTATTTCCTCTGTTGTGTTCCTGTCACTCAAAATAACTTGTTTCTCTTTTAAGGTGTTGTATGTAACAATCGTTATGCATCTGGAAGTGAAAAGTAAATATAAATACTTATATATTTATTTAGAATATATGATGAACAACCCTCATTTTGCATAATCGAAAAAAAAAAAAAAAAAATACAGAAAATAAGTTATTTTAATTATTTCTCAAAAAACATATTACAATTTAAATTCATATGGTATATCAAATAATTATGTCCTGAAATTTTTAGCAAGGGGTTGCGTAAAAACGGATTTTTTTGTGAAAAATAAGAATTTGCAAAATAAGATCTGGCATTATATTTTGTGAGCAACGACACAGTTTTAGAGAAAATGAGAACAAAAAGGAAACTTATACTTAACATCAGGAAGAGACAATTGAGGTTTCTAGGGTACATAATGAGGAAAGAAGGCTTGGAAAATCTGATACTCACAGGACAGACTAAAGGCAAGAGAGAGGAAAACAACGCTTAACATTTAATAAACGGATGGCGGAACAGGGCTGAGGAGAAATAACAGATAATCCAGCCGAATAACAGTCGAATCCATTACATTCGCTTACGTGCTAATACCCTTGGGAAAGGTATGGATCCTCTTATTCTCCACCCCACTGTGAGTAAATAGCAGGACAGACCGGGTTCTATAGCCTTGGGTGGCATTTGGTCTACCACAGAAAGAAATGACAACCTAATGCTGGAAAAAAATCTGCCTCGTCAGTCATGTATCCAAAGATCACCTAGGCGTGTATCACGCATGGCACATAACTGACTGACTAAACAGATAATTTATTAAGAGCTACAAGGGACAGGAAGTTGTGGAGAGCCATGGTCACCTACGTTTTGAGGGTACACGGCACATAAAGAAGAAGAAAGCCTAAATACAATAGTGGAGATTTAATATGGTTGAGCATGTGACATTTCAGAATACATTTCTGGTAAATTCTTAATATATTTACATACAGTTTAGGAAATGTGAAAAGCGAGTGTCAACTGAATGTGGTATAGACTTTTGCCGCGATTTTCTTTTTCTTTTGAGGCAGCGTGTTGATTTAGCAGTAGACTTCTTTGAAGGACGAACAGAAAACTAGGTGTTAGGCTAAGTAATTATATTGTTTAAATTTTACTATATTTGTGAGGAAACGGTAATCACCATGATAGAGAAGAAGAGTTGTAGACTCAGAGTGTTGACATGAAAATCGACAATATTTAGCGACAGAAACGCTTTAAGCGATCATCTCTGTTGTTACACAGCACATGATCTGATGGTCACTTAAGGTGTGAAATTGGCAGTCACCATGCAGTGTTGAGTTGGGTATATAATGTGCGTGTGTGTTTAGAGTGAGATGAAAGAGAAAAGAGTGAGTGAATAAAAGCGAACAGATCTCTGGAGTAGATCAGTTCAACCATTCGACCTCATGGCGTACAAGATTCGTTTAGTCTTGTTTTAAACTTTTATTTACCAAGTTTCCCCATTTAATCTTATTTGAAAAAGAAAGTTACCTTGTCGGAAATCCCTTCAAGTCTCTGGCTACTTATTCCTATCTGCTTCCACATAGTTTTTCTCTTTCTCTCTCTTCGTTATAAGCATCTATGCCCCAATCTGTGCATTTATGGGATCTTGCCGTAGCAGCCTATTTGCTCGAGATATTACAAATAAAAACATCAGTTGCTGCTACATTATTTTGGCCTTGTACCAGATTGAAATTAAATACCTAATATTCTCGGTACACACACACACACACGTTTATGCAAAATACATATTTTTATACATTTTGGTTATTAGCCGCTACACTCTCTTGGTTTCTTCGCGTGTCCGCGGTTTGGTATTCGGTAACCTGAGAATTTCAGACCTTTTATTCAGTTCGTTTGGTTACATTGTTGTCATTCCGCTACCCATAAAAGATTGTATCTTATATCAGTTAATTCGTTTTCGTGAGGCCGTTGTTTATTTTGGCTTTGCCTGACCCAGCGATTGAATTCACAAGTACTGGATAATTAGTGGCTCTCTACACTTTCATCAGCTCGTTTATTGCTGCGTCGGCAGTGAAAATTATCTTTGTTGGTTCTGTGGGAAAAGAACTAACAGCATCCCAAGGACGAATGAATGAAACAATATTAAGACGTTGGGTAAGTGTTTACGAGCAAATCTTGCCGGTCATTACGACTGAGTAGTGAGTTCGATCCAGCATTCATCAACTAAAACAAGGATACCGTCCAGAAGAGTTGCAGGAGATTCCAAAGTCGTCTGGAGACAATGGTGATTTTATTGAATGAATTTATTCTTTAGTATTTCAAGATATTTCTGAGTAATTTTGGTAAATCTTTCTGTTAAAATGAGATGTCAGAGTTATTTTCAGTTTCGCGTAATTTTAACAACAATTTGTGCATCGTACCCTCTGTGTGTGTGTGTGTGTGTGTATACATATATATATAGAGAGAGAGATAGATAGATGTCTGACAAAACTGTATACACTTTATTTTATGAGCGTAAAATGCACAAGACCAATTGTATGCAGAGTTATTATGTTAAGCCAATCTTCCAAAAGGAGGGAGGATCTCTCTCTATAAAATCAGCATTATAAACCCCAGCTGTATTGAACACGGATTTCTGAAATCTGTTGAAATAGTTGAACCAGATCACAGCATGAATTTTATAGCCACATATTTATTCATATAAGAAAAGAATTTCATTTAAAAGTAAATGACAAATATAAAGTTTCACACAAAATTATGTAAACTCTCGATTATTTTCCTTATTTTTCTGATTATTCATTTCAAATCCTATTTGATGACAATTATTTACTATGTTAATAAAACAGTTTATTATGTGAATTCATGGTAAATAGAGGGAAATTAAATTTATTATTTTAACTCTAAACCGGCATTGATAAATTTCACATGAATATTGAAGCCTTACTGAAAAATAAATTTGGCTAAGTCATAAAAGCAATTAAGCCATTTTCTTTTCGCCCCCTGCTCGTTGTAATACTCAACATTAATAAAGATGTTTATATAAATTTATTTTATACATATGAAATCTGAAGAAGCAGAAGAAGAAATTGATGGCGGGTTATCAGTCCGAAGAAGAAAATTCCCAACTGGTTTATCATTAATTAATTGAAAGAAATTGGAATTGTATTAATGCTTGTCCAAGGAAGATTTCAATTCGACCTGACTAAAAAAAACAAAGTTTCAGTCAACTTTAATTCAAGGATATCCAGGGAGATCTGGATAACGCTGGAATAGTTGTATACAATCCCCAAAAATTGTAGAATATTGAACTGACAAGAATTTCACTAATAAGTTGCACGGCAATAACCAATACTCCGAACACGAAAAAACTTAATTAGCATCCACCTATTTTTTTTATCAAGTTAATGATTACTGGGACACAGCTATTTGTTCAGTCGAGGTTAAAGTTGAATTTTATGACATAATCAGCAGCGTTACCTTTTGAAGAGAAAAAAGAAAAGTACACAACGCACAATCTGAAATCCACAATTCCAGTAATGACATATAATACAGCATCTTATGAAGATAATTTTAGCACAGCAGGTAGCGAAAAACTTACAGAACTGCTATGGTAATAGTTTGGGTTAACAATTCTTTCGAAAAAAATCTGTTAGTCTCTGATAACCTGTTTATATTTGGTAGGCGATTCATCTTCAGCAAGACAACGATTTGAAACATACTTTGAAAATCACCTCAGAATGATTTAAGAATAAAGTTAGGGCAACAGAATGGCCTTCCAAATCGCTAGACCTAAATTCAATCGAACATTTGAAGAATTAATTGAAAATTGCTGTTCATAAACGGAAGTAATTGAACTTGAGTAATCTGGAATGATTCTGTATAGAGAAGTGGTTGAAAATACGAGCAGTGCAACGCAGAAGAAGCCTTATCGAACGCTACAGAAAAAATATTAACAGTGATGACTGCCAAAGGAGCCTCAAATAAGTATCAGTTGAAGGAAGTTGAATACTTACAGAAAAGTATGTATTGTAAATTATTTTTAATTAAGGAAATAAAATTTTATTTTTTTATTTATTATAATTTCACGGAAAAGTAATGGGCAGTACCAAAGTAACTTCCATTACTCTGAGTATTATTCGAGTAAAAATTAACAATTTTTACCTTTTTAAAAACTGAGTTCTAAATATTGAGATGTGTGGTTTGCTTCAGAGCTGAGAGAAGTGATATCACATCCAAATGCCTGGAAGTGTTTTTACGAAAAGTATAACTTTTCTAATATATCTTTATATCTGTATAAAACATAATATGTAATCGGATGAATGCTAAGTTAACCGGCACGATAATGTAGTGATTGTGTAACTAAGAAATGGGTTGTTAGAATTTTTATTGTTAGGGAGACATTATCTAAATGGGTAAACACTGCTTTGTAGAAGTTTTGATTTTTGTATCGACGAGGTCAATGATATTAGATGGTTTTATGCATAAAGGTTACAGTGTAATTGAAATAGTTGAGCCAAATATTTCCCGTTAGTGATTGGTGTTTAAATAAAATTCAAGATTTTCATTGCTGATTTTATAGGTAGGTACATTCTCTTCACCTGAAAATTGGCATGACATACTCTTTTTAACCTATATAATATATATATATATATATAAAGAAATGTAGGTGTATTTTACTTTGTGGGCGAAATAGTTATGTATTTCCTATTGGTACCAGAAGTTGGTATTCAAGGTCATGTAAAAGTCAATACTTTGAATACTGACTTTTTCACATGGAAAATTAATTTAATGTAATATTCCGATGTCCATTTACGTCCATATTGCTTTGTACCATACTGACCTAAGCTAAGTAAACCGTTTTATTGAAGTATATCTCAGCTAAGATAATTTTAAATCGTCTACTGAAGAACTCAATAGAGAATCAAATTATCTCCTTGCATCACTTTTCTTTCCCTTGCTTCTTTTCTCATTTCCTTTTTTTTATTCTATCGCTAAACAAAATCTTTACGATAGATAAACAATATCGGATGGAGATTAATATTCATGAATTTCATCACCAGGACGCCCATCCGGTCTTCCAGACATAAATAAATAAATAAATAAATAAATAAATAAAAAGACTAATTAGTGAAGTTACAATTGTTCCTCGTTTTTTTTTAACGCGATCAAGTGAGGCGCTGTCATACTTTTGAACAGTGTTGCCTTGGTTTGTTGCATGTTTTACGATGCTTTCTTGATGACACTGAAAACCCTGCCAAAAATTAGTCGTGAACTTGTAAGATAAAGTAATATGTACACGCACATCTGGATATTTACTGGTAAGCGAAACGTGAGTCTGACTTGATTGTTCACCAAGCGAATATTATTACCCTTTTGTAAGACCGAATTCAATATAATTGACATGTCTGAAGTTTAATATTTTCTTGCTAACTCGTAGAGATTGAGAAACCGACTCCCTGGTTTATTTGTTAATGGTGTCGATTCTTTAACTAACCAAACAAGTTAAATTTGAAATACTTCATCGTGACCGTCCTGGGTATGAGGATAAACTACATCCGCGTCCAGAGTAAGACGATAGACTACGTTCAACAGCAAGGCCTCTGATCAAGAGGTTTTGAGGAGCATGGAACCACCTCTTAATTACTGGTGTAACCAGGGCCACCTTGTCAAGGGGTGGTAGCACTTTTTAGGGTCCCAGCTTTGGGCAAATAGTTAACCACGAAACTGAGGTAAAAAGCATTATGAAAGTGTAAAAATAGGTTTTAATACCAGAAATACTTTATAAAAAATTATTACCAGAAATAAAATTTTTGTGGTAAAAAAAACTATTACCAGCAATACATTTTTTAAAATAATATTAGCAGGAAAAAAGGTTGTCGGCATTAAATGACCCATTGAGGTTTATATGCCATAAACCAAACCAAACCAAACTTCATCGTGACGCAAGATAGCTCTTCTTTTTTTTTTTTCTTTTTTTTTTTACCAGGGACTTGGGTACTTGTAAAATCCGCGATAGCCCGAAAGTAAATATCTTTCAAATGAAATGTCGCAAGTTATTCGTGCAAAAATAACGTTAGGAAGAACGGCTTATTGGTTAGGTAGGCAGTTCCGGACAAAAGACGGCAAGTGCGACAGCGAGATCCGTAGACGTATTGGGATGACCAAGGATGCATTCCAAAAGCTGGGCAGAGTATTGCAAGATAGGAGAATTTCTTTGGTAACGAAGAAAAGAATACTGAGCTATTACATGACATCTGTCCTCCTTTACAGCAGAAAATATTGAACGAAGAGACTTAAGGCAACAGAGATGTGGTTCTACAGAAAGATGCAAAGTATATCATGGAGTGAGCGTGTGAGCAACAGTGAAATCTTAGACAGGATGTATACAAGGAGGAGGCTTATACTTAACATCAGGAAGAGGCAGCTAAAGTTCCTGGGACACATAATGAGGAAGGAGGGTCTGGAGAATCTGATACTCACTGGTCGAATAGAGGGAAAGAGAGACAAGAAGGGCAAACAATGCATGACATACCTAGCGGCCCTAAGCAAGTGGATGACAGAATATGGTCTGGGGGAGGAAGCAGAGGGAAGGAGCTTGTTGAGAGCTGCATGGGATAGAGGGAGGTGGAGAGCCATGATCGTCTACGTCCTGAAAGGACACGACACATAGAAAGAAAGTAGTTCCGTGTATCCCAACAGTGCTATCTTTATACTAGTATTTTAGCTTTGATGAAGTAAAAATCCCGAATGCTAATTTTGATATTGAGCAGTCATTCCTTATTTGGACGAATAGCGTAGGGCATTGTATACCACCTTTTCTGCTTTCAGATTTGTCTCACTTGCTCTTTCTTTGATTAACTCCCTTTCTTTCATTATTTCTTTCTTCAATTCCCCCTCTTTAATTCATTTTTCATTCTTCCTTCCCTTTAATATTTCTTTCTTTCTTTAATTTGTCTCCTTTCTTTCTACGCTCTTTTTTTCAATACATTCACTTTCTTTCTTAAACTTTGTTTCCTTGTATTTTCTTACATGGACTGCTTTTCTTGGCTATTTTTTTTAAATGACTTATTTCTTCTTTTCATTTGTATTTTAATTCCTAAATCTTTGTTTACACGAATAAATTCCCTCGCCTCTATTAAAAGCACATGTCTTCATTTTTTTCTCACTAAACGGAAACCGAAAAGTTAAATAGAGCAGACAATAATACATATATTACCGATTGACAACGGATTATTAAGTTCACACCATGAAGGATTTGGCGGTTCATTCATGTGTGTTAAGTCAGCATGGACGGTAAGAAGCCAAGAATAGCAAGATCACAAGCACGCACGTCTATATTTATCTATATACCTAGAAAGGCTTGAATTAGTGACACACGTGATAACTAACATGTATGTATGTAAACGAATGCATATCGAGCTATAGATTCTTGTTCTTTTTTTCCTTATATTCTTTCACACTCGGCAACACTTTGCGTCTTGGTGGATTTATTGCAATGCTTGGGGTGAAATGATTTTTAAAAAATATGTTATTACGCCCTAAACTTTTCATGGTCATATTTGCAAATACTTCCATCTCTTTCTTTTTTTTTACCTATCTTTCCACACACACGCATACATATATATATATATATATATATATATATATATATATATATATATATATATATAGCAATCCCACATTTAACATGGTTTATTAAAAAGAACGGCGGACATATATGTTAAGCCGTTTGGTTAGTTTCTCCTGGTGTCAAATATCGTTAGTTGTCGGATAGAAACTGGTAAATTAACTTGACGAAATTGTGTGCAATTTACTGTATAATTTCGATCATTGTTGATCATTTTCAAGTAAAGAAAGAAGTCGGAGATAGTCAGCGAAGCGTTTATGCTGTTAACGGTTTGGAGTCTGAAATGAATGTCAGCTCACATGCTACGAGGGGAGAATAGATTTTTAGTGTCACGTGACTAAAATGACCTTACCGGTCAAAGCTATTCTAACACAGGCGCGCCGCGATTAAAACAACTTTCTTGCAGTCTTTTCATTATTTTTTTTGTTTTACAGTTGGATTGGCGGAATACAGTTGAATTGTTGACCATTATCTGAATTGTAATTGGGAAGTGCGTCGTGGATTTGAGATAAATGTTTATGGAACTTTGCTCGGAGATGTAACAGAACACTCTTCCCGAGACAAATGTTGTCATATGACCGATATATGTTGATATTAGGGACAAGAAAATTAGTCCATATCATTTTGTTAAGTGCTTTTTGTTGAAAAAGTGTTAATACTTTGCATATTTACAATACCAGCGTCTTGCTGATCAATGCACCCTTTTTTGCTTCTTATTCTTTTCAATTTTCTGATTTTTTTTTTCTCTAGATACTTCGCGGAGGGGGTGATATAGTAACATGCCGGTTTGTAATGAGAGATTAGAGAGTTGAATCTGAATTCCAGTCGGCATTGACTTACGCGCAAATACGCTCGGGAAAAGGTTAAAACCATCTCTTTCCCAGCTTTGGAAAATCATTGTTATTCTCAAAAAATTGTTAATACAATATTCACTCGCAAACAAAAAGAATTATTTTTACAATCCCAAATATGTTGCGACAAAAATAACACACAAAGGGTTGATAAGCCGTCAACAACATATCACCCAATCTCGACATACTTAAAGCCAGTTTTTATTTTTGTTCTTGTCGGAGTTTTCAATTTTGTTTTTGTGATCACTAATAATTAATCGGAGAGCCGAGTTCGAATTCCAGTCGAATCCGTTACATTCACTTAGGTGCTATTACCCTTGGGAAAGGTATGAATTCGCTTCTCCCCCCCCCCCAGTTATGGGTAAATAGCAGAACAGACCAGGTTCTATAGCTTTAGATGGCAACTGGTCTACCACGGAAAGAAATGGCAACCTACTGTGGGGAAAAAATCTGCCTCGTCAGTCATGTATCGAAAGATACATGATCACCTAAGCGTATATCACACATGGTACATAACTAACTGAATAATTAATGTTTCATGAATTTCACCTTTTCATAGTTTCCAACACTATATTCATACCATTCATAACTTTATAATATATTTTTTTTTCTCTTTTGAGGTATATATCTTTCTTCCGACCTATGACAATTCTTGTATCTTTGAAATTTAAAAAAACAAATGTCAGCAATGATAATATTAAACTTCAAATTGCATAATAAAATGTCACATCACCAAATAAATTATTGTCAATCTTTTATTAAGTATATATAAGATGAAAGTATCGCAGTATATTGGTTACTGTGTCAATATTAACTTGCATAAGAAAATCTGACATAGTGTGTGTGTGTATATATATATATATATATATATATATATATATATATATATATTGGATTTAGGTTCGGATTGAGTAATCGGAGGGCCGAGTTCGAATTCCAGTCGAATCCATTACATTCACTTACGTGCTAATTTCCCTCCAGCTATGGGTAAATAGCAGGACAGACTGGGTTCTATAGACTTGGCAACTCTGAATTCAAAACCTGCAGAGGACTGCTTGGGGACCGTGTGGCACGTAGTGCACTAGGTCTCTGTATTTGGACCTTCAAAAAGTGTGGTTGGTTCTGAACAATGCATTCACCACTCAAATCAATAATCAAATCTTATGTGCTGGTGTCTCGCTGTCGGTTCGTAGGAACCACCAGCCAGACAGTTTAACCTTCATACGTCGAATACAACGGGAGAGGCCACGATATATATATATATATATATATATATATATATATATACATACATATATATATATATATATATATATAGAGAGAGAGAGAGAGAGGAAGACACCGCTGTATACACGTCACTCTTATACTTATTTATGTGAAGACAAAAATATATGTGTGTGTGTGCGTATATATATATATATATATATATATATATATATATATATAATGAGAGAGTAGCTTTTTGCAAATAATCTGGCCTTTCTTTTTTATATTGATTAGCAGCAAAGAGCAAAATCAATTTATTAATCTGTGATTGGAGTTTAAGCCTTGTTTCACATATTGGGAAAAGGATTTTCAGAGATTTTAAAACATTACGGTCCGGTTTTCAAAAGAGATAAAATCTATCATTATCATCATGCAAAAGAGGCAAATAGATTTTGAGGTAACCATATATGCTAGGTGAATCATTTCAACAAAGACATCGAATCATTTTCCTGAGAAAACAATATCAAGATTCTCTATTTTCTTTTCTTAAACATCGTCTTATACGAAGTGTAGATTATGTCTTTTATTTTTATTTAACACGTTCCGGAAATATATTTATTCACCTCGCTCGAGGGATAAAACAATTGTTTAGTTCACCAGGATTTGCTCTTTATCACGCTCCAAACATTAGGGAATAGATCTGGCCCTACTGGCCTTAATGCAGTGAAGCAGTGTAAGCTTAGAGACTAGACTTTTGAACACAAAAATCTTATGCCATTTAATATTTAAAGGAGGCATTATATTTACATTCCTCTCCTCGACCTCCTTATGCACGAGCGCAGCTACACATTCACATTTGATCGTACACGAACACATCTTTGCAATATTCTGAGATGAAGTATTTTCAATATTTCTCTGATTATTCAAACGTATGTTTTTTTACGTCTCGGCCAGTTGTTTCAGTTGAAAACAACACATAAAATCATCAAATAATCTGCCTTTCTTTTTCCATGTTGTGTTCATTCAGGACGTGAGTTATCATGGTTTTAAACAACTTAATATCTGTTTTTTTTTATTTTGGTGGGGGGTTTGTTGCTTTAAGTGATTCTTACTGCTTTACGATCACTCTGTTTTTGTTGTATTGTTTCGCCATCTGTTTACTCAAAATTGTCAAATAGATTTCTCACTGTTTACTTCTGCTTCTTTAACCTTTCGTATTCTTTGGAATTCCCCAGGCTCCTTTCTATAATGTATCTCCAAATTTTCAGCAGTTTCTCTGTAGTTCCTATTCTCGTTAACACTTCTTCGTTTCTCATATCATCAATCCATGTTATTCTTTACATACTTCGGTTGCATTAGATCGCTGACGTTTCAAGTCTTTTCTTCATCTGTGATGAAATTCTTCAGCATTCACTGCTATATAAGAGATTAGACGTGTACTATTTCAGCACTCTTGTCTTTGTTTCTGAGGACATTCGGATTTTTGGATCACACATTACATGATCTGCTCCAATACAACTCAGTTAAATTTCTGTAGTTACTTGATTTTGAGGCCCCCCGATACGTAACTAACATTTTGGATTATTTCTTTTTCTTTTTTTTACATGGGTCTATTTTATCTTGTTATAATTAATAATTAGTGTTTTCTTTTTGCGTTCATCGACTATCCTGTCGGATAGTTCGTTTAGTTTTTCTTCTCAATATGCCACCAACAGTGTTCATTAATGCTCAGGTTACGTCTGCCGATAATAAATTTTGATAGGTTTTCTAGGCCTCTCCTTATAATCGTGCCTTACAGGTTAAATGAATCCAGTGAGAAAACATATCCTCGTCATGTCTTTTTGTTTCTATTTGGGGGGCATTCACTTAACTCTTTTTCAATCCGCATAGAAGCTGTTTAGTCCCAATATAAGTTACGGATGTTTATCTTTACCGTGTAGAACAAGCTTTCCTAACTTTTCAATGAATTCTTTTGAGTAGTACTTTAGCAAATGCTTTTATATGATCTATGAAACATAAATATAAACTTTACTGCACATTCACTGTCTGCTCGCACTGGTTGCAATGTGATCATGAAAATTACATTTCTTGTAATTTCTAGTGTCTTAATCAGAGCCATATTATTATTGTTTCCAATCTAATTATTCTCTATGCGGTTTTCATTGGGATTGTAATGTTGCCATGGAAGAGTTCTCTACTGAATTCATTCCGCCTCTGTAGTACATTTTCATTTCTTTTTTTAGATTTTATACTTCCTGTCGAATATTTTTCTGTGTTGCTGTTTCTTTGATTTTATGTGCATATCTGCGTGTATATTTTGCAGTTTTGTGATCTTTGCACACTCCCCAGTAAGCCATACCACTTTTGATTGCGTGCACATTTATTGATACGTCATTTATTAGCATTACCTTCTGTCTCTATTAAGTCGAGAATTTCACTTATCATTCACTAATTTTTTTTCATATCTTTCTCTAGTTGAGATTATTCTTTTGCTATTATTACTGATAATTCGTTTAGAGTTCGAATTCCAAAGCTTCATATTTGTTCTTGAATGCAACTGCACATGTTTATTTGTAAATGGGGTTGTTATGGATTTCGTCTTATTGCAGTTTGGGAATTGTTTAAGGCTTCTTTAATTTCTGTAAGTTTACCCTCAGTTTGCCAAGTACTTGGGTATGTTTTCCAGTGCAAAACGGCATTTCTAAATTGTTTGTTGATGGTTAAGTAAACTATCTGGTCTTTAGTGCTCCCTTTTCAAAATCCACAAGCATCTTGGCTGTTTCCCAGACCATGTGTTAGTTATTAACTTGGCCATCCTCTTTGCACCACTAAACCCATTTTTCTCTGCGTTCTTTGCGTGAATTTAGTCTATACTTAACAACTATTTCACGCGTTCCCTTTTCTACATTTGCATTTAGGCCCCTCATGATAATTTCTTGTGTCTTGCTCTGTGATTTGGAATTTTCTCGTGTGCTGTAAAATTTACATATTCCTTGTTCTGCGCTTTATGGCGTGGGTGCATATCCTAATATGATTGTTATATTGAATGACTTCACTTTTGCTAAAAGAACTCAGCACCCCAAAAAGCATTTCCTCTTTTATTTTTTTCGTCTACATATATAATCATGTGATCGTTGCTTATAAAACCCTATTGTTTTTCTATGTTCAGTCAGTCAGTTATGTGCCATGTGTGATACATGCTTAGGCGATTGACGAAGCAGTTTTGTTTCCCGCAGTAGGCTGCCATTTCTTTCTGCGGTAGACCAGTTGCCATCCGATGCTATAGAACTCGGTTTGTCCTGCTATTTACCCATAAATTAATCTTCCTCTTCTCCTCGCAGCTATGGGAGAAGAAGAAGAGGATTCATGCCTTTCCCAGGGTTGTCAGCGCGTAAGTGCATGTAATGGATCCGACTGGAATTTGAACTCGGCTCTCCGCTTTTCCAATCCGAGCCGCTATCCATTTTTTTTTTTTACTCCACTCCATTTTCAATTACTCCACCGTGACACCTTCATGTTCAGTACTGTGTCATAATATTTCATGTCCTGATAGTAATGTCTGCTACAGACATTTGCTGCTTGTTGATCAGGCAACACGTCGCACATGTATCTTCTTACCACGAGAGGATTAAGTTTCGACGAAGCTGACCCCACCTTCACAACGTTATCTGGTATCTATGATTTGTGAATTGCTATAATTGTTCTTTGTAAAATGGAGTAGTTTTCTGTTGTCATCTACACGGCGATTTTATTTTTATATCACCTAGTTAGCTGACCGTTGACACTACACCTGAAGTTCTGCTAACTACACTCTCTTGTACTCGGAAGTGAGATTGGAAAACCTTACTCGCTGATGCTCTGATAGAGAAATAATACTGAAAAGTATATTTTGGTTTAACTGAAAAAGGCCGTCCCTCATCAGTTGCAGGGGATATGCGGATTAGTTTGTAAGCCATTGCTAGAGAAATTTTAAATTAGGATGTTAATCAGATTTGTGTCTTGGAACCAGCGAGGCGAGACATTGGCAATAATGTCTCAACGATGTAGTTTTCGTTTAGAGATTTTTCTTCTCCGATGTAGATGGCCGACTTGACATTAGATATCTTTCACACCTTAGAATAACTATTTCAACAGTATATCTTATCTACACAGCGTCCTGGAAGAGCCTGGCAGCCATACGATCCAAATGAAGAGGAACCATGACCAAACACATCAAGTCAGGGGAGGAGAAGCTGACACAAGTCGCTACGGAAAGGCGGGCCTGCAGAAAGCAAAGTGATAGCTCCAACAGCCCAGAGAAAGAAAAACACATGCGACCTCTGCAACAGAGATTGTCACTCCCACATCGGCCTCTACAGTCACAGACGTCGATGCTGCTGCCAAGAAGACAGCTAGGATGCTACCCATGGTCAACCCTGGCCGACGGAGGTCTACCACATCTGATCTGGGTAGCTTGTGTTTCTGGTTCTTGGTTTACTTGTAGAAAATTGGAGTGTTATTTATTTTTCTCTAGCCTCTTTGTTTTCACGATATTTTCTCATTCACCACGCTAGTATTTAGTAATGATGAAGTAGACAAATACGTTTTATGAAATAGTTTGTATTTTTAACACAGTATAATTAGACACGTATATTCTGGACAAAAAAGAAATGGGGCTTGAAAGGATTATGCAAAATACTAATATTATATATATACATATATATATATATACATACTCGTTGTTCCTCCTCTGTGCGTGTGGGTTCACACAGGGAAGATAATCCAAGTTCAGTTTCTAAAATGCCTAAGTGCCAAATATAAATTTATTTCTTTAAAGTTTGCATTAAAAATCTAGGTTAATTAATTTCAGGTAATTTATCTTCGATTTATTCTGCATTTTATTTTATTAAAATATAGCACAAAAATATCTCTATTTAGCTACACACATGAAGCAATATTGTAACCTTTTCGCTTTTGATACTAAAGGAAAATACTGTTTCTGAAATGGATCATCAGTCTCTCTCTAGTTTTCTTCTTGCTTCACGATCCGAAAGCTGAGATTCGCTCGAAAATCGAGGAACGTGAACGAAGTGACGCTCACCTCCGCTAAAAGTGAACAAAGATAGAGTGAGGTGTAAAGACATTGTTGAGAGAGAGAGAGAAAGAAGGAAGGGATGTAGAGACAGACAAAGACACGATAATAAAAATTTAACTTAATAATTCTTATTATTTGCAGACGTATTAATCCAACTCTTAATAAAAACCGCTAAGGCTGGGCAAGTGTTTTAACTGTTGGTAAAGACGATTCTTTCTTCGGCATCGTTGGCAGAACGGCATTTTGAGATTCAAGTTGAAAAGTATCTGCGCGTCTGGAGAGGCAAGCGAATCACTTGCGACCTCAGCCTTTTGCCATCAGCGCTTCTGCGTATGGTTAAACTACAACATATAAATAACTCTCGCGTGATTCGCTAGGCAACCAGTCACATCTAATAATAAGCAAACACTCACGAAATATTTACTGATGAATAAAAATTCATGAACACGCTGATTGCTTTCAGCTTTGTAGCAAGAACGATGTAGTAGTGAATCCTTAGAAAATACTGGGTGGTCCAAAAGTCTTGTCACCTATACATAACACAATTTTCTGTTTCAGATGGCCGACACGAGCTTCTACAGTTTAGAAGAGAGATAGGGGTGACAAGACCCCCGGGCCACCCTGTAGATCTATGTAAAAACAGCGGAGAGTTTTAAAACACCTGAACATATTCCAGGATGAGAAGTGGCTGTACGTTATAAAGAAATGCAGTGGTTTTCGATAGGTTTTGCTGTTCGAAATGCACAGAATCTTATAATATTTTCGAGAAAGAATGACAGCAAAATTATTATTTATTTCGCTTTTCAGACGATTGAACTTTTTCTTTGTATTACTAAAAAAAAAAAAAAAACAATAACAAAAAAGTCGACACAAAACAACAGAAATCAACGAAAATTTCATGGAAACAACTGTTGAATAAGATAATGGCCAATACGCCTTGGGGTAATGGGTAACATGCTAGACTGGCTGATCTTTACTCATGAGTTTGGTCCTCACAAGGTTCCCCATACCTCTGGCCTTATTCGAAGCTAAACTTTGTGAAATAACAACTTTTCATATGATAACGAAATTTCTCAAAGTTATTGCTGATGAAAGTAACATTAATAAATTATACGGGCGCACCACTAAGAGTCTTGACGAATACAGATTGACAGCTGACCTCTCATCCGATCTAACATAAACTTCCTAGTAGGAAAAATAAAAACTGGCTGGTTGCATTCAGTGCCTCTAAAACCAAACTGGTTACACTCCATCCCCGCCGATCGGATCCCGAACTACCACCAGTCACGATGAATGGATGTCAATTCGAGGAAACCCCGAGAAGATATTGGGCCTCAAACTCACACTCGACCTCAATTAGAATTCCTATATACGATCCATCGCTCACGATGCCGGTAAAATAATCGGCTCACTGTACCGTTTCAGTAAGCACCTGACTCCTTTTGCTATCTTCTACGTTTATAAGAGCCAGATTAGGACGATAATGGAGGACTGTTGCCATACTTGGGCAGGAGTTGCCCAGACCTCACTTTCCAGTCTTGATAGAATTCAAAAGCGTCTCCGAGTCCTTGTTGGAGAAGAATTATTAATTTTGTCAGCATTAAAATATAAAAAGAATATAACAGAAGAGTTTGTGTTCTCTTATTAGTGTGCCTGTTGAAATAAAAGCTTTTAAAATACAATTATATTTTAAAAGCTTTTCAACAGGTATACTAATGAAAAAACATAGTCAGTTATGTACCATGTGTAATACACGCTTAGGCTATCATGTATCCTCGGATACATCACTGACGAGGCAAATTTTTTCCCGCGGTATTTCTTTCTGCGGTAGACCAGTTGCCATCCAAGGCTATAGAACCCGGTCTGTCCTGTTATTTACCTATAGCTGGGGCGGGGGGAGAAGAGGACCCATACCTTTCCCAAGGGTATTAGCACGTAAGCGAATGTAATTGATTCGACTGAATTCCTCAATCCAAGCTGCTATCCACTACTCCACCATGCCTCCGTGCCTCCACTTGAGAACAAAAAAACAAAAAAAAAATCAGTAAAATCGAAGACTCGAAAGACATACTTTCTTTTATGTATCTCGTCTAACCTAACCCTCTGTGTTTGTGCATAACGAAACGAACTAATAAATAATTTCATAGTTTGCAGTATTTTTAAATAAAATAGGTTGATGCAAAAACTTGTATTACTTATTGATAAAATCTTTTGCTCCCATAAATTCATAACCTCATTATTCATCCATCAAATATTTCCCTTGGTTTTCTCTGACATTGCAACACTTTGTCAGATAACCATTCTGGTTGTGATTCGATCAATTGATGAATGTTTCCATATCATGAACTTGTTGGAAATGTCTAACTAAATAAGATATATGGAGCAAAACAAATGATGATATGGAGAATGAAAAAAAGTTCTATCCTAGCTCCATGGTCATTTGCTGCAATAGGATTAATACCATACAATGAAATTCCTAGTTACCATTTCTTACTTAGAGGAAAGACTTTTCTGTTTCAATGCATACTTCAAATGAGCCAGTTGCTTACTGTAATGTTGCACAATAACAGTTTTTCCAGTTTTAATCAATTCATAATAATTTCCATTGAACTCCACCAACCAAATACAAAGAATACTTTTTATTCCACTATCTGAAATCTTAAAGTCTGTCTTGGAATATCTATTCTTGTAGTAAACCCAGTTTGTGTCACCAAAGTTTATCTTGTCCCAAATTTACCGTTTTGCGTCAGGGAAAATAAATTTAATTTCTATAAGTTCGTGTGGAATTTATTTTCTCCATTTATGATTTCATAATGTTCTAAATGACATACGACTGATTGGACGACGAACAATAAAGAGTTGAAAAAAATCTTAAAACATACTTCTATGATTTCGCTAATATTTAGGGTGATAAAGATTTGCATCACTTCAGCAGGTGAAAATAAATTTTGATAAAGAAAAAAAAATTGAAGGTTGCATTTTTCATCTATCGGTATGAAGATTTCTAAAATGTTGTTAAAAAAACATTTTCTCGTTTTTAATGTGGGTAACGAATGCATCAGAGACACAGTGACCAATTCTTTAGGTTGTATTAATAAACAGTATTTCAGTTTGGCGTGACGTAACTTTTATTAACATTATAATCAACATGTAAATCTCGAAATGTCATTTTAATTTCAATATTTTTTAACATGCCATTTCTCTTCAGGGTATAGGTGATAGTGGCTCTCCACAAGTTCCTTTTCTTTTATATCTGCGAAGATCCATGTCCTTTTAGCAAAGGTAGTGGCGTCATTTCTTATTGTCTTCTTCACAGTTTTGAATTGTCATTCTCCTAGACAGGCTGCCACTGCTATTTAATTTATAATTGGGTGGAGAGAAGCAATAGTTTCATACCTTTCTTAAAGGCAGACTAAATGGTAATTTCAGCTCTACTCACCGATTTCACCTTTCCGTTACGTTATTAAGTTATGATATTACTCAAACTATTTCAACTGCAAAAATATTAAGGAATCAAGAGTTGAGGGTATTCTAGTTACTGGAATTAGGGTAGGCGCATATTTACAGGGGGGGGGAAGTCGTTTTGGGGACACCGTTGTGGCCTCTGCTATTTTTTTCAGCACTGTTTTATAATCATCCTCACTTTTTTTTTTTTTGTTGCTATTTTTAAACTGACGTTATATTGTCAGTCATCAACCTTTTTGCTTTTGATACATTTTACTTTTTTCTCTCTAAGTTATATTGTTAATCATCAACTATAATAATCGACAGGTCCAGTGCTTACTACCCCGAACCTCTTAACCGCGTGAGGGCCCATGCCTACTGAGGAGGCGGGGGCGTTTATTTTTTAAAATTGTAATTTTCTTTCTGAACAGTTCTTTTAAATCAATTAAGAGGGTAATCTCTCTCGGTAAAATCATTTTTATTTCGAGATCATCCACTAAGGAGGAGCTCTGATTTTTTTTTCTTTCACTCATATAAATTCTAACAAGAAGTCCACGGTTATTAATTAAAATAAAATTTGTAGTCCCTATTTTTTTTTTTACATTTCTAGAAATATAAAACCGAAAAAATGATCGTTGAAAAAATAAAAAGTTTTAAAGATTTCAATACATGAAAATTTTTCCCGAAAACTGAAATTCTGTTTTTAAAACAAATTTTTAAGACAATCCCGTTTGTGTTGTGTTGGAATCTTTGTAAACCTTTTTTTTTTCAGCAGAGATGCGTCGGCGATTAATCTTTATGAAAATGTAAAAATGTGCGACTTAAATATTTTTTCGAGTAAAATTTAGCCATGAAAATATTGGTGTTTATTAGAAAAAGAATAATATTTTCTCAGATTTTTTAAATAAAAAAGTATTCATTATAAAAATAAATAATGACTATGTACTGAAATTTTCATTTAAATTGGATAATTCCCTGATTTTTGGTAATTTAAAAAAGTTCTGCTCTCCTGCCACCCTAGACCAATTTTCCTTCGAGGGTTAGAGGGGGGTCCCGTATCAAATTTCGGGGATGGGGCGTCAGGCCCTGACTGGAATTGAATCAGAAGATGCAGTAATCTTGTTATCGACTATTTCTTAGGGATCTTGGCTTCTGTCATTGCTTATTTTATTTTGTTTCTTCATCGCCTACACACAAATCTTTTCTAGTACAAAGTGTATATTCTTTATTGCATTTTTCCTTTCATTCTAAGTCGCATGTCTTGTATTTCGCAAATAATTATGGGTGTTTTTCTACATTATTTTTAATAATTATTTTTTATCAATTTGAAAAACCTTCCCTCCAAATAATTTTCTCTCTACGATAGATTGCCAGCAATCGATTTCAAACTTATTCCTCATATGTTTGTTTAGTCTACCCCAACAAGTTATCTCGCGATGATTTATCAGTGGGTGAAAGCTTTTAAATTCATATTAGTTGTGTAAAGCACCAATGTCTGTTCGCGTTCGTATACATCTACGTAGATTGTTATAATTGATGGTATCTATTTTTCCTACCAATTTACTTCACTTTCTCTCAACGAGCTTTTCATTCTTGTTTCCAATTAATAGAGAAAATTAATAATAGAAAGTCGGAGTGTTTATATCGAAGAAAATACCTTTTTACAAGAAGTGAATATCTATCTAATTTGGCCAAATTTTAAGTTTTCATATATAATATTACAAAAATCAGATCGACAGGACAATTTGGCTCTAATAATCTTTGGTGAAGACATAACTTCATCTCTTGTATTATGTCAAGCCGAGCATTACTTCTTGTTATTGCTACCATATAATCTTGGTATACTTGTTCCAAGTTATTAGGAGAAAAGATGTGCTCCGCTAAGAAAACTCCAAAGACGTGCTGTCAGTATGGTTTTTCAATGATCTCCTAAAGCCCATTGACAATTAGGTTATGTTAGGTAATTTGACGACATATCAACATTGCTTACGAAGCATTTAAGTATCGTAAATCCTCATGTATCATACGCCTTCATCCATAATACGCCCCTAAAATTGTGCTGAAAGTGTGGAAATATGCTTCTACTCATGCATAATACGCACCCCTTGTTTGGTAATCAAACCCTATAAATTGTACCTCTCCAATTTAATTACGGCCAGCGTTTCATACTCTTATTAAAAATGGTTTTAAACAGAATAATATTCTAATTTAGTTTTATGATAATTATTTTAATTTACATTTGTAAGTATTTGTAAGTACATATGATTGTATTTGACATCTTTATGGGGTCGCAATCACCGAATGTCAGTGTAAAATTGTCATAGTCATTTCGCAACTGAAATCGACCTATGAAACAGCAATTTTTAAAAGATTTTTTGCAGCTGTGCATAATACGAAACCCTAATTTTGCTTGTTACTTTTTTAAAAAAAATGCGTATTGGACATGGGAAATTACGGTAATGTATTTGCATATAATGTATTATTTATATGTCACGTTTTGGGGCAAGACAGCAATAATTGACTAATGTCTAATTTTTAGGAATCCGTCTTTTAAACTGAACCACCTTATTACACTAATGAAGTACGATCAAATGGTACATACTGTCACTTGCGGTAATGCCAATGGTACTATACTTTTTGCTCTTAGGTATAAACGTGTTTTGGTTTTCATGTTAAAAAATAGGCGATGAACTGTATTTCATCTTTGAGGGAAGATAATTTTTTTTTTTACTCTAAGTAATTGAGTTTCTACCATCTCATCTGAAGGAAAAGTCAGCAAACCAACGAATTTATGTATATTACTACCTCTGAAAATAAAATAAAGCGCTAATAAGGAAGAATATAGAAAAATGGCTATATTTTTCGATATAAGATGACTGGATGTAAAATTCGATATGTTTAGTGTTTCATTTATAGTAATGATTTCCACAAATATGATATCTTCACAACCGAATCATAGTCCCAAATATCAGCATATTTTGCACCCTAAAGTATTTTATTTCTGTTTAATTTAAGGTAAAAAAAAAAAGTAAATAAATATAGATTTTCTAATATCCTAAATCGAACCTGATTTTTATTTTGCAGTTATCTTCCTTTCATGATATTGATTAATTTAATCAATCAATAATTTTAACCAATTAATAGGCTAAATGAATAAAGGGAGGTTGAGCTTCCCGAATATTCCTAGTGGAGCCGGTCTGTTTACCTTTAAAATCAACATTTACAATCCTGGTTTTTATGTAGGCACGAACTCAAACAATTGGTGCAGGTGTGAAATATCGCAGGCTACACAGATTAATATTTACTCGGGTTAATATGGCCACAGGCAATAAGCCTAGATCACCCGGTGAAGATCGACCCTATTTCAGTAATAATAGTCTATAAGATTAGTTTATTAATCATTCTTCCTTGGTATTTGCTCACCTTAGCATAGTCTTTCACAAGGCAAAAATATTAGAGTGGTCAATGACGATCGAACTCATTAAAATAAGTGTTTATGCAACTAGGTTGCTAAGTAATGCTCAGTGGGTTTCATTTATTTATTTTTTTATTCTGGTAAAAGTTGCATTTCAGCATTTTAGGCTCTTATTTTTCAATTTTTTTTTCTTTCTATCAATGTTAGGTATAATCCTCGGACGCTTATCTTAATTTAAAGCACAAAAGATTAAAAAAAAAAAAAAAAAAAAAATGAGAAGGCTGCACACTGCCAAGTGAAAACTTGGCTGCCGGAGTTAAACAATTAATTGTGAACAAGGAAAAATTCTTATAAACAGAAACAAGAGGTGACATACAAGAACTTTTCACACCTTCAGAGCTTTAATTCTGCTTACTTAATGCAGATTCCTCGGGGGAAATTCGTTTAGAGCCAATCTTGGACCTCGAGGCTTTAGCTCATGTTTCTTCTTCGATTTTGTAGACGCCGCGAGCTGTTGTGCTTAGTTTTTGAAACCGGATCAGAATTTTGTTCTGTATTTTTAATTTAATATTTATTCAGTATCCAAGATAAGAACTGTATTTATCTCTGTCACTCATGCTCAGTAGAAACGTACGTAAAGTATGGACACTTATATAAGCCGAAATAGATGAAAATAACCCCGAAAAACATTGCTTGTATCCCACCAATATTTGGTTAAAATGAAATTGAATTTTTCACTATGTTGATATTTATTAATAATTATCTTCAAAACACGTTACCTGGTAGTTACTTCGGTTGTATAAACAAGACAATAATAGGAGGCTTTAATTGCCTAAAATAAACCAAGAGAAAATATATATTCCCTCATATGCCATGTCCTTTCAGAAATCTTTAAAACTTATTTATTTTTTCGAGTAACTTTTTCTCCTTTATCATCAATTATTGTCCTTATTTTGCTATCCATTCACTCAAATTCGTTAAGTAGGATTCTCGCTGTTTCTCCCGCTTTTCTTGTCCTGCCAGTATTATATTCTTTAAGCCCCCTTTGCTTAATATTTATCCTAGAAATTTCAGCAATCTCTTTTTGATTATAATAATCACTTTCCTCGTAGTTCCTACGTTACAAGCGAATTACAGAAATAAGATGTTGTAAAGAGGATTAATTACCTAACAAGAAAATTGAGTATGGCGTCTATCAGAGAGAAACACTTTTGTCGTTGTGACTAGTTGAGTATGTAATAATATCAAAGTTACTTTGTGATTTAGGTAGTTGAGTATTTCCGTAAATTTAGTAAATGTTGTATCCTTGAAGAGGTTACAGACAAAGGTGGTACTCGAATGAAGGCTGCTTATCTTCAACTTACACGAATGCCCATGAAAAATGTGAATCCACACTACTGTTTTTTTTGTTTTTCCACTGCCAGATATGTCGACAAAAATATCATGTTTATGGCATACGATGAGGATCGGTAAAAAGTAATGCCTGTTTTTTAAATTGAAAAGATCTTATAGTAGAAGTATACCAAAACGAACCTAAAAATTCCAGATCCAGTCCTTAACTTGGTCTCCTTCTTTTTTCAATTGTCATATCCGACCTCTGAATGAAGATATTTATGCCCGCTTCATTGAAATTTGTGTGCACCAATTGGCTCTTTCATTTCATCATCATCGGAGAACTACCGCCCACTGTGTGCCCCTTTGATAGAAAGAAACAAATGAAAGTCTAAGAAGACCAGTTAGGATTGTAGGGTGAATTGGTTAAAAATATGTTCTAAATGCTGTTATGCTTTTTTTTTAATTCTACTGTAAGTCTTTGAATTATGTTGCAAAAGCACATCACTAATCTTCAAATGTGGCTTTGAATAAGCTTTGCTCTGAATTTTGATTTATGTTAACGTGGGTGCCAAGGTTAATAATTATTCCATTGGCATACACTCGAAAACGAATGAATGTTTAATTTCCTAAATGCGGATAGCTAGTTATTCTTTATTATTCGACGTGTTTACTAACATTTTGTTATTGTTTTTCCCCCTCAAAATACTTCATTGTTCATCATTAATTTGAAAGTAAAAGAATATATCATAGGAACAACCTATTTCGTGAGTGAAATCGTTCCCGCTGGTTCCAAAAATATAGCATTCGAGATAAGAACTATGATTTTGAACGCTGACTTGTAAATCAGGCAGGCTGTTGCCATTTCGAAAATTAACGTAACACGGTTTCCTTTTTCCATCCCTTGAATTTGGCATTGTACTGTACTAAGAGAAGCAGTTTAAAAAGAAGAAATGTCTGAGAATCATCTCCACCAGTCGACAAATAAAAATAAAAAAAAACCCTCAATACTTACGTCTCATACTCTACCAATAAACGATTTCTACTAATGCATTTCCAGTGCATCACAAGGTTGATTCGCATCTACGGAGAAAGCAAAGAGAGCAAGAGTCGATAATGCAGGAAATTCCATTCATTCTGCTTGAATATCGATAATGTTTAGTGCTGGAGGCTTGCAGATGTGTCAGGAGTGACTGTTTGAGATTGAAAAGGTGTCCGAAAATGTATTTGTTTGTAGGACAGTGGCGTGTTAAATGTCTTCCTTGTATTTCACAGTCTTAACTCAAGAAACGGTAACATCGATAGAAGATATGTGCCGTCGCCATATTGTTTGAGTACTCGAGCTTAAACTGTCAAGATCTTGAGCGTCATTGCATTTGACTTGTCTTTAACGAAGACGAGTGTCCGACAGCAAAAGAAATATTGGGAATTTGTGTGTCTTATACGTTGCCACAGCAATGAATAAGATCTGTGATTTTACGACCAGTAAATACTTTGTGAGACATAGGCCTCTTCCAAGAATATGCACTTCTTTTTGGGATCATGGTGAAAAAGTGAAAGCCAGGGATAGATAATGAAGTCAACAGTGATAAGAAAGATATGATAGACCGCTGTAAACAACACTAGTCTTCAGTTGAAAGCAAATAATTGCGCTTCAAAGGAAAATAATCATATATATAAAAATGAGAAGTGTTTGCTTTCGACGACCAAACCATTTCGTGTACAACTTTCAAATTTGGTATGCCTATATATTAAACAAAGGGAGGATTCGTCAATCATGGCGAAAGTGAGTTTCTATCTCTTTTCTGTTGTGGAAATATATTTTGTCCTATGAGTTACCATTTGTAACCTATGTAAGACAACAATTCCTCTTTTATTTTTAATGTCAGAGCAAGAAAAATATTTATGGGCTTTGAAAAAGCAATTTCAGAGAACAAGTTTTTCTTCAAAATATATTTTAAATTTTTCATCGTATTTTTTCATGGGTAACGAATGAAATCAATTTTGCTTTTCTTTTACGCAATTAATTGTTGTTACGTAGTTACTTATGACGGTCGGTGCCACTGAAAATGAATCACGATACACCTGAATAAAGACAATATCATTAAAAACTGACATTTGTTTATATTTACAGCTGTCTTTGTTGTGGCCGTTGTGCGTTCTGCCAGTCATAGTAATAGAACTATCAATAATTAAACATTTCCTACACATGAACAACGGAATGAGAATAATCTATAGTTATTTTAATTGAAGGACTCGGTTTAAAATTCCTTGGTGGTTACTCGAATCGAGAGACACCTGAAAAGAACCGGAGGGTATCACAGCCGAAATGTTGTGATCGTAACAACAAAGGTGAGGGCATTAGTACAGCTGTAGATAATAACTACTCATCATAGAAATTCAGACAGAGGCATTTCCTTGTTTTCCATTTCATCTCTTTCATTTTGGTATTAGAATTTGTGTTATTTTCCAGTATTATTTCCATCTGTTTCATAAAATTTGATTTCAGTTCCAAGGAATCATCCCAATGTCATTATAACCAACTGCAATCTAGGTCTAAAACCCTTATGCAGCGTAGGATACTTTATCTAGTAACTAAATAAAAAGAGCAAACAGTAAGCTATTGTAAATAGATGTTTTTTTTTTAATGAGAAATAACAATAATAATGAACCTAGAATATATAATTTATTAGAAGAAAGTATATACAAAACAGATAACATTAAATGATACTCCTTATTTATAGGGGAAAAAAACATCCACACTAATGTAAAATTTATTAAGTGTTCATTTTTCTTTTGTTGAGCTGTGAAAAAAAAAAAACATTGCATACTTTTTGGTTAAAATATGTTGAACGCATTATCACTAAACTGGAGTGGTCTTTGATGGTACTTGTTACCTTTTCATGTCTAACTGAAGACAATTATTAAGAAATTTCCTCACTTGGTAGGATTGATGCCGAAATAGATATAATTTAATAATATAAACTTTTTTTTTCGTGTTATTGTACTTTTAGTTGTTCTTACTTAACAGCAGTATCAAAGATTTAGAAAAACTTTCAGAAACTGAGGCCTTGGTTCTCGGAAGATAGAACTGTCAATAATCTTGTCTCAGGAAAAGTAAAGCACATAAAAATAAATTCTTTTTCGAATTAAAAAAAGAAATACTTTGTATTTTTGCCGATATAATATTTGTTGTAACGTATTTAGTCTAAGTTCGCGTAATTGTTCGCTTCGCTTCATTAATTTAATTGACTCCGATTTTATAAATATGGCGTATAAAGCATTAAGGTTAACACGGCGTATAAAATCTATGAAATGACTTTTTCTCACTAGATTCCAGCTGGCTAGCCACTAAATTAACATTTCAGACACCTGCTTGAAGGTGGCAGATTTATTTTATACACCGATCACAAACACCTCACAAATACACACCCGCTTGGATTTTCTATTCTGTGTCATAACCTTTCAGAACATGGACAATCACGGCTCTCCACAACTTCCATTTTTGTTGTTCAAAGTCTTGTTCTATCATTCAGGCACACAAAGTCGCAAAGTAGATTGTTGGCAGTTTCCTCCCCGATTAACTTTTATGTCATTTGAATTTTATTCATATTCAACAGGGGTCATGTTTCCTCATATGTCGCAAAAATTTCTAGTCCCCTTTGTAGTCCCCATTATCATAATAATTTCGTTTTTCACGTGTTCTGACTATGGTAATCTTGGCGTTCATCGTTAACAACACACCTCCGTGGGAAAATCTTTTCTTAATCCGTGAAGATATTGCCCCACATTCACTTTCATATGGGAGATGAAATATTACATAGAAATGAAGCACTCTTCATTTTTTGATAATATTCTCTTATCTCTTAAGACTTTGCTGAGTTTCTGAGAGAGACATTCTCTCGTTATCCCGATGCTTCTTCGTATTTTTGTGTCACTTGAACATATTTCAATATCCAATATATATTAGGCATGTATCCGGCAAAGATAGCATTGCTGCAAAGACATTACCAACATTTAAAATTCTACACTTTGTCGGAATTTAATAATTAAGAAAAAGTAAACAAGCAAAACACATTTTAATTCCCTAGTAGGCAAAATCATATCTCTCTATTTTATTTGTGAATTTTCATATAATTTCTTGGGAAAGATAGTGGAGTGCTTTCCCGTTGTTTTCTACGCAGTTCGGAGTTCATTGTCGTCATTCTTCTAGGTTGGCTGCCACTCAGTGCCAGAGAGGCCAGTTTGTTCTGCTATTTATCCAAGAGCGGCTGGGGGAGGAGGATAAGAAACGAATAATGTAAATAGTGTATAATACCTTATCTCGGAATTATAGAAGGATTACTGAAGGATATTTCAGTTGAAACTATCGCTAGAACTTTCTTAAAAAGGTGGATATCGAATTATTTTTAACAACTGTTGTTATTAAATTAAAGTTAGGCTGCTTGTCTCCGTTGATAGTTGCAAAGAAAAATATATGGGAAAAAATAAATTAAGAAAAAAAATGACAATTTGTAGAGAAAAAACAAAATTCCCTTATTTTTTTTTTTTTTTTACGCCTCAACTTGCTCTTACTGTGTAAACGTCATCAACTCGTTTTTTTTTCCTTGATAAATTCTAGCTTCTTTGCACTGTTTTTAATCAAATTAAGGAGTGACCAAGACTGGCAACTGCCAGTCGAAATATTTCCATAAAATAAATCATTCGTTGGAACTACAAGTTTTTTCTTTTAATTAAACTGTTGTTATTTTTATATTGGAATTGTTTCCAGATATATATTTTTTTCTGACAGTGTGAAGTTTATGAAAGTCGAATTAACTTTTATATATAATGTAGGCATCTTGGTTTCGGGTAATAATTTGCGAACTAGTCTGGTTGACCATTAGTACTGACTAGTAGCTTCGATCTTCAGTATATGCCTCATGCATATATTCTTGTGCCAAACTAAGCTTAGGAAACAGCAACGTTTTATAATCGAATTGGCACTGTTTTTTTTTTCTTACTTGCTCTGTCTTTTGTGGCAGAGAGAAGAATGCAATAAAGAGAGTGGGCGTTTAAAATGAAGAAAATGTTGGTACTATATTATTTTTAACTCAAAGTAGAATAGTTGAAACTATTTAAAAAATAGATTCTGTCCTTAATATTATCATTGGGTACTTGAGTAATGAGTAAACGGTCTTGGACTTTCTTGTGCGAGTGACATACGTCTAGTCGCAGTAGTGATCTGTCTACACATACTTTCTTTTACTCATTGTGATGTCAATTAACAAACTGAACTAAAACTGGCATCAGAAAAGGAATATTTTTGGGACTACTTTTAGTTTCTATTCAAGATTCATATTTATATAAAGTCGTCGAGAATATTGATTATTCTGTATTCAGTAACAAACAAATAAAAAGCAAAACTTAAATAAAATTAAATTTATGGCGTGCGAAGAGAATGCCAGTAAATTTTGATTTCGTGATTTCTTACGAGAAGCATACTTATCTCCGATTTGGGGCGCCGACCATAGAGTGAAAGCTTGTCTTTCAGGTCGTCACAGTTGCGTCAGGCTGAGTTTAGTAAATGTCTTCTAACCTTTTGTTGTTTTATGACAGTGTTTTGGCCGTTAGGCTCTCCGATCGTCCCATATGTCTCTTTCACCTGTTAGTCCTTCAAGAGATTTTTTTCGTGAATTATTGTTTCGATCTGTCAGCCATACGTGGCGGTCTTGGACAGGTGGAGGGCGGAGCGTGGTCTGGAGGGGGTACGGTGGTTAGAAACACAAAACCTGTTGAGAACCACAAGGGATAGGGGGAAGTGGAGGGCCATGATCGCCTACATCCTGAAAGAAAATAAAAGAAGAAAAGATTCTTTCGATCACAGATTTCAAATTTGTCATCTAACCAAGTGATGGTACCAGATTTAACTTTTTTTGTTTTCTAAAATTTTCTCATGCATATAATTTTTTAGCAGCACATAAAAAGATTGCCTGAGTGTTATTTAAGCTGAGGAGTTTCGCCGTTGGTCAATGGTTAGCAGTCTTCTCTCAAATAATTATATCTGACATTAATTCGATCTTCATTTGTACTGTATTAAGATAACTTTAGTAAATCTCTGTTTGTTACTGTGTAAACATATCAATATTAACCAGGGCACATCGGCGTGGAATACTGTTATCTCGCAGAAAAGAATTAATTTAGCAGTAAATTTGATAATGATCGAAGACAATTGATGGTGAAGAAGTCAGTGAGTATAATTATTGTCCTGCAGAATATTTTGTCGATATCATGTCACACATTGAAATCTAAACAGAAATCGTGTTATTTTTAACCCACCAAAACGTGAGCAAAAAGTAAAAAGCACATTCCCATCAGAAATATTTAGAAAAGAAATATCAGTAACTTTGTTTTCTGTTTTAGCTTAGAAATCGGTTGAACTTGTTGCAAGTTGTCCTCATATTTGCTTAAAATAATTAATTGAAAACTGCTTTTGTAGAGAAACTAAATCTTTCTTAAATATGGACAATTCTGAAAGAGATTGTTGAAAAACCGCTCTTTTACTCGATTATCGCAGATTATTTTCAATAGCTGATCGAGATTGTGATAATTATATCACGTTGATTTTTGTTTGTTTTTTAACCTTTAACTATTTCTTTCCATCTATATTCCAACTTTTTGACACAATGTTTGATAGTCTCTTAATAATAGAGGGTGCAAGTTCTAATCTCATTGGGGGCAACTTTTTTTTTATTTATGAACAACCTGCTTGCCTAACGGTCGTATAATATAACAGAACCTCAGTATTGTAATAATGATTATGAGGAAAGAAAAACGAAAAAACAATTATTGTAGGAATTCAGATTTTTAAAGAAATTTCACCAAACTTGGGAACAATCGCACAGTAAGTGATGGAAAAGTATCGTTCTGATTGTCATAATTCTTTTTCAAAATTAGTCTCCCTCATTCATACACACACACACACATATATACATGATTTGGGCATCGACCACTGAGCAATGACTGGCAATCTAATTTAGGCATCGGTTGTGTAGTCAATTCCAGCTTTAGTGAATATCCTGTTTCTGTAAAATTATATCTAACTAAATCCAGTTAGTAAATAGTCACAATGGAACTTAAAGGGATCTCATTTATCGCAAATTCTTTGGAATATAAAATAAATTTATACACACATTTGAAATTATAAATATTATGTCAATAACGCTTGAATTAATTTATGACTGCGAGAAGTTCTTGATTTTCTTTCTGATTGTCAGTGTACAATATTATAAATACTGTATTCTGACACTTGGTTAAGCAATGGTTAGGTAAAATTAGAAAAATACACAAGTCGATGTAAAAATAAATGATCAATTGTCATTTTTAGGCGCTAATGTTAACCTGGTGATTTTTTTTAATTTTTTTTATTGTAGAATTTTAAGGGGCCACCGGTAACGAGTATCTGTTACGTTAACGAAAGAGCATTGCTATGTAATTTCTGTTCATCTTATGTTATGGACGCGGGAATATATTTATAAGCTACTGCACTGTGTCCATGTTATTGTTGCAGAAAAAAAACCGTAGGATAATCCTGTGTACTCGATTTTTCGGACTGGCCATCTGTAGTTGAAATATATTTACGTTTAGAGATCATCAAAAGGAAGAGGCACATATGCCTGCCGATGACAAGTGAAAGCCATTGCTTTAAGGAAACCTATCTCTTGTCCCTTCGGTTCAAATCCATTCTCGACCACTATGCATATCCTTAACCACCACCCCCGACTTTAGGAGGGTCTCATCCCGGTACCAATGTGATAATACGTGGACGATTCGATAAATTTTGGCTGGATTTGCAAATGAGTAAACACTTGCAGTTATACGGATTACTTCCGAATGTGCTGATCAAACTCTCTGCCCGGGGGCAGAGAGGATCCCCAGACAAGCCTATGTCGAGGGGCAGAGTTTCGTCTCGGGAGACAGCTACCCGACCTCGTTCCTTACGGGGTTTACGGCGAAATTTTAGCCGTGCCTATGGGCTCGGATACCCCACAATAAACTCGGCCTTGTGCCACATCCAACTGCGTGGAGCGGTTAGTGAATATCAACACTTGCAGTTGGATCGGGAAAATAAAGGCGGTCTTTTTTTGCTGTTAGATAAAAAAAAAAACCTTTACTACCTTTAACGTATACTTTTAAGGAAGAAAATTATAATTTCAAAGCAAACTAAGCACTAATGCCTAAAGAGTATCGGCTGGTCCATTAATTATTTACTCCTTCTATACGCACACACACAATTGGTTAGGAAAACTTTAATAAGGTTAGGCGGTGAGTAATTACGACGTTTGACGTTGAGTGACGTTTACACACTAATCTAGATCTTTACCTGTATAATGAATTTGAGTGTTTAATATTGTTATCTTAAGCTAAACTTATCAAACCTTATTTTATGTACCAACTCTTTTCAGGACGTGTGCGATCATAGCTCTCCAGAATTTCCTGTCTTATAAGTAATCATTGAGCTTTTATCATCCCTCTTAGTTTTTGTTCTAACATACATTCACACAAACTGGTTAAGTAAATTAAGTTTCCTATTACTCCTCTTTCCTTCACGATGTCCTGAAAGTGTTAAATTCTCTTAACCCTTTTTCCTTATGTGTTCCAGGAATTTCATCTGTCTTTGATTGTAATTATAAATTTGCTTGTTATCCCTAATTTTATTTTAAAGACTTACTGGTAACTTATGTTTTGTCCATAGCATTCGTCGATAGACTGCATTTCTGTCGCTTCAAGTTTCTTCAGCTGTAAAAAAATCCATTATTTACTGCTATATAGATTAGATATTACATAGCAGTTTTGCCTTCTTTTCTGTTTCAAGTAATATTTTTTGTCCCTCTCTCTCTCTCTCTCTCAATCCTTTCTTTAGTTTATGAAGAATATTTTTGTTCCTGTGTTTTCTGATTTCTGTGTCATATTTCCGTCGTTTGTGACAACACTAACCAGACAGTTGAATTTTTCATCTTTTTACTATTTCTTTTGCTGACAACCATGCACTGTCTTTTTTATAATTAATAATTAGTCCTTTTCTCTTGCTTTTCGTTAACACGTTGTCTCACTATTCTTCCAGTTTTCTATGTTATGAAAACAACGTCATCTGGGTAATCTTAAGTTAAGATTATATCCGCTGACAATAAATCCTGATCGGTTTTCTCTGAGGAAAGTCCCGTTATTTTGGTAAAATAAATCTGATGAGAAAATGCTTAGGTGTTCTCTCTGTTTGCATTCACTGAAATAGTTCTCTACCGAAATACAGTCTTTTTGTTCCTGAACCTCTACTTAGAACAAACTTAGTAAAGGCCTCCAATAACCGACAACTTCCCTCAATATTTACATTATTCGGACTAGTGTCCTCATCTTTGTCGCCATGATTATCGCAACGTTTCGGTCGTTGTACGCTCCGTTCTCAAGGACACATGGCACAGTGGATAAAGGCGTTGGTTAGATCCAGTGACAGGACCCAAGGAATGTGAGTTCAATACCTGGTTAAGGCGTTGGAGAACTTTGAGAGGGGAATTAACAGAAGATAACTGACATCCATTAGACATGGCACGTGGAACTAGAACAGTCTACCCCAGTGAGCAAAATAAAGGGTTCAGTTCGACATTTGAACCACCTGAAGAAGGCCAGAGCGTACAACGGCCGAAATGTTGTGATAAACATGGCGACAAAGATGAGGACAATAGTCCGAATAATGTAAATAGCGTACATAATACCTCATCTCAGAAATATAAACAGATACTGAACTTCCCTCAAACTTGATATTATATATATATATATATATATATATATATATATATATATATATATATATATATATACGACTATTCTTTCAGTAACGTTCCCATGAATCCCTGATTACTGAGAATTTCGTTTTTGATTTTTTATTCATAACATGCAGATCTAGTAAAGAAACGTACTCAAATTAATGCATGTAAAACTGATGAAAGCCAGATTATATTAACGGCTGTGAATACGCGGTTACGTATTTGTCTACCAAAATCTGAAAAGTGAACATTTAATTGGAGTAATAGAAAAGGTAATTTGCCAAAAATTGTAGGAATTAGATATTTACACTTTTGCCAATTCACTATTCTCATAGGACCAATTTATTTTATCAATGCTGGATTAACGTGTTGGTTTCATTTAGCAAATTTTGTATCGAATTTTGCTAAATAAGTGTCATGGCCTAAAAGGTTTCCAATTTAAAATATATTTTACTTGTCAAGTTAAAAAAAAAAAAAAAAAAAGAAGAAAAAACTTAATAAAAATGACAGTATCAAAAGGCCCCGAGGAAGGGTTGTTGATAAGTGACTTATCCTATTATCGTATGTCGGTATGATGGGTTCTTTAAGCTACGCGTCTTTTGCACTTCACAATCAAATTAAGCTTTTATTTCCATTCATGATTCTTGACGTGTTATACTCGTAGATATTTTTTTCAGTCTGTATGGCTGTCACTTTGGACCATTTACCAATAGGAATTGTGTAGCGAGGATTCTGGCACGTTTTCTTCAGTGATACCATTTGCAGTATGTTAATTTATTTCTACGAAAAATTACTGATGAGCGCTTCTTCACGTTATCCTCTCCCTTGAGTTTAGTCACTTATTCGACTGGATGGTTTCTTTGCGAAGAGAAAGCGATGTTGAAGGTGATTTTAAAAAAAAACATTATTATTACTTTTCGAAGTAGCGTTGATACGTGAGAAGCTACACGCTTAACTAAATGGTTCGTCTGTGTGTCTTCATGATTTTTTTTACCATGAAAAAATCGCACGTTCAATACGAATTTCTCTTGATTATTTGTCATTTGTGTAAGAAAGGCTGTGGTTGTTCTCTTTTTTTTCCCTTGTCTCTAGAATCTACCAATCATCTTGTCGACTTCAAATTCAGATCAAATGATAAATAGTCTGATTTCCTACATTGTTTTGCATGCTTTCTGTACACATAAAATAAACAAATAAATATATTTATATGATGCAACGAATTTTCCAGGTATGAATGAAACGATTTATCCAGATATCCATTGGCCGAAATAGATGTATATTTCCCACCAGAGACAGTGTTCCCTATTTGAACCGATGACATAGTGCAAGGGTTTAAAACGTTAAATTTCTCTTCAAAGACTGGCGTAACATAATTTTTCTAAACCAATTTGTTAACATTTGGTTTTTAATATACTAAGCTAATTTTCGCAAATATCCATATCGACGCTATAGATGTATCGATTATTTTGCAATTTCTACACCGACCGATAGATAAGCATTGGCCTGGTTTGAAATCAACATTTTTCCTTTTAAGTTTTTATTACTCCGGAGACAATTTCTCTTTATTTCATCTTCTCTGTTTATCCTTAATGAACAAATCATTGACCTGGTTTGAAATCAACATTTTTCCTTTTACTTTCTCCGGAGACAATTTCTCTTTGCTATTCCATCTTCTCTGTAATCCTTAATAAATAAATCCTGTCGCGTTCCAATGAAAACGGATAGTTACTCATTTCAATCCTACCTGTCACAAAACTACGTGAGTAGAGCCCTCGGGCAAAACAGAACTCACCGGGAAAATTCACCGTAAGTTACTCTGTGTTTGTGCTGTGGTACGATAATTATTTTCTTACCCTTTTAAAGGTAGATAATATTTTACAAGCCAGCTACAGAAAACAGTTTTGCACTGGTTAATATTTCTCCTAAGATAAAAATCAAGTTTGTAAATAGCTTAAAAATGAAACATTTCTCAGTGGAAATGTTAAACAACATTTATTAGGTTGAGCGAATGTTTGTCGAACGACGTTTTAAAACAATATCTCGAAATTAAAACATCAGAAAAAAAATGTGGATTTTCCAAATTAGGGGAAAATAAAACATCGAAATATATCAAAATATGTTTTAGGATCCTGTTCGTTGGTCTACGATTGGAATTAGGTCAGTGAATGCATCTGTTAATCGACTTTACAATCAATAGGATATAGGGATTTTGCCACCTCGAGGCGGTGTAATTGTTAGCAAGCTTGTCTTGCTAGAACAATTACGACTGAGTAGTGAGTTCGATTCTCATTAGGTGACCATTAATTTCGGCCTTGTACCACATTTAAGTTGCGCTTGGAAAATCACAATTGAATATAGGGATTCTCGAAAACCTGGGAAAGGTAAATGTTTAAAATCGGGTTTTAGTGATTTATTGCTTTGTCTAAAATTAGAATATAAGGAGAATAATTTCGAGGACTCAAAGCAATCGTCGCCCAAGGCTTGGAGAAAGTGGGGTTTAGAAGCGTGACCGAGCTGAAATGAGTGTCCGACCTATGACAATTTATCCAAAGGCAAAGGTACGACTGCGTCAAAATTTTCGCGTAAACATCTGTTAGAAATGGGTTAATGCGGGTTTAACAAAAATTAAGTTGTTTAATAAACTTGGAAGTATAATTCCGAATCAATGCATTTTCTTTTCTGGCAAAACATCCGAAGTAATATGATTTTCGAAGACGTAGAGAATGTCGATCGTGTATTTCTATGTAACAGATTTGCCGAATGAACTGTTTTTTTTTTTTTTTGTTTTTTTTTTGCAAAAAGAACGGAATTCAGTTTTCTAAGAAAAACAGACTAAAAGAATTGGGAAGTCGATCATAGGCGAAATAAATGCAGCTTTTCGGGAAAGGTGTTATAGTGCATATAACTGTTTATTGAACATAGTTAATTTTGTCATTAAATCATAAATTAAAAAACAAACTAGGTTTATGCACAGGCTGCCACGCGCGGCGAGAAAGTGCTGAAAATGACTTCGGTGGAGTTGAAAATCTGACCTAGAAATAGCGTCATTCAAAGATATGTAATAGAAAGTTGTAGTTTGGGCCTGTGTTCCAGATGCAAACGGGTTCTCTACAGAGAAAAACTGTATCGGCCTGTCAGACAGAAGAGAAGCCAACTGAAGAAGCACTGACGGGGGTTCGTTTGCCCTCCTCCTCGAAGATCTCTGAATTTAGAAATTTTTTTTCCGCTCATCTTGCATAATATACAAGTTGACGTAAATTTTATTTACCTAAAATGTCTTCTTGAGAAGAATGTAAATAAAAGCTCCGAAAATATTGTTTTTTGCCTCCAGTTTCTACTGACACCAATTTAGCAATGTTCTTTTTTTAAAATCATTTCATCCGAAGCAAGGGCGGGGTTACATAGAGTGAAAGTGAGAGAAAAGACTGGGTATAAGGGGGGATTGAGGAAAAGTTAAAAGATGGACGGGGTTCACGACAACAGAAGATGGCGATTGACATTGCATTTAACGTTTTGAAGATTGTAGTTATCAGGGAAGCGAGTAACGGTCGGGAGTTACGAGAAAAAAAGAAATGGCGATTACATTTAACTTTTTGAACAGTAAAGGGTTAGGACTAGATGCCAATCTAGTAGCATGCTTAAATTCATGTAGTCAGGGACCAGGAAAAAACGCTCTTCAGTGCAGTTGCCATGAAAATATTTGTAGAAAAGACAGGGTGAGGCCACATAACGTCTGTGAGAAAGTGATTGAAGTCGAGATGCCAAGTCAGGATCAATTACATTGCAGATCGTTCTTTGAATTTTGTCAAGAACCTCAAGATGAACAGCAGAGACACCAGACCAGATATGTCAAGTGTATTCAATGCACGGACGCATGGTAGATTTGTAAATGTGTAAGGTGAACTCTGACGAGAAAAACCTTCTGGCACGACACAATGAACCAACTTTCCTTGCAGTATATGCAGCTATTGATTCGATCTAGTCATTCCACTTCAAGTCAGTTGAAAACATGAAACCAAGAGGGCGCAGTGAGACGCTCTCCTAGAGTCTAGCATCAGCCATGCTGATGGCGGGCAGAGAAGTTTGTCTATGGTGATTAAATGAGAGCAGTTTAGTTTTGGAGGCATTAAAATTTACAAGCAATGTCTTGCCCCAGTTAACCACTGATTGGAGATCCTTTTCAAGAGCAGCGACCAGGTTAACTTTGTTGTCGGATTTTCTGTTGAGACAGTAGTAAATGCTAGTTTTATCTGCATAAATTGATGACATCAGGAAGATCTTTGATGAAGGTTAGAAACAGCGTAGCATTCAGTATAGAGCATTGAGGGACACCCGTGTTCGTGTGAAAGGATCTGGAAGGTAGTTCGTTCAGACGGACCTTCATTTCACGATGTAATAGGAATCATTGGATTAAATCAAACAATCGTCCTGTAATACCGTAGCCCTGAATCTTACGTAGAAGACCAGCATGCCAAACCCTATCAAACGCTCGAGCTTCGCCGTTATTATCAAGAACTTGATATGCATATTCAGTGATGGCCATTAGCACATCAGCGGTAGACTGGACAAAATGGAATCCATATTATTTGTCAGAGAGTATGTCGAGAGAAGTAAGATGCTTAGATACTTCAGCATTGATTAAATCCTCGAATACTTTTCCGAAAAGCGGTGGCAGGCTAATAGGGCGATAGTTATCGGGGTCAGACGGTTCTGCAGAGGTCTTAAAAACAGGAACTACAGAGGAAGACTTCCAACAAGCTGGAAAGCAGGAAGCGGCGAGGCAATAGTTGTAGAGTTTGGAGAGAACTGGGATCGGCTCGGGGCACATTTCTTTAGAACGACGGCTGGTCTCCTGTCACCTCCACTTCCCTTATGGAAATCTAATCTAGAAATGATGTCCGAGACCAGTGACGGGGTTATGCGCATATACTTCAGGATAGTTCTAGGGGGCGGGGAAATCAGTTGTGGGCACTCCAGATGAGTCGAGCTTTGATTTGCAAGAGAATTTTTGAGGAAATCATCCCACCTTATCTGCTTCGAATTGATTGAATAGGTGAGGGATTGAGGATTTGCTGTTGTTCATCACATTCTAGCAGAGTCGCCAATAAAACCGAACTTCCGACATGTTATACGTTGTTTCCTTCTATCAGCAAACACCAACTACGCTTCATTTAGGACAAGCTTGCACTCGTTGCGCGCAGAGACAAAAAGACAACTGTTGCAATCAGACCTATCTGCTCTGGTGCAGCCAGAAGAAGTGATTCTTGCGGACTAAAGTGACTGAGCATGGAGGTGAGAACCAAGGAGATGAACGCGGTTTTAATTGTTTTTCATTGCTGGAATGAAAGCATTGATGCCGGCTTTCTCCCAGAGGGAGGCCTCAGACATCTTCGTTGTATTAAGTTCACTGTAAGAGTTGTACTGGAAGACGGTCAGAGACAAAAATGTGACAATCCGTATACGCCGGGAGATGTCCATGCATATACAGCATATTCTGTCCTGTGGGTGGAGGTGACACTTGGAGTTGAAACAAACCTGAACCTCATTAGACATTTTTTTTTCATTATTTTATTATTCGTCATTTTGATGATAACTCTTCGTAGGTTGACTACCGTGACGTTTGGGGTACTTGGGAAAGAAGGCAAGATCTCAACAAGCAACGGTCCCCTGGTCCTCGGTACTTAAAACTACTTCCCAACACTTCTACGAGAAGAAGGTCATATGATGAAAATATCGAAAGCAAAATATCACAACTTTATGACTGTCCAACTTTGCCTCCTCCGTTAACACCAATTGCAACTATTTTTAGGTTGGTGCAAAAATAATGTCGTTTTCTCACATAGTAACATATGTGAGAAAACGACATTATTTTTGCACCAACCTAATAGTAGCACAGTTTATGGGTTGCCATTTTTTTTTTAACTTAAAGATAATAAATTTACATAGTAAGATAATTCTTTCTTTTATGTTGTATGTCTTTTCATGACGTGGACGATCATGATTCTCCACAGCTTCCTCTCTTAATTTTCTAAGTAACTTTTGACACTTTACCATCACTTAAACTCGTTAAGCAGATTACTCGCTTTTTCCATTTGCTTCTTTTGGCATCGTTATGTACTGCGAGTGCTAAATTCTTTCCGACCTCTTTTCTCATTATGTGTCCCCTAAATTTCAACAGTCTTTTTCTGATTTTAAGTATAAGTAAAACAACAGAAATTACTAAATTGTTTGACTTTAAACATTCTTAGAAAATATCTATAATGAAATGGTTAGTCGCTTTCAACAGATATCAGCCTAATGTCGAAAGCTATTATTAGTGAAACCTATTGATTATATTGAACAGATATAAGTGCAATCGAATAATCTCACTTTAAGGGGTAATAGGAATAATTAGGTTCATCTATCACGCCCCTCCCCGGTCTTTTGAACAGGAGTAGAGGTTCATCCCTTGTTCCCTTTTTAGGATTGGATTTCCGGTTCCTTCTCAAATAGTTTTCAGTTCTTTTTTTACACCCAGTAGCTCCTTGTAATTTAGTGGTATCGTCGTTTTGCTTAAAGTGAATTGATAAAAAAAAAAAAAAACATAGATAAAGATTATTTTTCTTTTATTTTCTCATATATTGTTTCTAGAGAATGTAGCACATAGTTTTAAATTCAAAAGAAATCTAGCAAATTTGGTAACCTGGCGTTGTCGAATTACCTTGCTACTTTTGTCGCTGCATATGGTCCATTAAGATGGTGACTGGATAAGTAGGCTAAAATCGCAAACATCAGCGAGATGTCTAGTCAGATAATTATATATCCGTAATTGACAAGACCATAGAAGTTTGAAATTTGAATGCAAAAATGCCGTGCCATTAACTAAGCACTAATCGTTAGAATTTCTCTTTAGGAACTCGTCCAAGTCGCTGCACTTAGAGAGAAATTGCTGTAAAAATCATTTGTAAATATATAGTCATCCAGATAGCGAGGTTTATGCTTTCAATATTTTAATCTGAAAATCTTTGATTCCTATCTAATTGAACTGTATATTAAATACATGTTTATTTAAACTAAAATTAAAGTTATTGTAATTTAGGGGCATAACAAGAGTTCTCAGTTCGTATCCGAGAACAAAGAAATATTTTGATATTTTTGTCTTGTTATTCCTTACCTAGTTAATGGGAGTGTAGTAAAGGACTAATTAACGTCTTAAACAGACCGGAATTCGTCATATCACATCAAGTACGCTACTCGCTTACTTGATGTAAGATAACTTTATTATATATACCAGAAATCCCAGCACTCTCTGAGTGTTAACAGCAGTTTCCTTGGTTATTACATAGCAGCTCAACAATCTGTTGTTTGTCTGTAAAGGCAATTTCCTAGCTCTTAATACATTGCTTAGTTTCCAATATTTATCTTTCTTTTGATCTTTAGATATCTGTTACAACACTGAACAGATATTGACGTCCCCGTAACTTATACATTGGATTCTCTATTTGCCGTATCATCATTCTTTGCCTTTTTTACGATTAAGAGTCCTTTTTTCTTGCTTTTCATTACTATTCTGTCTGGTAGTTGTTACAGTTTCTTTTCTGAGTTTGCCATCAACAGGGTCATCATCGCATCTTAGGTTGTTAAAATCTGCCAATAAATCTTGTTAGGTCTTCTCATTCTTTTATAAACGCTCCGTTGTAGAAGTTAAATAAAACCGATCAGAAATCCTGGCAGGTCCTATAGTTTTCTTTCAATCATTTTGCTGGACAATTTAAATAAATCTGTAGAGAAAACGCATCCTTGTCACAGTAATCTTTCCATGTTGATGTGTCTACTTGTTGTCGATTTCTATATAAGCAGTTTGTTCCCAGTACAGAGTGTGGATTATTCGTATGTTCTTCCCGTGTAGAACTGGTTTCCCAAACACATTCGTGTTATATTTTACTTCTGTTGCTCGTTTTGACATACCATACTCTTATGTAGTCCTCTCTAATGTAAGAATTTTGTTTTTCTAATAATTTAATTTTTCTTTTTTTCCACTTCTTTTTTTATGGCGGTACACATTCTAAAACTGGCCATCAATTAAAATCTTCAGTGTCTGCATTTTTGTTCGAATTGGAACGAAGTACTTAAAATACCTTCACGAAATCAGAAATAAAAACTTTAATTCTTCATACAAATGAATCTAGCGAGATATAGGAAAAAAAAAAACGTGTTGCAGAACAAAGGCCGTTTTCAAACAAGTCCTCAACAGAGACTTGATCCGTCCAGACTAGACAGACACATTCATTACTTACTGAGTGACTAAATTGCTGGCTAGATCAAAACTCGTAAGCACTTTTAACTTCCACCAGTCACTCACAGATATATGTGCAATCAGTCAATCAAAACCACGTATTTAATGACCATCTGTCACCTCACGTACAAATTAAGTACTGGATACACAAGCGAACCAACGCTTACCACCCTGTTGGTTGTGCGTGTGTGCGTGTGCGCGCACACGTGCCACTATGCGCGCGTGCTCTCCTGACAGAGATATTGGAAAAAGAAAAGAAACACTCCTCTACTCTCTTCATCATTTTGATTTGGAAACTTTTCAATTTACAAAATCTTTTGGTCTTCTCTTATCGTTTGATACTCGCTACGGTCGTGGCTTCGGTCCCTTTAAGGCCGTCTTGCTAGCCTTGTTCTCGTTAGCAATTATAAATTAGCTAAATTTGATAGATACCACCTACGGAGTTCTGGTTTTTATATTACATCAGATTCAAGAAGACTGGCTGATGTTTCTTTACATTTTTTGAAGTTTACAGATTTGTATGTACTTTACAAAATCCGATAATCTCGTTTCATTCTTTACCGAAATTAGGAATTAGATAAAGCGTTTATATATGTAATTATTTCCAAGAATTTTCTTAGTCTAGTACAAAAACACAAGTGTGTGTCACCCATGGAGGATTGAATTCACTCTCTCGCTCTCTATGTGTCATGTCCTTTCGGTGCGCGGGTAATCATAGGTCTACACAGCTTCCTCTTGCAGGTTGTTTATTCAACTGTTTGTCTTCGCTCCAGTATATGCTGCCAGTGTTAACTTTCCAAAGCTTTATTTTTGCGTTATATATTCCAAAATATCAACTCTTAACTTGTTAGCAGTTTCTTTGTAGTTTGTCTCGTCCTTAAAACTATCTTGTTTGTTACATAATCTGTCCATGGTATTCTCAGCATTCGTCAGTAGAACCACATGTGTGTCGCTTTAAGTCACTTATTCATTTGTGAGGAAATTGTTCAGCATTGTCATGTAGCTGTACGTAATACTTCAGCAATCTTCGTTCCCGAAAGTATACATAAAGAATGTGTATGTAATACATGTGCGTGTATATATATATATATATATATATATATATATATATATATATATATAAGCTTAAGCCTAACACTGACATCATCCCATCCAGGAGCCAGGCTACCTATACAAAGATTATACTGTCGTAAGATTGGAGATGTATATACATCGAGCCAAAGAGCGGCAAGCACATTTATAAATGTTCTTACGATTATAATGATCATACGTTTGGAGATGTATATACATGGAGCTAAATAGCGGCGAGCGCATTTATAAATGATCATAAAATTGGAGATGTATATATATAGAACCAAAGAGCGGCAAGCACATTTATAAATGATCTTAAGATTATAATGATCATACGTTTGGAGATGTATATCCATGAAGCCAAACAGCGGCGAGCGTATTTATAAATGATCATAAGATATTCATCGAATAATAAGTGAATGTAATCAGTATTCCACATGAAAGCTCTTTATCTCTCGTGTAAATGCAACATCAATTGAGTGGAAAAAGGGCGTCCTGGGAGGTTTGAAACCTGGAGGAATCAGTCGTATAACTGTTCCATCGGTGTCGCTTTCATACTGCACTAAATTGCACCAGACAAACTAAAGTGCAGAAATATACCATCATATCAATATACACCACACACACAGAGAGGAAAGCAAAAATAGATTTACACTATTTTTTTATATTTTAATCAAGTATATGTGGAGAGTTGCCAACATTTTATGAAATTCAGGCAATCATCTAACGATAAATACAAATAAGAACTTAAATATTTATCTGTATATGAATTTTATTTTTGATAGAAAACCTAAAAGATTAAGTTTTTATTCTGACTTGTTTCTAATAAGTAGTCACTCTAAGAGAGGGTCTTACGAATTATTGTTTTTTCTCTTAAGTACAGTCCCTTACAGGGTCATTATCTGAGAACTAAGGTAAAGCAAGATGGTAAATTTATGGTTACTGTTTGCCTACATTCTGATATTAAGTGATGTTCGCATTTTGTTTAAATTTCATTTATATTGATAATACTCCCCTGAGAAGATGAACAGTTGCACATTGTGCATTTTTTTCCAAACTCCTCAAGATACGAGGGATTTTTGCCTGTATCTTTCTTGAACGTACCTGAGGTTCCAGTTATTATAGGGATCAAAATCGTTTTAAGGTGCTGCATTTATTTAAGTTTCCATATACTTATTTGGCAAGTCCCGAAGAATAGCGACTTTAGACTTTATTGTCTTCATTGACTGATTCAGAGTGATGTTTTTACATTATTATTATTATTGGAAATGGAACGTGATTCTTGAGCGCGTTTTGTATATGTACAAATATGTGTATATGTCTTAGTGAGGGAAACAAATCGTTACTTACTACCTCAAGCCGAGCACGCCCCCATGTTTCCGACAATATAGAAACAGTGTGTGCATTTGCTTCCATTTTGTTATGAAAGAGCGCACACTGCTGGTAAACCGGAGGTTATCCGGGAGTGGGGTCGCAGTGTGTAGTTGTAAAAATGGAAAAAAAAACTGTAGGTAACGGAAGGTACACAAGTCGATACCCAATCAGCATCGGTTGGGTCATCGTGGAGAGGGGTTATGATGTTGAAAGACCTGAAACCCCTAATGAACCTCGGCTAGAAACATCACTGATGATGTGTACTAAATCATCCAATAGATGTATTTTATGAAATGATTATATTTTTAATGTTATATTCTTAGGGGAATAGGCGATCATTTCATAGATAACATTTTTAATGTGTTTGGGAATTATTATGAATTTTTCGAATGGTTTCCACCTAAGACTAAAAATCCAATCTACCCTGCTATTACTGGCGGGGAATATAGTGGATTCATGCCTTTTCGAAGTGCATTTATGCGAAATGTGACTAACAGGCAAGGTTGGAATTGTAACGGCTCACCGATTTAACCTTAAGTGCTGATAACTTTTATGCTACCATGGCATTCTTTATTCTTACTGTTTATTTTTAAACTGCTTTTAAATTTTAGTCTGTATGACATGCACGTTTCTGTTACACGAAAAGGACACAGTATTGCATTACATGCTTAATTTAATACTACTTTTACGGCTTAAAGCAAACCTTTAAAATATAACGTCAGAAAACGTGTACTTCCACCATCGACAATTACATCTATTTCATACTTCCCACCAGGTGCTGGATCTGGTTTGGTGGTTTGACTTAGTACTCACCAGCCACTATAACACGAAATTCTCGGAGGTCATATGGTGTGAATCGTGAACCTAAATACGTCCTACAAGTGCTCTTAAGCTCCGGTAACACGGCTGATTACTCAATGTGTGATATGCTAACCCGTTGATAGCATGTGGCAAAGATGCGAGAACGATGAAGAGTTGAAATTTCATTCAAGATGAATAAGTTTGGAATATGATGACACCAATGAGGAATGATCATGGGAGCTAACAGTATCCTGCAAATAAGACTGACCTGTGATGGTTTCATCTATAAATACCAGTTTCATTTTCCTCTTGCTGGTTGCTCTTCCTCAGTGTTAGACCGTCTCCTTTAATTGGATGGTTTCCATATTCATCGATGACTATAATTTCGGTACAAAATGATACCACATTTGTCAGTAAACAATCATGTTGACGATTGTTTCAATGTCTACATCAAATGGACTTGGACACACTGCAGACGTTTTAGGCGATGCCTCTCCATGAGAAGCGTTACACGCGACAATCGTTTCCTATGCAGTCCAAAACAGCAATTTCTGTTGCGTATGGTCAGTCGAGATACTCTTGTACTCCACTGTTAGCTCTCAGACGTATATAAAGTAGGGTCGTATTTGCTTGGCGGCGATGTATGGCGTAGGTCCCTGTGTACTAAGCGTCATTGAGATCAACAGTAGGATCCTGATGTTTGGAAACAAGTCAGTTGATCACACTTTCTGATACAAGATGACGGACGACATCAATCTATTTCCTGTCTGAATAAGTGCATTGTTCTGTGAGATTACAAGAAGATCACTAATATCAGGATTAACAGCCTTCTAGAGATATTCTGTCTTTTACAACCTTAAAAATATAACCGTACATAATATTAGTTTCTTGATTTTGACAGTTCAACTCATTGGAGGCTATTCCATTTATGTTGCGCAAAATGTGAGGAGAGAAAACAAGTACATTATTTAGTTTGGCTTATTCGAACTATTATCCTCATCTATATGTTGTTATAGACACACAACATTTCGGCCATGTACTCTCTAGCGTTCTTTATGCGTCCGTTATATTTCGAATAAAATATAATAGTGAAAATTCCTCATCTTGATCGAATTCAGTACTTTTGTTATGTATAGACATAAATGAGAACATTTATAAAAAATATGTGCAAAAAACAGACACACCATTATCCGAGTTGAAGCAGACTGGCTGACATTTTATTTTAGTGTCGTCTGTAATTTGTAAACTATTTTAGCAAATGATTATTTCCTATAGTGTGTAAAAATAAATCAAAGAAACGAAATTAGGTTTGGTTTGGCATATCAACTTCAATGGGTTATTTAATGCCGACGAATTTTTTATTGTTTTAAATGTATTGCTAGTAATATGTATTTCTGGTAATATTTTTCCTTCAAAATGTATTGCTGTTAATATTTTTTTTTCAAAATTGTATTGCTGTTAATAATTTTTCCTTCACAGATTTATTGCTGGTAATAATTTTTTTTACAAAGTATTTCTGTTATTAAAACCTATTTTTACACTTTCATAGTGTTTTGACCACAGTTTGGTGGTTAATTATTTACTCATAGCTGGGATCCTAACAGGTGCTACCACCCCGGGTCAGGGTGGACCTGGGAACACCAGCAATTAAGAGGTGGTTCCATGCTCCTGAAAACCTCTTGATCAGAGGCCTTGCTGTCGGACGTAGTTTATCGTCATACCCAGGACTAATTAGTTTTGGTACGTATTTCAAAATTATGAGTATGTACACAGTAGGTGGCGTAACGGGTATTAGCACGAAATACATAGTGATAAACCGTGTTCGAATTTCCCTTAATATTCGCTTAGAACCAATGTCGGATAAAGTATGGAGATATATCCCCTCTAAATATGTTAACAAATCTTATCTTTGAAATAGTTGGCGAAAAATGAAAGAGTGAGGTTTTGAAAAAAAAAATTCTATCATAACTGCACGACCATTATGGTGGTTATAGACATTTACTAAGTTTACTCTGGCGGTATACGTAGTATTTTTTACTTGGAAAATGTTCTTAAAGATATCTGCTGTCAATATTCCAAAATATTACCACACTGTAAATTACTATTTGACATCTGGCAACAGATTAATCATTGTATCGGATGTCAAAATAAGGGTGAAAATTCATATTCATAGATTTAGTTATTGATTGACAATTTTTTTAAGCATTTCACCACAAGTAAGGCGGGATGCGACTAGTACGGAAGGGGTTACAGAGAGGGGGAGCGAGAGTAAAGAGGCGTGATGGAGGAAAGGATGAAGAGAAAGACAGGGAATAGGTCAGGGCATCTGGAGATGTCGATAACATTTGAAGATGGCATTACCTTTGAATAGTTGGAGATTATAGCTATCAGGGAAACAAGTAATAGGAAGAGAGTTCCACAGATGGGAAGTGCGAGACATGAAGCTATTGGGGTAGAGTAGAAGAGAAAGCTACATTTAATCGTTTCGACAGTGAAAGGGTGGGACCGTGATGCCAGCCTAGTAGCACGCTTAAATTTATGTAGTCTGGGAACTAGCGATAGTAGCTCGTCGGAGCAGTTAACGTGAAAGCATTTGTAGAAAAGGCAGAGGGCAGTGACAGCACGTCTGTAAGAGAACGACTGTAGACGAGATGCCAGATCAGGATCCTTATGCAAAGTAAATAAAAATAGAATTTACTAGGTTAACTATCTGGTAACTAGGTGGTTAGCTAGCATACCTTGTAAATAAATTTTCTTGTGTGTTTGATTCTCATTGGATGAGAATTATGAATAACATTTGATATTTAAGAATGTCTCGCTGTGGAGTAGTGGTTAGACAAGGTAGACCATCAGTATTTAATAGATTCGATTCATACTCAATACCCCACACTTATTGCTTTGTGTCGGCATGTATGTCACGCGTTGTTTCCTCTTTTCTCTTTTTTTCCTCTGTTCGACCCATGAGTATCAGATTGTCCAGGCTCTCCTTACTCATTAGGTGTCCAAGAAACTTCAGCTCCATCTTCCTGATGTTAAGTATAAACTTCCACATTGTTTGCAAACTCTCTAAGACCTCATCGTTGCTCACACGATAGGTCTATGATATCCTTATTGAATGCAATTAGATTAAAAGGATCATTTAGATCGATTGAAAAAAATCCATAGATATAATCTTGTTTTGTTGTTTCAATGTCGAACTAACATTTGGTAAATTGCTGTTAATAGGCCCGCAACTGGAACAGAATAATTTGGCCCAATTGTACAGCCATTCTAGTTATATAACAAAAAACAAATTCAGTACGTGTACTTTATTTCTTTGTATGTACGTAGGTAGATGAATGTTTTCAGTCTAATGAAAAGAGAATTTGTTTTGTGTATAGAATATTTTTAACATAATAATTTTCTTTGTCAATGCACTTAATTCAATAGCGAGTATTAATTACATCGAGCAATATCAGCAAGATAAATTAGTGCTAATGTTTAAGCAAGTTGAATTACAAATATCGTAATTTTCGAGGCTTTATAGAGATTTTTCATCGAAAATGTTTTACAGAAAACAAAGATGAAAAATCTTGTGCGAGAAAACGGGGGAAAAAAACCAACTTCCTGCGACACAAAAACGGACACCTACTTGCGAACCTGAAACGAACACCTACACTTCCGAACGAACACTTTACGACAGCAAATGAGCAAAATGACTGCTGCCGACGGATAGACGACCGACCGCAACGGCTTGTCGCCCAAGAAAAGACCCCAAACGACTCGCGCATCTTCTTGTAGTCCTCGGTCGAGTCCGTTATGGTACTCCAAGGTGTGTCCGGCGACAACACACACACACACACGCAGTCCGCGGACGCTTCCGCGCATGCTCGTTACTAATCTATGTTACAATTTTCGCCCTATGTTGTGGTATCAGAAATTTCCAGGATTATGATGTCCTGGCAGACTCCATAATTGATTCCCGTTATTTGAAATGATAATGGAGTGTTCGACAATGGTCAGAGGAGTGTTGACTATTCTTTTCTCACTGTTTCTGGCGTTTTGAGAATAATAATAGTGATCGCTCTGAACTCTCATCCTCTAAAACAGACACTCGACCAGCTTTCACACGCATTCAACTCAAGAAGTGTGTTTGACACAAATAATATTCTTTAAAAGCCTGACGAAATATTTTGAGGATCTAGAGCTGCCGAACTTCACGCAAAATGTGTTAACATTTTACACGAGTAGATAACATGAAGGCTGATAACAAATAAACACAGTAGGTTCGATACTAATAAACATTAGCTGCGCATGCATTTCCGTTGAACGGCACAATCACAGCACGGATAGATAATAAAAAAAACCCAAAAAACTTGTCAATACAACCTTGTATAATGTATGGTTAGTTATCAGTTTGTCTAGAGGCCATTCTCGTCAAACACAGTGTGTAGGTGCTATTCACCTCGACCAGGAGACCAGCCCGAAATTATGACCTTCATAGTATAATGCCCAGTGTGATTTCTGAAACAAGAAAGTTGTTTTGTTGGGTTTTTTTTTTTTAGAAAAAATGTTCACAATATGTGGTCGGAATAATTACTTGGAGAATTTTGTCAAGAAAATAATATTACTCGTTGTACCCATAGAGGAGGAAAGTTCTAATTTGAAATAAAGAAAAAAATCTTTCAGTTTTCACTTTCAGAATGGAAAATGTGATTCAGTTCATTGAAGATCAGTTATAGCCATTTTGTAAAATAAAGAAAAAAATATCAGGTTATTTCACTTGTTATAGTGCGTTCCCAGTAATAAATGAGAACTACTTTTGAACTATGGATCAGCTCGAGAAAATTTGCCAATACATGGCATAATGATAATTATTATTATGGCTTGGATTTGTCAACGGACATTCAAAACAGTTCTTCACGTCTACTTCAGACTCTCAGGTTGTTAGTGAAGCTGTTGAGTTGGTTAAATCCGACTAACTGCCAAGTTAAAGGACTATGCATTTTTCTATCATAAATATGTTTGTGGGGGAGGTGTGTATTTTAGAAACATCTGTTCCTCTGACAATCAGTTTTTGGTGCATGTTGCCTAAAACAGATAATTTTTTAAGGATTGGATAATTTTCTAAAATGCCGAGACGAGCTCCATTCCTTATTTCCACCATTGCAAATCTTCACAACTATGACACTACATGCCACGTACACAGTCAATTCATTATCGTTCGCTTCTTATTCTATGAGTAAAGAGGAAGTTTCACTCAGACATCTTCGTCCTCAGAGCTGTTACGGAGTGGAACAGACTCCCAAAAGGATCCCTACAATCTTAACCAGTTCGAATCAACTGTTATCTATCTTGCATATTCACAAACTCATTTAGTAACATCTTGAGCCTTGTCTTAGATGAAGAAGAGTATATAAAAAACGCTAACAATAAAATTCTAACACTGAAGTATATGTTGACTTTAGAAAAAAAGAGTGACGTAGAGATAACAGGAAATGCAGCTCACGATTTCCACAAAATTCCTGATTGAATATAATTAGATTAAAAGGATCATTTGGAGAAAATCCATAGATATAGTTTTGTTTTGTTGTTTAAATGTCGGACTAACATTTGGTAAATTGCTGTTAATTCGCCCACAACTGGAACAGAGTACTCTGGCCCAATTGTACAGTCATTCAAGTTATGTAACGCAACATATAAACAATTCCAGTACATGTAATTTATGTCTTCGCATAGAGTATGTACGTAGGTAGATGAATATGTTTTCAGCCAAATGAAAAGAGAGAATTTGTTTTGTATATGGAATATTTTCAACATAATAATCTTCTTTGTCAATGTACTTAATTCAATAATCAGTATTACTTACATCGAGCAAACATTAGACCACGATAAATAAATACAACATTGTAAAACAAACGATTTGTACGTTTAATCAAATAAAAAAAAAAAAAACTTTATTATATATGTATATTATCAAAGAAAAGCTAAAAGTTTAGTAAATTCACTAAGTGTTTACACAAGAAAATTTAAAACATTTATATTAGATTTAATAAAATACTGAAATTTTCTCATCTTTAATGACACTTAATAAGTCTTTTCAACGTCAATAGACGTTGAAATGATTTCTGAAGTGTCGTGACAGCGTGCAAACAAGATTAACGCAATAAATATAGGAGATGTCTTTTATTACCATCTTGTATAAAATGGCTGCCGTTAATCGGCAAGTTTTCCCTGAGTCATATTGTATTTTTCGGTTATGTCTTTCTAACCACTTGTGGCAAACATTATATGAAATTTTTAAAAATCTCAATAATTATACTATTATATGCATTTATTTACAATAAGTTAAACAGCCCTCGAATTGGATAATCAAATCTCACATGACCAAATAAATGATCGTAGATATTTCTAATGAAAACGAATATTATAAGCTGGAATTCACATAGTATATTTATCCTATAATTCGAAGTATTTTACCAACATCGGTTAGTTAATATTAATATTATTGTGAAAAATTGTTTTTGGATAATAACATCTGACATGTATGTGATGTATCTGTCTTTGGATTTATTCTTATTTGCCTTTATGAAGGTTAACTATGGATGTAATAGGACTTTCCTATTGTTTTTGCATCCAAGTATTTGTCTGGGCTGTAAAAGTATTAGTAAAAGTTTGCCCACACGTGGCATGCTATTGATTAGTTAGTCAGTTATATGCCATGCGTGATACACGCTTAGACGATCATGTATCTTTCGATAAATGACTGACGAGATACATTTTTTTCCCCGCAGTAGGTTGCCATTTCTTTCTGCGGTAGACCAGCTGCCATCCAAAGCTTTAGAACCTAGTTTGTCCTGCTTTTTACCCATAGCTGGAGAGAGAAGAAAAGGATTGATAAATTTTCCAAGGGTATTAGCACGTAAGTGAATGTAATGAATTCGACTGGAATTCGAACTCGGCTTTCCGATTTCTCAATCCAAGCCGCTATCCAGTACTCTACCGTATTGAATAAAATCTGAGTAATAAGACAAGAGTGATGGATTCATATATTTCGCAAGTGGGAAATAAGCAGCTTTATAGGAAATTTGAGCGAATTTCTTTCCTGTAGCTTTTTAAAGAATCATAATTTTTTATACAGCAGGTTAATGTAAGCCCGTACAAACTTCTCCAAAATACTTCAAACATTATGCAAATTTATATTCAAATTGTTCTTTTATGTATATAAAAACCATATAACTTAATTCAAAATGTTTTATTTGCAAGAGCCAAAACTAAAGGAAATCTATACTCCGTTATGAACGCAATATGTAACTGATAGTGTATGACATGTTTAAATGAGACACCTAATGGCACACGGCCAATACTTCACACAGTGACATTTCAGTTAACATATGAAATAGCGGTCAAATGCTCCTGAATAGATGAGTGGGCTTAGAAATTGATCAATACTTAGACAGGACACCATGAAGGAACCTTGTCCGCAACTTGGAATCTAGTGCCAGATAAAATACCTATAAACTTATGCAGTGTAAGTGCTTTCCAGAAATTGAAGGTTAGCAGATCAGTCACACAAGTCCTTAGTAATGGATTTGATACTTGAAGTGAAATCTCCTTTTTTGGGGTTCTCTGCCAGACAAGGTTAAACTAAGTAAATATAAATAAACTGATGAGACGACCACTTAGGTGAACTTGAACTATACAACATGCATTTGTACAGAATTGGCTTGGAAATTTGAACTGCATTCTCTGTTCAAACAACCTCGTATTGGAGTTATTGTTCAGGCGCAATGTTCTTGTTTACTGCTTCTGACAGAATAAATGATTTCGATTGTTTAGCTCTCAGAAATCTGGCAAGGGTTGCATTCGCTCAGCAAACTTTACTTAGATGAGAAACGTTTACCATGAGGAAAAGGAAACAAATTCGTGGGCCTTAAATACAAACACAGCTTACATGGCACTTTTCTGTTTTTTTCCATAAACAAGCTCCACAATTACTAACCTAGATTGATGGGGATAATCTTAGTCACGGGTATATTTTGTAAGTGAATTCTTAGGCATGTTTTAGAATCATAAGTATATATAATGTGTGTGTATATATTTAGGCAGCAATCCTTCTTTGATGCACGTTTCACTGAATACGGTAGACAAGGTGCTTTGATTTATTTTTTTTTATACAATTTCTCATGTGATCTTATTTTTTCTTTCTTCTCGGAGGATAAATTATATAAAAACTGTCTAATTGTTCTTTCTTTCCGAGTTTTTATATAATTTATCCTCCGAAAAGAAAAAAAAATAGGATCACATAAAAAATTGTATAAAAAAAACTAAATCAAAAGACCTTGTCTGTCGTATTCAATGAAAAGTGTATGTGTGTGTGTGTGTATATATATATATATATATATATATATATATATATATATATATATATAAAGTGAAGTGTGAGCATAAATAACTATATTAGCAACTATATGTGCGAGTGATGAACAAATAAATGTTTATTTAATTTAAAGTCTAAACAAAACTGTGGCCATTGTAGTTAAACAGTGGTATAAAGTATATATTAATAAATACACATATACCTACGTTGGTAGTGCAACTCAGAGTTTGATGGTCACCCAATTCATCAGGCACAAATGATAAGTTCATTTAATATTTCTGCCTGATGAATTGGGTAAGCATGACATTCTGAGTTGCACTACAAACGTAGGTATATGTGTATTTATTAACACACGCACACACACATATGTATATATATATATATAGAGAGAGAGAGTGTACCTACGAAAAGAAAAACTAAAAAATAGTCAGTTTCTGTAAAACTGGACAAGCCGAGAACTTGTCAGAACTCCTAATATTATCGGTATCAGGGATACTCTCGTTCATATAAAATGTGTTGTTTATGGAGGAAGGGTGTTCGATATCTTAATTAGGTCGACTGTTGATCGCTTATGACATCAAATTTTCAGCTACCATGCAGTGCTGAATTTTAGGTTTATACACACACCTATGTGAATGAATACAATTTTTTAGATATATTAACACATTTTACAATATATATTATATATATAATAAAGAGAAGAACAAATAGGAAACGTATATGAATCTAACATGTTTCACTTTTCGCAAAGCTTCGTCAGCGATTGAGAGATAACAGTTTTCGAAGCTTTAATAAAAGTGAAGCATCTTAGATTCATATACGTTTCCTATTTGTTCCTTTATCCATATTTAATATTTGACTCTCTCTCTCTCTCTCTCTCTCTCTCTATATATATATATATATATATATATATATATATATATATATATATATATATACAGACACGCATACACTTATGAATATAGTCATTTTTATCTATCACCTTAAAGATCCGCTCATGGGTATGCACTAAAAAGAACTGTTATAACTGCTAGGCAAGCTTATGCACTATATTAGAATAATACAGGACTTATACTGTGTGCATTACAAAGAAAGAGAAACAGTGCGAAAATGTTATATAATATTGGTACGTCTATATGACAGTCAATGTTAGACAATCCCATTACAAATAAAGAAGAGGCTTGAGGCAATAGAAATGTAGTTCTACAGAATGATTTCGAGAACACCGTGAAACTGAACATGTGAGCGGCGACGAAGTTTTAGATAAAATGAAAAAAAAAAAAAAAAATGACACTTATAGGTAACATCAGAAAGAGAAAGTTGAAATGTCTAGGGTACATAAGGAGGAAAGTTGATTTGAAAAAAATGAACACTCACTGAATATATTGTAGGCAAGAAGCACATAGAGAAGCGGCGTTTTACCTACATAATGATCTTGTGTAAATAATTGGCTGAACAGCGATTTGGAGATAAAGTAAAAAGACAAATTTTATTAAGAGCTACAAAGGACTATAGTGGGTCAGCCAATTTGTATTGGTTATAAATAGAAATAAAAACTGACCCTCTACAATTTTTACAATATCAAATGTAACAAAGACAACAAGAGAAATAATCAAGTAGAAGAAATTATGAATTTGTTCAACAATAAATATTTTTTATAAACACAACAAATACATAATATATAGTGCAAAAGTTGATAAACACAGTAGAGTTCTTTGGTGTGTGTTACTGAAAGAATTTGAGTTACTATACTGTATGTGTGAAAATGAGAAGGTGTAGTTAGCTATATTTGTTTTTATAGGAAAATTAAACAGTTGTTTTCTTTTGTATTAAATAGAAAAAAGTATTGTTCTTGACTCACTGATTGTTATAGAGTTATCGCTCGTTAACCAGAGATTCTTCTTGTGGAATAGAATATTTTGTGGGAGTGAGTGTTAAGCCTGGAAATGGTCGACAAGGTTTGTTGTTGTATTGAAGATAAAGTTCGTTTCCTTTGCTGTGTTGATTTCCAATGAAGTTAAGTGAATTGGTTCAATATTTTAAGTGCCCACTGACCAAGTCGCGTCGAAGTTTCGCTTTTATTAGTTCTCTTGGTCACGTGGTGAAGCTCGTGAACATGTTTACATTTTATGGCGTCAACTAGAGGTCAAAATTTGGGTCGGTACCTTCGGACGTAGTTGACGACACTTAATTAATATTTTACAACCAATCAAAATACATCAGTTGTTATATTTGGTTAGGAACCTCTATGTGTTTAACTTGTACAAAATGTAAGATTAAAAAAAATGTAGGAATCTGATTCTACAGGACAGAAAACTGTCGATAACCATGATCGCCTACGTCTAGAGGTAACACGGAACATAGAAAAAGTTGGGTATTTACCCAAAACAGGGCATTTTATTTACTCACATGGTCTACGAAAATGTTATTGTGATAATTTATGGTCATTTGTCGACATTAAGGGAAAGAATTAAGTAGAGACCGGAAAATTTTAATTTACACTTTTTTCTCGTACAAGAAAAGGTAGGAAGATATTACTTTTCAATATTCAGAATTATTAGGTTGGTGCAAAAATAATTTCGTTTTTTAACATATGTTACTATGTGGGAAAACGAAATTATTTTTGCACCAACCTAATAGAAATTACAGTTGATAAATTAGCGGCACATGACTTCGTCTGAATATTGTGTTTTAGTTTCTCTCTTTTCTGGGAGAATTTGTTAATTTTTGTGTCCTTCGATAAAGACGATCTAAACCAATTGTTTGCTTGGCATCGAGCTGCTGCTACTGTTTCTTGCTGTTCAAACATCACAATCTTTCACATACACAACAGGTATATATGGTAATGGTAATATTAAGCCTTTCCTTACGAGGGAACATTCGGCATTCATTGACCGAACAGCTTGTAGTATTGTCGATTGAAATTCATAAAATATTTGTCTTTCAGAAAAATAGTCCAGTAGTTGTTGTCGCTTTTTCCATTACTGATGGGGGTTCCTTCCTAAATTTATATTTGAAGTAGTGTGGAATTTCAACATTTGGATTATGTCAGTATTTTCTCTTCCAGTTAGACAATATATAAAATTTAGTCGTTGCTGCTGTTGTAAGTTCTCAAGTGATGTAGTTTCTGTTAAACAATGATATGTCATTGGTATATAATCCAATACAAAGAAGACGTGTTGTATCGTCGATGAGAAAGATACACAGAAAAGAATTAGTGCTTTATTAATATATTTATTCAGCACCAGTATTCGGTGATAACGTATATATATATATATATATATATATATATATATATATATATATATATATATAAACAAAAACAGAACAACAAGTTACAAAACAATTAACAAGACAACTTACAAGGAATAGAGAGTCAAATGATGTATAGTCAAACAAAGTGAGATCAGTCTGAATATTAATCAGCTTAGTATCAATTGTTGAAGTCCTTAATCGTAGAGTATTTAAGGCTATGAGCCAGGTCATCTGGTAGAGTGCCGAAGGGGTGCTAGCTACTCTACAAAAACATGTAAACACAGTGTTATATGCATTTACATACAAAGGAACACACACAAAGGGTAAACTATTTCTCATGTCTTACTTAAACACTACATAATTTAACGTGCATGGAAACGCGTATAATGTATATATTTTAACTTATTTTAATCTTCATCTATTTTCATATATATAGTTTATTATTCTTCGTGGATCTCCTCTGCTGCAGCCACATCCCTGCCATTTGGCTATTGTTTAGCAAGTTAGTGTGATGCAATGATGTGCCTTATACAGAGAGGAAGTGCAGGAGTCATCACGATACTTTTGTTTTTCTCAATGGTCACGTGGTCTACTTAGTTCAATAATGGGCTCGCCTGTGTTTGCTCTCTGGCGATCCATGTTCAAACTCGTGTGTCGGTAGCGACACATTATTCCTATATATGTCCTAAACGGAAACTAATATAAAGATGGATCCTCTGGACACAAAAATGCTGAGACACTAGATTCGGACGGCGAATCAGCGGGAGGAAATAAGATGAGAAGGAATTTTCTCTTTACAGTGGAATTGGGAATCAACGGAGTTATTGTTTTCTAAAAAACGTAGCGATCATTACATATATTAAGTGAAAAGATTAAAAGTAATAAACTCTTTAAACAAGTGTTGAAACAAATTTTGTGGTAGTGTTTACCTCACCAACAATAATAAGATGTGAATAAGTGAATCGGAGGCACATTGAACCTGTGATTCAATCTCTCCCCACCAATGCAGCACTTGTTCTACATCTTACATTTTATCTCGTGATTCTGATTCTTACTAGGGGCTATAAAATTGGCGACAAGAATCAGACTAAGCTCAAATACATGCGTAAAACTGTCGGGAGTAAGATGAGGTTGTACATTATTGAACTCAACCCAATGTCTGCTGCGTATACATCCTGCTTCTCACTTTGACGTTCACACGCATCATGTAATGTCCATGTGTATTTTTACTCAAAAGCATGCATAACGAATCATACCTCCTGCTGTTCAGGCACGCAATGTCTATCTTTCAATTGACAATCCCTAGCATTATTTTAGTAGTACATTCTATTAAATTCGTTATCCGACTTTGCCGACTCTCCTCACTACCAGGCTGTTACCACCCAATCGCCATCTTTGGTTATCTCTTGCTTCTTTTGCCGCTCCCTACATCACTCACTATTGCTTTTCGTTATTTCTCTCTCACTGACTGCTTAAACTTTTCGTGCTCTGTTAATTAAGCTTGAAGATACGTTATTTAAGACTTAACTATAAGGCAAACAACTTTTATTTGTTTCTCTTTTCCGTTTTACTCGCTCCATTGAACAGATTCACGTGAACTTCCACCTAATGTACGCAGGCACGTGAGTGCGATTATTATTATTATTAATACGAATTTGTGCATTTGTGAAATGATATTCGTGGCGCAGGCTTTCCCAGAAAAGCGCAAACCTTTGTTTCTACATTGTGTACAAATTAAACGATTAACCAAGCCCGGTCCTTTGGATTAGACTAGTACGGTTGCATAGTATTCATATTAAAATATTCAATGGAAAAACGGAAAATATTTTCTAGTGTTTGATTATTTATTCCTATATTTACAAATAATTTGGCACAAGGACTAATTAAGGCGAATGGAGGAAAGCTTTTTGTCATTGTCCTCTTTTTAAATTTAGTCACAATCACAGATCCATTTATGAGATTTTTTTTCTTTAACCAAAAATTCAGTTACACAACTTATTCATAGATTAAACATCGTAATGACACAGTTTCTTTATTTTTGTGGAGAGTGCCATTGCAAAGGAAAGGAACAATAAAAGACAATGACAAAAATAGAGGGGAATATATTAGGTTGGTGCAAAAAATGACGTAATAATGTCGTTTTTTGGCGTATTTTTTAACATCAAAAAACGACATTATTACGTCATTATTTTTTGCACCAACCTAACATATATATATTAGCAGCGTCATCAGGCACCAGACTTAGGTGCAGCCCAATGAAAAGAGGTCACCTCTTGATCAAACCGATTTGCCGTAAAGGAGTGGGTTGGCAAAGTTGACGAAGAAATAAAATACTAAATGGCGTTCAGAGATTAATTCATGCAACATACACCCTAGGAATGCCAGAAAATACTTTGGCTGAATTATTGTGTTGAAAACACAAAGATGAGGTTGCTAATGCATATAATTACTGGATTAATGATGTTGCTTTATCTATGTAAATATTTCAGGCATTTTGAGAAGTTCAAATTGTAGTATGTTAGAAATTCGTTAAATAAAAATTTTGCATTGTTATTTACTTAGGTGTCTCAATCTTGTGGCCTTAATCTAACACGGTGTTCCATTCCTGTCGCCTTGTGCCAATCGAATCAAATTCACTACTTACTAGTCGTAATAGGTGAGACCAGCCTGCTAATCAATAATCCACAAGGAGCCTGTGCCTCCTAAACGGTGGTATATTCTGGCAATATTGAAGAGTAATATTATTAGCATTGAGAAACAGAGGTTTCATACTTCAGTTTCAGTTAATATAAAAATCTCCCTTGATATTATGTCTCTCCAGAAATTTAAACACATTAAGGAAAGATGTTTCGGAAGAAAGAAACATGTTTCAATAGGAAAAGTACCTTCTTTATGAGTGCCAATTTTATAATTATAAAACTGCATTTCTATAAAATCAATGATCGCCTCTGTGACTGTTCAGTAATTATATAAAGTTATTGAATGGAGTAAACAAATTGCATGATTAACTAAATTCTAATCTTTTTGTCTTAGTTTATTTGTAATCTGACGACTTTGAATATATTAACTCTGTAGCCTTTCCCAGTGACTTCGTATGATCGGGTTGTTTTGATTGAAAGCCTCCTGTAATCCCTCTGTTTGTCATACTTGTCTATATTTGAACAAACCACTTTTCACATAATACCTTGTGATGTTCGGTATTCATTTCAAATATCACAACCAATTAATAGCTTTTCTAAGAGGTTCTTTCCTTTGAATGTTTCTATTTATTATATACCCAATAAATCAGCTATTTCATGAGAGTCTTTCAAATAAGCCAGACTTTAAAAACTTTTTTCATTCTGATATGTATTATTTCAGATGTTACCCCATTTTTTTCAATATCGCTCTCTACCCCTATGTTTTCCTCTCGTTATCATTTTGTCTCTTTCTTCCTCCCCTCTCTTCATTTTATCTCACCCATCATGACACACAAAAAATTTGGTCTACGTGCGGAGAACAGGCGTTAACATTTATTATGTTCGATTCTTTACTTGGTGTTAAGCTAAACTTTAAAAAAATGCCAACATCTGTCTCTCTCTCTCTCTGTATCTATGTCTGTCTATCTATCTGTCTATCTAGTAATGGTAGCACCTTGATCAGTTAGGATCAATGGATGGTTAGATTGTAGTGATTTGTGGGTGGGGGTACAGATATATCGAAATGTTGCATATAAAAATGGCCTCCTCTTAGCCAAACCGACGAATTGAAATGGAATGCAAGCTTGCCTTTCCGCGTCGATAGCCTTTCGTTAAGCAATCTGCAAACCCTATATTCTTCCCCTGTCTATATTGCCGCATTTTTTTTTAAAGTGAATTTCAAAGGAAATACTTAGATATTTGGACATAAATTTATTTAGGTACCTCGAAAGATACGCTAAAAAATAAGCATACATGATGAAATAATGTCACAAATTTAATAAAAACAAAATATTTTTGTGAAAATCTATCATTATTAAAAGGAAAGACCAGAAGATTTTTTGTTAGTAAATTATATTTTTGAATTTTTTTTTTCGAACCTTCGAAATAATGGCGTCGACGTTGTATGTGTCAAGTCATTTTACAGTTATGTGCGCTTTAAAATGCTAAACATTCAGCCATCGATAAATCCATCAACACCTCATAAAACACCCACCTCCATGTGAAAAAAATTGCTTTTCTGTGACATTTTAAACTAAAAGTATTATTTGTTTTTAATTCGGATTTATTAAAATTTAAATCAGTTAAATCGGAAAAGTATATTTTATTTTTGAAAGATTTTTTTTAATAAAAGGCAATTATGCTGTGTTCACAGATTTGTCAATATGGCAGATTCTAGCGATTTCAAAAAATAATTCCAATCTATGTACATTTGGTTTGTAATACAGCAAAATAGTTTGCTTGTTGGAAATATTAAATTTAATTAAAATATTAGGTTGGAATTAACCCTTAAATAAAATCTTCAAGAAAGATTTTCCATTTTTAAAATGCATTTTAAATCACTTTTGGGGGTGGGTGGAAGTGGTTTATACACTCTTCCAGAGAACTGAAGTTCTTGCCATTAAGAGAATTTTGTAGGGATCGAAATAATTGACCAATTATCGATGCTTTCAATTGGGAACAATACTTTAAAAAAAAAAAAAAATTTAACATATGATTTTACAAACGGAATCCGTAATGCATAGTACCCTTTCGATTCCACCAGATTATACAATATTTACTACTTTCGGATGTAGACCGGCATTTGAAGTGGTTAACCATGGCTCATTTTGTATTTCACAGTTTTTTTATTCGATCCACATTGTTGTAAACAATACAATTTTTATCGCTTGTGATTGTTCTTTAAAAAAAAAAAAAATGTGCCGTTTTTGTTGCGTTTGGACAGAAAATCGTAGATGGAAATGTAATCCATGAAATGTTTACTGTTAAATTAAAGCGCCCAAACATTGTAACGATTCCTGTAGCCAAGTATTTTGAATATGTTTAGTATCCCTGACAGGTACCTTGTTATGTAAGTTGGATTATTTTTTAATCGGAGTTTCCATTTGATCATCGTTAATAATCGTAGGCCAGTCGGAACGTTGCTGATTTTCCGAATTAAAATTTCTATTTCTGAACCGAGATAAACATTTACGAACATTTATAGCACCAGCTCTGAAAATGCGCTTAGCTTTCCTCCATTTGCACTAAAACATAAGAACTTAAAACTATCAATTCCCACACGAATCATATAGAAAGACTAGGGAGATATATTACAAATTTCAGTCATGTGAAATAAAATCATGTGTTCAAATACTACCTATTGAAATATGCTTTGAAATTTTGTTTCAACTTAATATTTCATATTTTGATTTCATGGTGTTCACAACCTTTTCTATGCCTCGCACCTCTAGAAAACTTTTAATATGATCTCACATCACCCCCATATATATATATATATATATATATATATATATATATATACACACACAAAAGTAATATCTCGTATGAGGATGAAGAAGGCAATTTATACTCAATTTGAGCAGCAGATTAATTTAAGCTAATTTTTGAATGACATGAAAAGGAAGAAAATAAAACAACCATTATACCAAAACTTAAACACGAAGAAACAGTATAAAAAAAAGCTTTTCATTCAATGCATGTGTAAATTAAACTGTACAAAAAATAAAGCTTTTTATTCAATGTTAGTGTAATAACCGATTTCAATATAATCATCAATGCAATAACCAATATAACAGAATTCGGCAGCAATGAAATGTGGATTCTTGCGATAATTCTGAACTTAATGAAGTAGAAAAAAATAAAAATAAAATAAAATAAAATAAAAATAAGAGGCTCACCCTCTTGACAACCGGATTATAATCAATAGCTAGTAGGAAGTAGCGTCGCCTATATTCAGTTGTTAATTTGAATGCTATCCATATTATCTTACTGTTACACTGGCTAATAATTTAGGAGTCGTTTTCTCTTTCGCTACTGTTAAAATGGTTAAAAGGTATCAGCAAAAATAATAAACAAATAATCTTGAATGTTTAAACATTAAAGTTTAAACATTTCAATTTATTTATTTATTTTTTACTAAATTGCCAAATCCAAGGTTTCACACCCTCTAAAAGGTGATCCCGTACCCCCGGGTGGTGGGTGCGAGCACCCTATGTTAGGAAGCACTGCTCTAAGCACCAGGAAACATACAGATTTCTTTATGTTGCTATGATAAAAAAAAATTGGGACATTAATAAAGTCTTACAATTTTTGAGTAATTTATAATGTCATAATCTATTGAATGTGCACATAAATGCTATAGAATCTTCTCATTACTGAAACTCTTATTCTTTTGTGTGATATGCCCTTTCAGTACGTAGGCTATCATGGCTCTCCACAACATCATTTCTTTTCTTGCTCTCAGTAACCTTTGCTTATTTAGTAAACATTTTGTTTTTCTATCATTATTTCACTCAAAGTCGTCAAGTATGTTACTTGCCGTCAGCAATACGTAGCTCACAACTTGGGTAGACGTTGTTCTAAAAAAAAAAAAAAATGTTAAATTCTTTTTATTTCTACTTATTTAAATGAAACTGTCAGCGCCCATTCAGATGGGCACCAACTCAGTTTGTATTTATAGAATTTTTGTTACAATTATTTAAAAATAACTAAGGAAAGGAAACTGCTCTATAAAAACCACCTAAGATACTTAGTATAATCTTTCTTGAGACATCTGATGATTATTATGTAGATAATAAAATGATTCCGAACGCGAAACCCGCATGCATATGATTGATATTGCATTTTAACGTTTTGCACTAACAAAAACCTCGTCGCAATGTGACATTTTCGTCCTCGTACGGTAACAAGCGCAAAAACATGCAAAAATCGGATCATATATATTAAAAATGTTATGCACTAATTAATAATTTTTGCTTTCTTTCCTCTGAATGTTGATATAATTTCTTTTTAGCTATTTGTAACAAACAAAAATACATATAAAAATTAGCTTGTTATCATCGAGGTGAGTTAGAACAAAGATTTCACACGATTACTGTTCAGCTGTATACTGGCCTGGAAATTGTTTTATTCTTGAGGTTGAGCTATTTTAGGTCTATTGCACTAAGTGCAATATCGCTACAATGTGTTCTTTTGCCGTAATACAGTCACAAAGAGAAATCAAATCAGTAAAATAAAGATATCATCATATGACCTATTCATAACACTGACATTTTTGTTTCATTAAAGTCGCTGTTAAAAATGTTAAGCCTTTAAATTAGATTCATAATGTAGCAAACATTAAGTTTTATTTTATTAAAATCTATATTTTAAAATGTTGAGCTCTTAGAAGATGATGAGTATACATTCATAATCTGCATAGATTCAAACGATCATATCCCTCTGAGCTCTTTTAGTTTTGTAGAGTTAATGTGAATGCAAATTTTACTGAAACCTAATTACGTACAATTATCCTAACAAAATAATAATAACATGATATGTATATACGAAATAATATGCTGAGGCATTTCAGACACGATTAAAATAAACATTACCAATGGATAATACTGTTCTGGATGAAGTACGAATAATCTTTGTAAAGTATATTACAATGGAAAGTAAGGTTTTTTTGTTTTTTTTTTTAGATGAAATAGGAAAATTTTCTGATTTGTAATGAAAGTGTTCTGTTTCTTAATAAGTGACTATTTGTAGTGAGTAGTCACAAGAATGGACTTTTGTGAAAGCTATTCCTCTTCAAGTCTGTTGCTTGGCGTGCGTTGCGTTAGACAACTTGACAAATTTTCTGTCGTGTCTAATCATTGTCTCAGAACTCCCCTCAGAGTTTTTTTTTTTTTAAATGATTGTTATTATTATTGCTCTTTAGGCACAATGAGCATTTCTATTTTTAGCGTTGATGAAAAAATTGTCTGGTTTGGAAGTTTGATGAAATTGGAGGTACGACACTAATGTATTTAAATTAAGTAGCTTTTAGCAAGTTTGATTCCCGTGACTGCTGGCAGCTCTGTGGTTGTGTTAAATAAGAGTCAGTTTTCCATCTCTCTTTTCTTCACCCAATTTGAGGCGTTAACATCTTCGGCTGATAAGTTATCATTAAATTCTAAACTTGACTCATCTGGAGTATGTTTGTCTGACCTTGCACTTAGAATTGAGCCTCACTTGAGCGATATAACCCCGTCAAGGGGTTTTGTTATCTATAAACTGCCCCCCCCCTACAAAACATGTGCACTTGAATGTATCCTTGTTGCAGTCATTTAGAAATATGCTCCTGAACTGGCTCATGTTCTCTCTACAGTAAATGCCTTGCTGCTTCTTGTTTTTTCGCTCGCTGGAAATATTCTTCTGTGGTTTTGGTCTTTAGGAATTGAGGCGAACCATCCGAGCATTCTATCACTTTTTGGCAAAGTACTAGATGCTCTAATTAACTTTGAATTGATTAGAGCAGCTTACCTCGTAGGTTCTTGTTTCAGATAAGCAGTATGACTTTCGCTTCTCTAGGTCAACTGCTTATGTATTTACGATTATTGCTGAAGGAGTCTGTCATGGTGAAACTCGAACCTCGACGGTATTTGAGAAGGTTTAGTATGCTGATCTCCGTCACAAGTTGAAAGCTTATGGTCTTTCTGGATGATATTTTGAACTGATTCTATCTTTCATGAAATGTAATTTGTTTTGAACGGCTACTCTTGTAGATATTTTTGTATTAATGTAGGGTTAGCCAGGGCTATATCATTGAGCCTACATTTTCCTAATTTTCATCAACGACCTTCCTGGTGTTATCTGCTGTTAACTTTGCATCTCGCTGATGATAGAATTATTTACTCATGATCGGTTCAATAAGATCAAATTGATAGGTGATCTAAGAAAATGACATACGTGTTGTTTACTCGAGCAAGAAATGGCTTGTCAATTTTAGCGCCCCCGAAACGAAACTGATCTCGTTTGAGAGAACTCTTTTTGCCTTTCATCAGTATGGTTGATGCTAACCTCCAGGAAAATAACTCATTGTGTTTTCCCGGACTAACGTTTTTCGATGACATGAAGTTGAAAAATTATATTGAATCAATTGCTAGTTCTGCTAGTAAAGTAGTTGGTTCACTGTGTCGTGGCAGACAATTTTTCTCGCTAGAATCTATCTTACATATTTATAAATCAACCATTCGTTCATGCATTGAGTATTGCTGCCACTTATGCCCTGGTGCTTCAGCTGTGTATTTATAGATTCTTTGTAAGATAGAAATAATGCTGTACAATGTTATCAGTCCTGATCTGGCATGTCGGCTTTAGTTACTTCCCCCACCTCCGTAAGGTGTTTTCCCTGCGCCTTTTTTATAAATATTTTCATGGTAATTTTTCTGATAAACTTTCCTCAATGGTACATAAATTTTATGAATGGCTAGATGCAACCGCAAGTTCTATGCTAACAGTTTGTGGAACTCTCTTCGCGCTCCTTGCTTTCCAGACTAATTTGATGTCCAAAAATAAATGCAATGTCAATCGGTATGCTTGAAATAATATTTTATTTTGTTATAAGTGCACTGACACTCCAGTATTTATTATGAATCTACCACTTTCTGTCTTGTAGAGTCCCTCCTCCCTCTTTGCCCTTTCTCTGCTATCTATTCCCAATGTTTTTCTTTGTTTCTATTACTTTCAATATATCCTGTGAGTGTTTAGTTCTGCAGGTATTCTTTTCTCATATGTCTAGAAATTTCATCTGTTTCTTTTTCATTGTAATTATCAGTTTCCTTATTTCTAGTTTCCTAAAAGCTCACATAGCATTCTCAGCTATTGTTGGTAAAACCATGTCGCTGTAAGCCTCGTCTTCATCTTTGAAGCGATTCTTTAGCATTACTTGCCATAGGAGATCAATATTACATAGTTCAGTACTCTTTTCTTTGTTTCTAAAGACATTTTCCTATCTCTTAATATGTTTATTTTAAGGAAGTCAGCTTTAAATATTCCTATGCACCTTTACCATGAACGAGAATTCACTGAAGGGAGTGTCCAGTTTTAAATACTTGGGAGCAATCTTGTTTAAAGATGGTAGCTGCAGCTCGGAAATCCGCACACGGATTGCCGTAGCTATGGCAGCGATGGCCAAATTGGCAAAAATATGGAGGAGCAAAATCAGTTTTCAAACGAAGTACAGAATGTACAAATTCATGGTAGTTTACATTCTCCTATATGGATGTGGAAAGTGGACAGAAATAGAGAGAACGATCCAAGCGTTTGAGAAAACTCCTTGGCATTTTCTATTGGGAATATAAAAAGAATGGGTTTGTGCGGAAAAGGGTTGAAATTTTTTGGGGGGACACCAGAAACCTCTTCTAGCCACTGTAAAACGCAGAAAAAGGACATGTTTGGATAGGTTACAAGGCACGATAGCCTGTGCTAGACCATCATGCAAAGCACCGTTGAAGGTGTACGTAGAAGAGATCGTCAATTCAAAAACTGGTTACACACTGTCAATGTATGACTATACCAGAATTGCTGATAGCTGCCGTCGATAGACTGTTGTGATTCAATATGGCTTCTGCATTCAGATGCCCCCACAATTACAGAAATAAAAGGGATGATAATGATGCGCCTTCGAATTTCTGTGTTATATTTTTGTTATCAGTTGGTACACTACCTATATAGACAAATTTATTTTCCCGATTATATGATTATGACCTTCCACCTCAAAGAAAAAAAAAATTGGACATTATCCCAATGTCAGAAAGTTTTTTTTTTCTGCATTTCGCTATTTCTGTTATCATTTGGGGCAACCATACCTAGAAATTGATCTAGGACGACAAAAAATAAAAAATTCTTCCAAATAGTAAACCGATGTTGAAAATTACAAATAGGCTATGCCACGTTAAACAGCATAATTCATAATTGAATTCTACATTTCGAATTTTTGCTTACTTCGTTTGAACGGGTATTTTTACAAAGTTTTTTTAAATTTTTTTTTTGTTTCGTTTTTCTTAATTATAAGTCATTATAAACATTTCTAGAATTTAAAAAAAAACAAAAACACATGCCTAGAAAAAAAAAATCATTGATTCATCGATATTATTACGAATTAGTGAATACCAGGATTTCTTTTCACCGGTAATCAAGTTTTTTAAAATTATCTCGTGTTGGGCATCATATTTACGAATTATCTAGTACTAAACACCAGGAAAAGATATTAGCTGCCTAATTTACACTTTAGGATTAAGTTGCATTTTCGGAGATTAAATAAATTTATTTGTCCGAAACATTTATTAATAAAAGCAATAGTAAAATCATTATCTGTCTATATTTCAGAGATACATTATTTACATTGTTCGGAATATCATTCCCATCTTTGTTGCCATATTTATCACAGCGTTTCGGTCCTTGTACGCTCCGGTCTTCTTCAGGGGAATTATCAGGAGATAACTGATAACTGACACCCATTAGTTGAGTTAGGGTTGTAAAACGTGATGCGATTAGGCATTGGTGATCGGTTTTTGCCAATAATTAACGAGGAAAGTCAGAGCCTATCCTGATGTATGCGTTTAACATCATAATGTCTTTGTTTTATTTTTGAAAGCTCCTTTTAAAAAGTCGAGTTCATGATCTGTTTGGTAATACGTAGAGATAAAAATGAGTTCTCGCATTAAATGAATTGGTACCGGTATTAAGACATCGAGGGTAGAAATCAGTATGTTGCGGTTCGTTTAAGTTGAAATGTTTTTGTATAAGCGGAATGTGTAGTCATAGAAAATTTGGAAAAAGAAATTCAATGGTGATGAGACGAACGTAAATAAGGTGGTGGGTAACGGCAGTCATACAAATAAAGATTCTACTTATGCTCATTGATAATTAAAAGATTTTAAGGGTTGACGTTTTCCATGAAATTAGAATTCAAACTTGATCTATCAGTCAAAGGATAAAATGAGCAACATTTTTGTTTTCGGGATATATCTTATTTGAAATTATTCAAAGTATTAAAAATTATCTTCGAAATGGGTTCTGTATATATCATCATAGATGAAGGATTGAGTCAAAGTAAGACATATTTCGAATGTTGATTTTCTAAGAGGTAAGTCTTTTAACTTGCAAAATCTACGTAGTATTGATTATACACCTCCCATTCTGGTAGTATGCAATAAGTTAAATTTAGTAAATATCAATTAATAATTGTCTTGACGAAGACGCCTACTAATATAAGCTTTTGTAAGTAGTAAGAATCAATTTTTTACACGATGCTGTCTTGACGTATTCTATTTCGTTTTTATTTATTTATTCATTCATTCATATATTATTTTTTTTTAATTTTAACTTTCAGATCAGTTAGGTTAATTTGTAATTTAAAAAAAAAATGTTAAGCGTATACATGATGTGTAATGATATTTACTTGGTGTTTCTGGCAACTACTGAGACTTATTTGCTAGACAGAATAGGACCGGAAAATGAAGAAATGGTTTTTTTTTTTTTGCTCCTTTTCCTTTGTCTTATTTTAATTTTTAAATTTATTTATTTTGAAACGCCAAGTCGCCATTCTCAGTGGTTGGAGAGGTGTCGGTCACCATGGCATGTCAGAATCCTGCAAACTAACCAACCACAACGTACTGGTCTTTGAAATGGAGACGTATTCTGTTAAAGTCAACTAAAACATTTCAGTAAATGACGATTGATTCCAGTGTAGCAAGATTTAACACTAGGTTCTAAATGCAAGTAGTAAGTTTCATATTTTGTAAAATGTAAAAGGCTGGAACATCGTGTAATCACCGATTTAATATCATTTCTACTGATGATCCCATTTTGATGAGTCATTTTCAAGTGAATGCTTACCGTAGGGAAATGTTTTAGAATGTAATTTCGTTAAATCCTCATGAATTTTACCTTTACTGGCCGATTCACTATTGTCTCGTATTCAGACTATACTGTGATGAGAGAGTGTATATATATATATATATATATATATATATATATATATATATATATATATATAATGAATGTTATAAAATCGCTTTATTGCAATACGGAAGAATTTACTTTTCGAGCAAAATTTCATCAAATACATTGATATAAAATTGGAAAAAAAGATGAGAAAAGGTTTTCAGGACACTACACAAAGCAGAATCAAAAAGAATCTTATGTTTTGTCTCGTATAAGTAACCGATATCTTTGAACATTCTTCTAGTAGTATTTGGAACGACTCTTCTCTACAAGTCTTCAATTCAAATTACTAGGGTGACGAGCATGAAAACGATTTTTGAATTCCTTTTAAAAACTTCCAACTCGGTTCAATTATGCAGATTGACTGGGCCACTTGAATAAGTTGGTTCTTTTTCAAACCACTGTTTGATTGCATCGATACTATGTTAAGTATTGTTGTCCTGTTGAAACACCAAATTGCGTTTCATTTTTTAAGCCTTGACTTAAGGAGGTCTAGTTCAATTTAACCGCCTTAGACACCGAAACTGTTACCTCTCCAGGTTGGCAGCTGACGAGGTCAGGGTGTCGTACATGCTTTCACACGTTGTATGTAGAGAATTTATTGTTCGATTATGTGACGTCATTCTGACCAACCTACTTTCAGCACAAAGATAATCTTTCGATGAGCATCCGCCATTTTTCCTCCAACTTGCAAATCGTTGAAGGAAGGGTGCCGAAGTTTATCGATGGCTTTCCGATCTTCGTCTTTATGATAAAGACGAACTGAGGCTCGTAGAATAGACCTTAGTTTTCAGCATTATGGTTGCTAATACGAAGATTATTGTAATGGGTAAACAAGGACGACGAATAAAAACAAAAAAAAAAAAAAACGACTTTGCTTAGTCGGGAGAGTAAAAAATAAATAAATAAATAAATAAATTAAAAAAAAATTAACGAATTTGAAGGAGGAAAAATAGGAAGGGATTTTTCAAATTTACCGGTTCAATACTCTTTCCAAAACTTTTCTTTGTGGATGAAAAACTTAAGTAACGATGTGTTAAGTGTTTTCAACTACGTGCTGAATGTGTAATGGCATGTAGGTTTCAGGTCTCTTTATTTCTTTTCTTTTTATGTACCATGTCATTTCAGGACGTAGGCGATCATGGCTCTCCACCTCCCTCTAACTCTTACAGCTCTCAGCAAGTTCCTTCACTCTGCTTCCTCTCACAGACCATCTTGTCATCCATCTGCTCAAACTCGCCGGGAATGTCACGCGCTGCTCTCCCTTGTCTCTCACTTTTCCTCTATTCGACCCATGAGTAACAGATTCTCCAAGCCCTCCTTCCTCATTATGTGTGATAAACTTCAGCTGCCTTCTACTGATGTTAAGTATAAGCCTCCTCCTTGTTTGCATAGTCGTTCGTATTGTTAGGGCCGAGAACTTTTCAATATCCCTCGGTGACTTGGCGCTGTTGGTGGTGAAAAGGTTTGAAGCCACTTATTTGCTTCGAATAGTGTGAAAGCAAATACAATACATACAGTCATATATGTAGAAATGCAGATATACAAGATTATAGAAAGGATGGATCGAATGGTTGATAATCAATGTAGAAATTTCTAATCAATATATGTGGTACAGCATATCAGAAGGTTTGTTAGAAGGTAGATCTGGTTACAAAGCGGAAAGCACGCATATACCTTTTACTTAGAAAATAATGACGGAAAAGGAATAAATAGATAAAAAAAAAGAGCGGAACCGATATATTCCTCGCTACATAAAACTAAAACTTCCGTTCACGCTTGTGCGACTGGTTCGCTATAAGATGGCATCAAAAATTGATTTTAGAGAAACACGTCTCGGTGAGTAGGCAGATGTTCGTGTGGGCTTTTGTGAATGCGACTGTATTTATGTTTTGCTGTCAATGTTTCGGGACTCAGGTATGCATATGAATAGGTGTGTTCATGCAAATAAGCAAATGTTGGATTAGTAGTGAGTGTGGAAAGTGAGAAAAAGAGCGACAGCAGTATTAAATGCAAGCGACTACGTCGCGAAACGTTTTATCCCAGCCTGCATGAAATTAAGTATGATATTTGGTCAGTAATATTTTCGTTGTCAGGAGATTTTAAGTCCAAGCTGTAATTTTAGAAGCGTCAAGTATGGCTGGTGCGTAGGGTAAAACAGGGTTCCACTGTCACCGCGACTAGATATTTGTTCATTGGTTGCTATTGGCGAATCTTTCAGCCTCACTGAAGTGTTATGGAAGAACAAGCGAAAAGAATAAAGTAATGATGAGTCTTTTCTATCGTGTCTGTTAGACCCTGCAAGCAAATCAGGGCACTTGATGTTTCATTGGAGTGTACGCTAGATTCTACATAGGTTTGCACACGTATTCATGTGCGTAATGTAAACACATGGATGTGTGTATGTTCAATGGATGTCAGGGAAATAAAATTCTTTCATGAATATTTGACACGGAGCTTTCCATGAAGATGAGTGTATCGTTAACGGTTAAGGTAGCGTGTCAGTATGTGAAGGAGAGAAAGGCAAAAAAAATAAAAAAATAAAAAAATAAACAAAAAAAAACCAGGGAATGCACTGGTGGGGAAGAGACGGAATTTAAAGAAACGTGTATGTATATAAGAAGATAAATCTGAGAAATAGAGAAACTTTGAAAAATGAAATGAAATAAATAAATGGCTGGTTGAAAAGCGAAAATGTCAAAGGAGTCAGTGAGAAAAATGGACAGCTAAAGAAAGTGATAAAACAAGCAGGGAAAGGAGAAAACGTGTAGCAGAGGGAGGGAGGGAGGGAGGGAGGGAGAGGCCTATATTATTTCAGTTTTCAAGAGATCAAAAAAGATTAGCTGTAATGCGTAGATGTAACGAAGAGAGGTGTGATAAAAATGAATGTGAAAGTCAAGATACAATTGGAATAAAAAAAACAAAAACAAAACAAAAAATTAACACAAAAGAAAACTGCACGGCCGAATGCAGGGGGAAAGAACCAAGCAAATGAAAGAAATGAGTACAAGTGATAATGAATGAAAGAAAGAAAACTAGGAAAGAAAATGAAGAAAGCAGAGGACGTGAAAAAGAAAAAGTGAAATTTACAAAGGGAAATAATATGAAAAGAAAGAAATGGATACAATATAAGAAGGAAATGCGAGGAAGGAGAAAGATTGAGGTGAGAATGGAGTGTTGTATTTCATTTGCTAACGGAACCCCCCAAAAGATCAAAACAACTTAGCGAATGTTAAAAGGCCGGTTCTTTGAGAAGAAAACGTGAAGATTGTTGTCTCAGATGAGAACAGACGTCTCTTTTTCATAGTGACACACAAATGGATTTGGTGATTTTTGTCTCTCTGCTTCTTGGTGGCGACATAAGATTATATGTCAAACACGATGACCCCCCCCCTCCACTCGCCATCGTCTCATTCCCCTCAAACAGCAAGAAAAAGAAATAGTAATATTCTTTCATCTAATTGAAGAACTTGGTTCCTTTTGCTTCTAGCTTAGAACTTAACATTGTTACCGCCAATATTGTGCACGAACAACAATGATTCAGTCCGAGTGTGTTACCGTGTTGATTTTTGTATGTATTTTTTGCATGCGAGAGGGCGAAAAAAAGTCGAGGCAACAATCTTTGGACTCGTATTAATTTTTGTAAAGGCGAAACTGGTTATTTTCGTGAGAGAGACTTTATGCTCGCAAACAGTGTGCTTGAATTTCTTTTTATTCGTATTTCGAGGAATCTTTTATAATCGAAAGCATACAATAAATTCACAATGTATGGAACATAATTCGGAAGATAAAAAAGGAAACCTGATTTTCTACCTAGAAATGAAGAAGAAAATAAATAAAATTACAAATTCATACTGGTATTTTCAAAACAGTTGTCAAAAGGGATATAAAAAAATCAGAGATTTTTTCAGAACGACAAACTTGCTTTTGACCAGTTTCGCTATGCAAAGTACATTCATTTCTTTGTTATAAGGCTTTCATCTGTATACTTTACATGAACACACACGCATTTACGCAGACAAATGTATACATACAGTGAGGAAAGTCAGTATTCAGCATGTATCAGAATAAATAAACAGGTTTTTTTTTTGCATTTCTTACCTACATGTACGATATTTACTCAAATTACACGCCATGTTAGTTTCACGTTTACAACAGAGAAAAGATCAGCAAAACTTTTAGCAAATATATTTGTATAAAATTATAAAAGATCTTTTTTTTATGATGCGATAGATAAGGAAAATGTATTCATCCTAGACACAGCTTAATCCGAGCTGATTATTTCGTCGAATAATTTTTGTTCTAAATGGTAGCCACCAGTTGTTTCCACTAAGTAACCGTTAGCTTGAAACACTTTTATTTGATATTTTGGATCACAGTTCATGGTACATTTATTCCACTTCAATCAAATTACGAAGCTGACGAGCATAGACACAAATTTTCAAGTGGGTTCACGAGAGGGGATTGACTGGGCCTTTTAGGTTGATTTTATTATTTTCAAACCACTCTTTCATTGCATCAGTGTTACTTTTAAGATAGTTGTCATGAAACAGCCAATTGTGCTTTATTTTTAAACGGTTAACTTCACAGGTTCTTCAATATCTCTTGATACATAGTGTCATTCTTTGATTATGTGAAGTCGTACTGTACCATTGCCAGGTCAATCTTTCAATTATCTTGATTGGATTTTTTTTTTTTTTAAATTTTATGTGAATTGCGACCAGATAACTATCTTGGTGTCACCCGACGAGAAACTATTAATCCTGTTGATATCTGGCTGATATAAATGACTACTTTGCAAGCTTCCACATGAGTTTTTGTATTTTAAGGTCTATTTTTAGTGCTCTACAAAATCGCAAGCCATGCTGGTGGAGTCTGTTGCTTGATTGATTTACTTGACCTTTCCAATGAGTTAGGTTGTGACACAAGGTCAGTTTTTAACGTGGGGACCCGAGTGTCTTCACTCAGGTTGCTGGTCTTAGCTTGTACAAGCTTGTCAGAGTTGGTCTAAACATGTCATAGCTGTGATACTACCAGCGCAAGGACAGATCCCTGTGACCGGTAAGTATCAATGTGTATACCCCTCGAGAGAGCGGTTTACCAAGCAGACATTTTACTCTTCGCACCAGTTTTAGTTGCTGTGGAAAGAAATTTGTATTTACTGAACCCCCACGAGGTCAGGTTCTGACACAAGGTCGGTTTAATGTGGGGAGCCCGAGCGCGTACACCCGAGCAAGGAACAATAATTCGCCGAGCCCGCGCAATTGTCGGTTGCGCTGGCCTCGGTGCATGCACCGATCCTTCTCTCTAGTCCAATGAGAAGGCTGTTCCCCAGGGCCGGCACCTCACAGTTTAAGTCGGTGTCGCCCCTGAGCGCACTCTGTCCAGGGTCAGAGATGCAACTGAATGATAAATAGATGTGTTAAAAAACTACTGAAAAGAGTAATTTACACACTTTGCTGTGGAAAGAAATAGGCGACATTGTTTTGGAATCTTCCCATGTATATATGTTGTTATGCCGTACCTATGGACGATAATGAGTATGTCTCAATCCGTATAAATACAGTAGAATATACTGTATGTGATAGTCATTTGGATTCACTTCCAGGTGTACTTGTCAAACTCCCTGCGTCTGGGCAGAGAGGATCCCTAGACGAGTCTATATCGAAGGGCAGAGTCATGTCTCGGGAGACAGCTACCCGACCCCGTATTTTTACGAGGAAATTTTGGTCGAGCCTACAATAAACTCAGCCTTGTGTCACATTCGATCGTGGCGGGCGGTTAGTGAATATCGTCATTTGAATTCTCTGTGGGATTCACTTCTAGCTCACCCCTAGCAGTTAGCCGTTGATTACTTATTACACGCCGCTGGCGAATCTTGTATGTTGCTCCTGTTATAAATATTATCGTTTCATTTCGAACCTATGTTTTGGTTATTCTTATTCAGTAATCTTTTCTGAGATTACAAAATACGTGTGTGTGTGTGTGTATAGGTACTTCCAAAGAAATGCGATACCTTAGGTTAAAATGTATTTTTAAAAATGAAAAACTTTCTTGAAGCTTTCGTTTTATTTCAGAGCTAAATGATTAAATTTACTATTCGCACTAAGCAAAATACTTTGGTGTATTTCACCCCAAATTTAAATTGATTGGAATTGTTTTTCATTTTCGTTTACAGTAAACTGGAGAAATTTGTTCATTTTGAGACATTTGTAAATAACTTTGTTGTTCGTTTTTTAAAATCTTTCAAAATTAAAATCTATTTTTCTGAAACGTTATTTGCGGAAAATTATCAAATTTAAAGTTTAATTAATTTGATTTGGAACAAATATTACTGTTAGCATAAGACGTAGTAGAAAAGTATTTCTTAACCTCGAGGACATGTTTTTCTGACGTGTTGAATGGGTTTATTGACAGATTGACGTTTAGAAAAATTAAGTGAAGAGGAACAGAAGTGATATAGATCAAAAATGTTCTGAGGAGGTTTTACCGTAAGGGAGAACAACATTTAATATACGTGGATTTTTAATATTAATGTCGTGTATCCATAAAAGCGGCACCTTTATAAAAAAAAATACATTTTTAAAATACTATGGGTCGCTGAATTGTTATAAGGTTTTCCATATATATATATATATATATATATAATCTCAATTGACTGATCTAAAGTTATATTGACTTTTAAAAATTTTTTAAATATGATAACAGTTCTTGTAAAAATCCATTATTCATTAAAGAAATCTTAAAAGAATCGTGTCCCTAATATATTTTAAACATAAAAGCAATTAAATAACGGTAGATATGTCATGCGCTGTTTTCCCTTGTGCTTGTTTCCCTCTATTCGGCCCGTGATTAGAAGATTCTCCAGGCCCTCCTTCCACATTTTCTGTCCCAGAAATTTCAGCAGCTCTTTCTAATGTTAAGTATAACTGTCTTCCTTGTTTACATCCTGTCCAAGACCTCATCGTTGCTCACGCGCTCGGTCCATGATATCCTCAGCATCCTTCTGTAGAAACACTCGTGTCGCCTCATGTTTCTTCTTTATGTTTGAAGAAACCGTCTACCATTCGCTGCCGCAAAGAAAGACAGATGTCACATACCAAAACAATACTCTTGTCTCGCAATACTTTGCCCAGCTTCTGAAATCCGTCCTTGACCATCCCAATACGTGTATAGATGTCAGTGTTGCAATTACCGTCCTTTGTCAAAACGCTTACCTGCTTGATTTTAGTGTTCCCGACTTGTAAATTGCGTTTCGGGTTCGTTCTTTTACTGATGACCATGCATTTTGTCCTCTTGTAGTTTATGCTTATTCCCTTTTTCTCACTCCCCTTCGCTACCTTCTGCAAGAGATTTTGTAATTTCTATGTCTGCTATCAGTACTGTGTCACCTGCGTATGTTAAGATTGTGGCCGTCAATTCTGAATCCCGGTAGGATTTCCAATCCCTTCAGAATTGACTCGCTGTATAGGTCTAGTGAGAAGACACATCCTTGGTTTACGCCCCTTTCTATTTTTGCATATTCGCTGAACTTATTCTCTATGCGCATGCATGCTGTTCGCTGCCAGTATAGGTACTTGATTATTCTAATATCTTTCCCCAATATATCAAAGTTGCTGAGCAGTTCCAACAGATTCTTGTGGCGTACTTTGTTGAAGGCCTTTGCATAGTCTATGAAATATAGGTACAAGTCCTTCTGCATTTGTATCGCTCTTTCTGATAACATTCTGAGTATGAATATCGCGTTTATTGTACTTGTCTTATGTGTGGCTTGATTTTGCAGCCCACTCTATGCATCAGAAGACGGATGATAAGTTTTGTTACGCGGCTCATTAAACTGATTGTTCGGCGGTGTTCACATTCGCTTGCATCTGGTTTCTTAGCTATTGCTATGAAGATAGATCTGAAGACCTCATCAGATCTATCTTCATAGCATTGGAGATATGAAATTGCAGTGGGCACTTCATTTTCCGTACTTTCCGCCAAATGCTGGATTTAATAAAATAATAAATAATAATTACATTAACAAATATCAGAATAAAAATACATTTTCTCACTTTCGTTTATTAGGTAATAAATCCCATCACTTGATGTCCTCCATAGTTTACCTTCCTTTACACAGTATTAAGAATATTTTATAGACATAAATAAGAGTTGAATCTTTACTGATGTAAAGTCAGCAATCATCGTAAATATCTACAGCTACAACCAAAGCAGAGTTGCATTAAAGGATTCTTAAATGACTGTATCAGGATGTTAACATTAGTAGCCCCCAGCACATGGGTTGATACGCCTTGTTCGTATGTATCTGAAACGTATACAGATAGAGACGTGAGAAAGTGCGTATATATATATATATATATATATATATATATATATATATATATATATATATATATATATATATATATGCGAGTTGTAAAAGTCGTGAAAGAATTTTAAAATGTAGCACTTTGAATTTATCATAATCTTCTTGCACATGTTCATTTTAAGATAAAAAAAATTATAAAGTCTGTACGTGTATAGAGGTATTTAAACCCTTTCGTGATTTTGGGAATGGAAATAGTCTGATTACCTATAATTGTCGGTAGTTATGTCCTTAAAGATTTATAGCTACTTGGTGTTTTGAATATGTTAGTATTACAAATTTTGCCGTAGCGGACAGTACCTCAATTCCAACTGCCACCATCCATACAGCGTAAAGAAAGCAATCGTGCGCTACCTACAACACCGTGTAAAAGTAGTAAGTGGCGACCCAGAGATATTTGATAAAGAATTGGTCAGTATAAGCAGTAGACTACAACATAAAAACTACCCTGGGTACGTGGTAGCAGCCCCTATAAACTGGGATAAGCGGGTACAAGAGGAGGACAACAAAACTCTGAAAACACTGCTTGCCTTATGTGAAGGGGTTATCGGAGAAAATACAAAGGATCTGCGGTCCATATAGCATCAGGACAAACCTCAAAGGTGAGCAATACTTTGCAGATACCTCTACCGAGTAAGACTCTCCCCTACAGGAGAACATGACGAAAGACTGTATGTACACTATCTCGTGCAGCTGCGGAAAGAAATACAAAGGGGAGACAGGCCGCCCTCTTAAATTAAGGTTTCAAGAACACCAAAAAGGTGTAAGACGAGGGGAAGTGGGAAAATCAGGCGTGGCTGATCACATATGAAGAGAAAAGGGAAATCACCGCCCTCTGTGGGATCAGGATGAAATCATAGACAAAGAAAAACATTGGAAAATTCGTAAACTTGAGGAATCAGCACATATGCAAGGCCACAAAAATCTCTTGATCCGACCAACCATAGAAATTAATACAATGTGGGAATTAGTGCCAGAGAAAAGCAATAATAACAGCAAAAATTGCAATATGAGCACTGGTAAAAATAGTTTATAGGTCCCAGAAATTCATCCACAAATGTCCTCAACGATATATGGCACAGTGGATAAAGGCGTTAGTTAGTGATAGGACCGAAAGAGTGTGAGTTCAATACCCGGTTAAGGCGGTGGAGAACTTTGAGAGGGGAATTAACAGAAAATAACTGATAACTGACATCTATTAGACATGGCTCGTGGAAGTAGAACAGTCTACTCCAGCGAGCGAAATAAAGGGTTCAGTTCGACATTCCAACCATCCGAAGAAGGACGAAGCGTTGTGCTAAATAAGGCAAGTAAGATGAGGACGATAGTCTGAACAATGTAAATAGTGTACATAATGAAGAAGTTAGAAAGTTGTGTTTCGCCTCTCTAACAAGTGATGAGGAAATAAGTATTCAAAAATATTTTACTAGAATTCGTGCACGAGATACGATTTTACACAATGATGTGTACTTATGCTGAAGTACAGATATCTGTGATTTTAATCATGCTCATACTTATTTTATTACAGGTATTTGTAATTCTGTTTATAAAATCATTTAATTATTTGATAAAATAGCGTAAATACCTATTTTCTTTTGATTCTGTACTTATTTTCAAATGTTTCTTTATCTCTTGAAAATTGAACGAAAAATTACATTTACATTGTTCCCTAAATTACATTCTCATTGATTCAGGGTTATACACCATTTACATAATAGAATTTTTGCCGTATGCTGACGATCATTAAATGGCCCTATTTGTGTATATGTGAGTTAGTAAAGAAGTGCGGATAAAGGATACGTTTGCCTGTATAAAGTTTTGCAGACATGTAAATGTCGAATTTGACGAATATTTACTGAACGTAAGTTAGTGTAGCAGAAGTTTCATATAATGGATATAATAAGGATTAAATTTACAAGAAATGGCTGTGCAAGTCCCGCGTGCTGAACATCAGTAGTGCAAGAGTTAATCGTGTAAAAATAGAGATTTCTGTTTAACAGTATCAAGTGTAGGCCGAATGGTTAGAACGCATGACCATGAGGCCCAGGTTCGAATTTGTGAGTGTTCCATAAACACAAATGCACCTGAGGAAACGTCTGTAATAGGGATTGGCTAGCCGCCTTAATAGACGAGCCATTGGAATACGAGTGGTCAGCTATAAGAAAAAGGTTTAAACACTAATATTCCATGGTCATAATTTATTCAATTGGAATCGTAATTACGATCCAATTCATCAGATCTACAAATTCAAAAAGAAAACAGAAAAAACAACTCCGGAAATAAAAAATAAAAAATTAGTGAGATTGTATGTATGAGAGTGGGGGAAGAATGTTAGAGTAAATGAAAGCTATAGGGAGGGGTAACAGACGAGAGAAGAACAGGAAGGTCTAAAGATGAAGTGGGGATTAAAATTTAACAAAGAAGTTTTAAAGAGAGGAGTCAAAGACGGTGTAAGTGAGAGAAATATGAATATTCTCGGATGTCAAATACATGATTGCATATATATATATATATATATATATGTGTATATTTACCACTAATATTATCTATCTATCTATATGAGTGTGTGTACATGTATATAGATATATACCTGACTGTGTGCATGTATATATATATATTACAAAAAATGTGTGTTTATATATATATGATGTTTGCAAGTATTGTTGCGCGAATATTTAATCGGTGTATGTTCGTGTCCATGTAGAACGCAGAAATGCAATTATATGTAGGTGTTTCTATTGTTTGGACATAACATTTGTATATGTATATATTAAAAGAGAAAATAGAAAAATATGTCAACCGTGATAAGTGAATAATATTTTTTGCAAACATTCCATTCAGGTAAATAATATCATTCATATTAGTTGTGAGAGGCTTTCAACAGGCACGTGGCCATTCTATGATTCTGTTGACATTACGTTTGCCTAGACAGTCTCTAGATATGAACGCGTGCGTGTCTGTCTTTCTCTCTGCATGCGTGCGTCATATTGATAACCAGCCGCTCCCCTGAGCGCATGTACAGATTGGAAATCTGCCGACCATTGCGCCTTCCAATATGTCTTCCAATTGTTTTGTTTGCACGATTGCAGCAAATATTAAATGCTACAGCAAGCATAATATCCATCAAAAGGGATCATAAAAAAATCGCACAGTCCTTTCAATTTACACTAAAACGTACTTTTACAAGATGTATGGCGATTTAACGATAATGTAAGCTATACTTGTTGTTGATAAACAAGAAGAAGGAACACTTTGTTTAATTTTCTGGGAGTATTTTTTTTTTAAGAGATGTAAGATTGTGTATTACAGTTCCTCAAATCATCATGTAGCATAGAATCAATCCCGCACTTGGATTAGGGATGGTTGTAAACTACTTATCCTATCCTTCGATAATTTCCTATCTTGACCAAATATTCTATTCTCTAAAAATAATCTTTTGTTTATATTGGCATTTATCAAAATATGTCTTTCTCACAAGTCTGTCTTTCTTTTATGTCCCATGTCTTTTCTGAACGTGAGCGATCATAGCTGCCACAATTCCTGTCTGTTGTTGCTCTGTTGAATGTTTATTTTACTTCTTTGTTCCTCCCTCTCATCCATTCCCCCAGGAGGTTAGTTGGAGTTTACTCTTGGTTCTCTTGCCTTCCGTATATCTTGTGTTAAATTCTCTAAGCCCTCCTTTCTCATTATGTATACTATCTCTTTCTAATTTTAAGCATGAATTTCCTGGTTCATATTTTTTCTTAATTTTTCATCGTTGTTCATATGTTCTGTGAATGGTATATTTGGTATTCGCCAGAGGAAACAAACCTTTGTCGTTTTGTGTCTCTTATATATGACGAAATTGGCCAGTATTCACTGTCATTAAGGAGATCATATATTACGTAGCAGTTCAGGACCCTTTTCTTTATTGTAATGAGATTTTCCTATCTTTTATTAATTTATATCGTTTCTGGAATATCTTTTTCGATAATCTTGCATGCTTTTAGATGCATGTCATATTTTCCGTAATTATTATACGACACTGGCGTATAAATCTTTTGGGCAACCATTAATTACTTTTGTTAATTTTATCTGCAAATCGAGAGTGATTAACAGTATGCTCTTGTCATACATTTTGTGACTTTTGACAGACAGAAAATAAATTATTGTCTTTTTGTAAGCGCCTAAGGATGCTGAGAAAAGGCCATGCAAAAATTCCGGACGACCAGCGAAAAGTTTTTCACATTCTTTTTGCCAGTAATCGCAAAGATTTTGAGGATTGCGTGGTTTTCGATGGAGCAATCGTTTCTTCAGTTCGTACCCCCCTACCCCGAAAAATGCTTCAATCATATTGAGATCAGGATATTTGTGCTGGTCAGTCTTCCAAAAGCTGAATATTTTTATGCACACGAGACCTTTTTTTGTTGCACGCGAAAGAGCACCATTATGCCGACATCGTCTGTGAGATTAGTCTGAAGTAAAGTAATATAGGTTTCCATTAATTTGTTCGTCGCTTTTGATGCAACTACACGTATTCACTAAATTTTACTGTCTTCGTGGTGAAGAATCTTGTATTATAATATAACTTTAGCTTGTATTAATCACTAAAAATTACTTTTTGCTCCTTTCCAGAATCCCATTTTAGATGTTCTTTTGACCACTTGATTATTCTACTCTGATGTTTTTGGTATATGATTTATTTGTCTGTCGTGCGTTCGTTCAAGCTGTTTTTCGTAACATTCTGCGTACTGAAACCTCATTGTTAGGACCGCACTCACTCATCATAGATTGCTTGCTGAGACTATCACAATGTTTTCTTTCATCTGTCTAATATAACTTTGGGGATCTTTCACTGTTGTTTGCAATTAAAACACTTCGAGGAGTAGGAAACGTCATTTGGATGGTTTGAAAACTGTTCCTGGAAATTTCCGGTCGCTTGGCTATTTCTCGAGTCATCTTTCCCTTTAAAGTCGCAACCTTCATATTTGTTTTAGACATGATTTTAGTGTAAACAAAAGCAAGCTGATGTTCAACTATGACTTTTCAAGGCATCTTACACTCATGCTAATAATATGGAACAATTTCTAGTTACAAATTTGTAATAGTTTTGCATTGCGTTTTTTCAGTTTCAAGTTGCTAACGCGGTGTATTTTCTATTACATGGTAGTTAGGAGAAAACAACAACTAATTTTACAATCTTGAAGGTTCGAAGACTTTATTGATAAAAGAATATTGCCAAACAGTGTTAATATCTTAATCAAATAATGGTGTATCAGAAAGGTTATGTAGTTTGTCGAAAGCTTTTGTAGCATATTCAAATGATGGGATGATAACAGCAAAACGAAAACTATAATAAAAATAATGACTTGAGCAAATGCCAGATAAATATTTAGTTATGTGCCATGCGTGATACAGACTTAGTCAATTATGTCTATTTTGATACATGACTGACGAGGCAGGTATTTTTCCTGCAGTAGCTTGCCATTTCTTTCTGCGCTAGATCACTTGCCATCCAAGGCGATGAAACCCGGTATGCCCTGCTATTTATCCACAGCTGGGGAGAGAAGAAGAGGATTCCTACTTTTCACAAGGATATTAGCAACGAATTGAATGTAATGGATTCAACCGAAATTTGAACTAGGTTTTTCGATTCCTCCATCCCAGCCGCTATTATACAAGTCCACAATAATGAAGCATGTTGTAACGGCCTTGAGCAAATGCTGTTAAGCTTTTCTTATCAAGTACCCTTTTTCAGGTATTCGTGTAGAATGGAGCAGTCTATGTTAAGATTAGACTGGTAAATGGAGCAGAGTTAATACCACAGCGTTGTGCTTGTTTACGTTTTGGTGCATTATAATAGTGCCGAACACAGAAGCTGTTGGAGTTCAGCTTGCACGTTTTTGTTTTTTTTGGCTCCTGACACATTGTAGTTGCAGTTGAATGTTTAAGATGTAGATATATCGGTAAAAATAAATAAATAAATAAATGCCTGTGTTATGAGTTGTGTTATTACGGTTCAAGGAATTAAATGATCTTACTACCGTGCTAAAATTATAGCACAACTCACCTGAACAGTGATTACCTGTCTGAGAGTGAATATCACCTATTTAGGGAGTGTAACCGCACACGTTGAGAATCACTGGTTCACCATCACATATTGCCAGACAATTTGTGAGACATAAATGCTAAAAAATAAAACTGTTAATTTTGTTATAAGTATCACGTAATTTGCTAACGAGTTTGGGTTAGCTTACCCGGTGATTATAAATTAAATTGTTTTCAAGTTTAAATTTCTTTCAAACTGAAATAGGTTTTACTTTTGAAATGATGCTAAATTTTGAACCGAATTGTTGTGATTATTTTCTTTTTTCCGTTTCATTTATTAATTTGTGAGACGACGGTTAAACTTTGCAATTTTTTTTTTTTTTTTTTTAAATGTTTCTTTGCCAAGAGCTTTTTAGGAGGTTCGGCAGATGAAACAAAAACGAGTATTTGTAAAGCAACATTTGTATCGTATATTACTGGCGTGAAAAAAAAAAAAAAAAAAAGAAAAAAAAAAGAAAAAAAAAAGAAAACAGTGCGAGACCTATCCCATAAGTTCATATCATCTGGTTTATCCCATTTTTAATCAATAAGTGTTCCTGGATGTTAGATTAGAACTTGAAACAGTAAATGATGATTACATTTTTAAATATTCAATTAACATAAAGGAATATTTTTTATTTCACACCTACATTCCTTATTTCTGTCTTGAAAACAATTTTTGGTTTACCTTCCATTAATTGCAAAAATGTTGTAAAATAATATTTTAATCATTGTTATATTCAAAATTCTTAAATGTTTCGAACTAATTAAAAAATGACGAAGCTGAAATATTTGTTAAAAAATGTATATAAAAATAGAAAGACGTGATTAAGACAGGTTTCCGTTAGAGCAACCTGATAGAAATTCAACAAAAGGTTTTTAACGGAACATCGCAGGTGTAAAACGATGTATTAAAACAAAAATCAATAACACTGTTAATTAATTATATTAATGAAGATGTTTACACGCATGGAAGAAATTTCGTGCATGTGCATGCATGAGCAAATACAATAATAACAGATTTGTGAGTGTGTGATCAGCAGTGTGTGTTTGGGTATAGGTGTATGCATGCAAGTTTTTGGAAATTTGAAAAAAAACGCTAGAATTAAACGTCGGGATAGTACTCAGAAAGAGTAGAGATAAAAGACCGTAATAGAGTCGAGTTTCATGCAGGATTCAAATCTGATATTTTTGGATAGCACTTTATATGCATGTGTGCTTTCAAATAACTGCATGTGTAATGATTATATAGACAGTGTTTTACATAGATACATGTATGAATATGTTTTTTCAATGGTGTTGAGGTAAATCATATTGTAAAGTCTCAACAAAGAGTCAGTCATAATCGACGGGAAATGATATACTTAGAACTAATGTGAATCATTTTGTAGGTTACGTACGGATATTCATGCTTATAAACATATGACGAATACTCCGAAAGTAATGCCTCCTATTTATTTACCGCGCGCATAATAGCACCATCGAACAGAGTAAGTTTACGGCTACAAATACCACATTAACTTCATTGGCTATGCAATTTTGCTCGTAATGAACAAAGGTTCGCGTTCGTAAACAAAGTGAAGGTAGATGAAGAGACCCAATGTTTAACAGAGGATGGCGTAATTGTTTGAAAAAAAAAAAAAATCTGCGTAGTCGATCATTTATCCTCCCGAACAGATGAAAGGTGAAACGCATCAGGTGTGGATGATACGGCAGGTGTTGTAGGATATTGCAGGTAAAACTTTGCAATGTAATAAATGTTCTTGAAATTAACTTGAGGCCACGTATTGCTGTACGCAAAATGTGGTATTTTGTAATGGCCTGAACGTAGAAATGCATGCCTTCAGCTTGATATCGTGTTGAAACCATTGCAGTCGATAGTTTTGCTTTTTTTTTCCGGGTTCTAATAAGATCAGAACTTTCCTGTCCAAGTCAAGTCAGTATACGTCAGTGTTCAGTGATGGCTACATTTTGATTTTTCCTCTTTCAGTCATGAATTCGCATGTCGTCATACTATGGCCTGTCGTTTTGATTTCGACTTGTAGTGTGATAATGCAATCTTGTCAAAGTATGACATTGAGCTTTGTCGTGGTTCACTTACATTCTCTTACGCGAACATCCATGGTACCAACATAACTATACTAACATCATTTGTAAGCTGATATTCAGTTCACAGTTTCATCTCGTTACGTAAATGACTTGCTCCAATCATTCTTCATTTTGTGGGTTTGGCAACTGTGATCACTATTGCTTCGGTTGTGCTCGCATGCATTGCTTGATCTTCGTAAACGTTCAGTCAATGACATGGAATTAATCAATAACACGCGTCTTATGCGCTTTCATATCAGACAACAACAATTTGTGAGACCCCCCCCCCCTAATACACACACACTTATTTACTATCTTTAACAAGGCAAAAAGTCTACTGCCATACCATAAACATCGTGGAGTAACATAAGTAGGAAGTATTACGCCTATCGTTTTGTTCCACCATTTTCTGCCATCTTTCAAGCAAATTCATAATTTGATTCTGCTATAATATAGCTTTGTCAGGGAGGAAACGTATATGCGTTTTGTAGTTTACAGTGAATTCAATTTCTTTTTTTTTTAATAAGACAATAAATAGCGCAATCTCTACACTTTTTCTTTGGTCAACAGAGAAACATGCAAAGGAGCCTTACGTCATTTCTCTTAACTAATTCTTTATGATTTTCGTCGACTGTTGCATTCAGGTGTTCTTTTGAGAACGGTAAGTGTTCGGATTTGGGTTTTTTTTTTTTTTTTTAAAGGAGATCCTATAGAAAATTCCTGACCAACCACACTGTATAGACAGCATTAAGGATGAAGACCACACAGTTCGAACGGTATTATTATTTAGTAGTGGTTTATTTTATTTGGCCTGAAGTCTTTTGAGCTGCTAGTTATTGTCTGATTGTCACAGTTGGTTTGAAAAACGTAATATTTAAATATAATGCAGTAGTTGCTTTTGGTAGTTTATGTGCGAGTCCAATATGAACATGCTAGTGCAAATGATTTTCAACGCTTAATTAGGATACTTTTAACATGTTTGCGATCTTCTAAGTTGAATTACGTTCACTATTCTTAAGTAATGTACTGATTTTATCACTAACAACTTCAATTAATCTACCCGACCTTTGAGCATCGTTCACAGAGAAATCTTAAAGACGAATTTTTAGAAAGCACTTTGACACGTTCGATCAGTCGCAATTTTACTTTTCTTGAAATAAAAATGCATGATAGGCCGTAAATGCTGCTTATTTTTGTCATCTTCAATGTTAAAATCATTAAAATTTATGGGGAAAAAATATTCATTTCGATAATTTAAAAAAATGTGCATTGCGATGAGAAGTCACGCAATACGCAAGGCATATTTTCGAATGAAGTTAAATGAAACGCTTCCAATACTATAGAATTTTTAGCCAATCAAGTATATGCACTCACAAAGAGAAATAAATACACTGCAATCTATCTTCCTACGCTATTTGTCGAGAGAAAAATAAATGATTTAAAAAGAAAGTGTTTTTGTGTTTAAATTTGTAAAAGCATATGTAGGAAGCCATGTGTGCATAAACATCAGTCGAATCGTTTATTCCTTCTTATATTATGCAATGTAAATGAATATAAATATTTGTATATACACACACACACATCTCAGAGAGTGTTATAATCCTTAGTATCTGCATATGTAAGAAAAACGATAGATTATTTATTATGTCTGATATTTTCCATTAAATAGTGTATAATGAAAAAAAAAATCTTCCTTTGCTTTAATTTACCCGAATATTCTATGACATTTTTTGTATTTTATCCTGATGCGTCTAATTACGTTATTGTACTAATCACCCCTGTAATATTCCATATATTACGTGAATAGTAGTTATTACTCTTATAGATACGAATCCATATCGTGTAGGACTGTCTGTGCATATGCTAAAGAGGATTTTCGTGTTGGTATCTCTGCTGTCATAACTAGGAAGTAAGTTTCGAATATGTATTGTGTCTTAATATTCAAATTTATTTTAAAGTGCGAAGTTATTTGTTCCAATTGGGTTTTCTCTTTCGATCTTTCAGGAGTCTATGTCACGTCTTTAATTATAGATGTTCTGGCTTGTAATATATCAGCAACTATTTCATCAACAATATAATGTTGGATTCGCAGACATGTGAGAAAGTAACTGAGAAGGTAACGTTAAACAGGGGAAGACCCTAACATCTCTGTATGAAAATGTGTCAAGGGGAAGCAGTATACAATTCTAAGTAAAAAAAAAAGTACCTGTTCCATTAAGTGATTGAGACAAATGCACGCATGCAAGTAAAAACCTATACGCATACGATTACGGCAACGAAATGGCTTGCTTGAAAAGTTTTAAGGATATTTTGTACGTTTTGTTTAATTCGACAAAAAGATTGTGTAGTGCCGTTTAAAAAACATCACTACACCATCTTTGTGTCGAAGTAAACAAAACGTACAATATATCTTTTACTAAAAATATACCGATGAGTGATAAAAAAAAAGAAAAAAAGAAAAGTGTGTTGAAACTGCTTTTGAAATGTTGGTTTTGGGGCTCAGGTTCAAACATCGTATATGCAACTACCTCGGCCTCATTTCTGTATCCCCCACCCAAATACAGAGAGAAAATAAGAGCGTTGATGTGAAAAAAAAATGTAATTTACAACCGATTATTAAAACATAAGTGCAGAATATACTCGCATGCTTAGATTTTGGGTTACATGACAATATCTTTGTAATTGACGATGTTTGTTTGTTTTTGTTATTTTATCAATTCTGTCATGCATATACGTGCACTACGCGAGTATTAGAATTTCAGTCTTTGTAAAGCTGTATACATGTACACGCTCATAGTTGTACATGATGTAAAAAGAAAGTATATGTTTTCCAGATTTTATGGTATAGAAAGTAGACAAGGTTAGATTTTCTTTTAAGTAACGTGCGTGTGATAAAGATTGTTGTTTTTGTAATATGTACGTAGGTATATTGATAAAATATATGGCGAAATGCCTTTTTTCAGAAAATGGGATGTATTACTCAGGTTTAATATCAACAAAGAAATCGTTACTGTTTGTCTGTTAAATCCAGTCAGAGTTATATATATTTGTAATTCTTGGCAAAATAAACGTAATATTTGCATGGAAAATAGGGTTAATGGAAAGAAAAAAAAAAAAAGGTTATTCCTGTAACGTTTTGGTAGAAATATGCTTGGTTCAGTTTTGAAGTGACATCTAACATTTCGTGTCTTCATGAATAACATCCAGTACCATGTGTGTGTAGACAGGCAATTTAAATAGCGTCACAAAGAGGTAGAAAAAAAAACAAAAAAAAAAAAACATTAGAAATCTCAGATGTTACAATTCTATTACTTTTTATGGAAGTTGTCTGGAGGTTGTGAAAGAAAGTTTTGATGGAGTATTCATTATCTGAGGTATTCGCACTAGAGTTTTCATTTTCATTGTTTTTGATCAATTGACGTTTTGAGGGTTCATAATTGTTACGTTAATAATAAAAATTACCATACCAGAGGCACGGTGGAGTAGCGGATAGTGGCTCGGATTGAGGAATCGGAGTCGAGTTGGAATTCCAGTCGAATTAATTATATTAGGTGGTAATATCTTTGGTATAACTTATTGTCAATAGGATGGACCGGGTTATATAGCCTTTGATAGCAAGTGGACTACATCAGTAAAAGAAGTGGCAACTGACTGCGGCAAAGATACATGATCGTCACACATGGCACATTTGACTGATGCTGAAATGTGAATAATTGGTCGGTCAAAGCGACGAAGATAATTACTGGACTAAGTTTGTGCCATCTCGATGTAGGGGAGATCGTCAGCTGAATAGTGAGTTCGATCCTTTCGGCGTCTCATGTTTCTGGCCTTGTGCCAAACTAAGTTAAAATTAGTACATAACATCAATTCTGCACAGATTTTTTTTTTTTTTTTTTTTTTAAAGAGATTTCAACATTTGTTTCCTGACTGACGACATACTTGCATTAGAAATATTGACTTTGTTAAAGGACATTGAATGAAAAAGATTTAGACTCAGTCACTTCCTTTATGAAATAGTAGTGGCTGAAAATCAACTTTTCGAATTGTAGTTTTCACCTAGGTTTGCATAATAGTGGTGACACGAGATTAATAAATTGTCTACGTACTTAGAGATTTTTTTTTTTTTAATTTTTTCTTGTAGAAGTTTAAATATCTGTGATGTGTCTTGACGGAGGTTTAACAGTGAGATCCAAAGACAGATTGGGATTGGCAAGGATGCATTGTAAAAGTTGGGCAGAGTGCTGTGAGACAGGAAGATTTCTTTGGTGACAAAGAAAAGAGTACCCAGCTGCTACGTGACATCTGTCATCGTATTAGGCATCGAATGTCGGACGGTCTCAAGGATGAAGAAGAGAATCGAAACGACGCAGATGTGGTTCTACACAAGGATGCTAAAGAATGTCATGGACGGAGCGTGCGAGCAAAGATGTGTTAAGAGAGGATGCAAACAAGGAGGAAGCTTATAATTAATATCAGGAATAGGTAGATGTAATTTGTGGGACACGTAACGAGAATGGAGGCTCTGGAGAATGTGATAGTGACAGGTCGAATAGAGGGAAAAGGAGACAAGGTAAAGCAACGCATGACATACGTGACGGCGTTAGGCAAGCGGACGTCAGAACGTGGTGTGGGGGGGAGGGTAGTGGAGAGGCATTATTGCCTACGACCTGAAAGGACACGGCTCATAATAAGAAATAAAGAAAGTAGTTTCCAAAATCAAGACGACCAATGTCATCGAGCGGTGATTGGTGAAAGAGTTTAGGTTTTGTTGTCGAATGGGCTGGTGCTTTATCTATGTTGCCTCTTTTCTAATCTACATTTATGGGCGGTGATGGTATTCAGCGCAATGAGGTAAGGAAAGTAAGAGTACAACATAAGAATATATAAGCGACATCAGATGGATGAAAAATATGTGTTAGGATTGAAACAAACAGTGGTCGGAGTAAATAAATAAAATAATCTGTATGTATTCATTGTGAATTCTCCTATGTGCCACATCTTTAGGACGTAGTCAATTATGGCATTTCACAGTTTAGCTGTTAGTGAATTTTGTTTTTATGCTATCTCTCTTAAACACTATTCTATCAGCATTTGTCCAAGCATATTGGGAATGTTATGCGCCGTTTTCCCGTGAGTGTCCATTTATTTTCGTCATTATGGAAACATTAGGAAAATGTGAAAGCGCTTAAAATCGCTAAACAATGAAGTAACGCATTTGCAGGTATTGAAAAATTAAGTAGAGTTCCTTTGAAAAGTGGATGTAAGAATTTGGTTCACTGATAAAGGAATCCTTAGTTTCAAAGTTTTGGTAATTATCAACAGTTCTATTAATGAAAAAAAATTATAATTTGAAAATATAAGTATTTTGTTTGTATTTCTTGTTATTCATTTCTCAAAAAAAAAAAAAAAAAAAAAAAAGGTATATATTTTGGTTCTCTTGAATTTTATACTATCCACTGGTATGTATAGCTTTCAGGAAGTTTTTATATATATATATATATATATAGATATATATATATATATATATATATATATATAGATATATACATACACACACTGAGAGATAAGAGCTATTTTGTATGTGTGAGGGCATTCACTTTTGTAGACACGAGTTTCTGCTAGATGTTTCTTGTACAGAGAGTTGGTCAAGTTCCGATTGTTGGCATTGTCAAATACATCAAGGAAAAGTATTTTATTAATATTGAAGAGGGTAGTAAAATGTTGAACAGTCTTATTCTGAACGGTTGTCTCCATTGTTTTTGTTTGTTTTCGTTTTTCCTAAGCTAAGCTGTTTAGTAATTAGTATGAAAATGCCGATAGGGGGTTGAATGAAATGATTGCCTTCTACAAATGTTGAATTTCGTGGACTGACTATATCGCTATAATGTCAGTTTGTGTATAAATGCTGCCATAGTGGCCATAAAAAGATAGTTGTGTTGCGCAGGATAGAAGAGGTTTTTATGGGAACAGTTGGTGTAATTTTAAGTGTTGGAAACAGATGTTCGGATTGACTGTATTGTTTCTTGGATCGAGACATTAATGAATACGATTTCAAAGTCTAGAAGTTGGTTGAGCGTTTTTGCTAATTGCTATACAACAGTTTGGATTTGTGGTGTAGCGTAGTTTTTAGTTTGTGTTTTTATGTTCAGGTAAAAGTTGGCAGAGTAATACAAAGTCACTCACTCACACATATCTTTTGGTTGGGGTAATACAATATAACATTTGTTTGTAGTGTAATTTTCGTAAGTGTCTTCGGTCACTAGCCATTTTCAAGGGATTTTGTTGTGTTATTTTATAAATTTTCATTGTAGGGGGTTAAATGTCTTTATGGTACACTATATTCGTCATGGCTAGTTTAGATTTAATACTAACTTTGTATGTATGTGTTAGCAGTATTTACGGCTGATATATGGTAATGAAGAATTTGTCTTGCTTGTAATTATTGCTTTGTGGAAGAATAATTTTACCGATGGTGTAGTAGCCAATAGTGTTAAGTCATCTTTGAGTTGACCGAAGTTTGTTTTTAGGAAGTATTTGTTAAAAGAAAAGAATAAAGACACTATGTTATATCGTTCAGCGCATTGGCTATTCTGGTTCGTTTTCGTACTGGTATTTTTTTTTTTTTTTATTACTTATGAGTAAATGTTCGTATGTAAATTATAGGGTTTTTTGTATTTTTCACAAAGCTGATTTTCTTCATAATTTCGTCATTTTTTCCCCACCATATACCTTGTATAGGGTACCATTGTAGATCGCAGCATGGGGATTTTGGAGTACAGGTGAGTAGCTTGTTGACGAATGGTTGTGTATGTTGGTGAAGATTTCTATATCGAGGTGGGAGATTTGGTCCTTTTAAGATTAGAGTTTGTCGATGCGGTACTCTGTGCTTACTGAGTATGTATGTATATATCGATGGAGAAATTCGTGGGTGGGGGAGATACAGGTGTACATATTTTTATTGCAATGCGTAAAAAAAAAAAAAAAAAAAAACAACATTCAATTGATTCTGTATTTATTAGTGGCGTTTCCTTTTTTCTGACAGTCGATTCCGGATGTGAGTGATCATCACCCTGGAAAAGTTGTCTTTGATGCGTTCCAGAAATTTCTACTGTAAGTACAAGTTTTCTTATTGTTCATATTTTGTTAATTATTTTTGTCGCGGTCAGAATCAGAATCAGATTTGTCTTTCTAAATAGGTTGTTAGAAAGTAATTGTGTTGATCTTGTTTTATCGAATATCCGAGAAGTTAGGATTTAACAGGGTCAATATGTGCACAAATAATATTGATTTGATGTGAACGAGGTAATGATTTTTAAGTTTCAAATATTTATTGCTATTACAAAGCTGTGTTTTTTTTGGTTTTTTTTATATACCATTACACAATTTGATTGAATTAATTAATGTACTACATTCATTATTTGCGGAATTGTTCCACGTTTCAACATGTCATTGATAGTTAACAGGTGTTGAATGATTGATTTTCTTTCTTTCTTAAGCCTTTAAAAAGGACAAGTCATCTACCTAAACCAATCGGTCATGAAAACCTGTATAATAAAAAAAAAAAAAAAAACACGCCCTAAGCAAACACCACGTCCTTCAAAAGCAAAAAAAAAAAAAAAAAAAAAAGCCAAGCCACATGGTTAAAGACTTTCTACAAGACAGAACAACAGTAAATTCAAATATCAAACAAGTTAATTTCAAATTACTTATTGATTATGCGACGACCACACATCAAAATATCAACGCCAAGTTTTAAGAATTTCGATCCAAATGAACATTTTATTGCATTAGCAAATAATATTGTCCTGTAAGAATGACGTCCTAAATGTTGCAAGCTTTAATTAGAAAACCTTTTCCGCACAAGCTATCTCTGAAATCTTCACAAAACATCTTAACTACTTCAAATAGAGTCCAGATTAAGATAAAGAAACATGGTCGACTATCTTAAATGTGTAATACAACACACGAAACAAACAAAACAATCTCGAAACGTGGCATGTCATTAAGTGACTGTAACATACTCTGCAGATTACAAAACTACCAACTGCTGTGAAAGCAAGAATCACAAAACACCTATTCCAAATATATACTCTAGATAAAATACCTGAGTTCAAATGGCGAGAGTGATGAAATAACAAAATTATTATTACATTTTATAAATTCTTGTTTTAATTTTTACATCTGATAATTCGGCATTTAAAATTTATTTCCTGAAATATAAAAGTAATACAGTACGAGCCACACTTTGAAAATTTTGGAAAAAGAAAAAGACTAAGTGACAACAGATCCGAATTTAGATAAAAAAGAATTCAAGTCTCTTAGCCGGCCACAGCATAAACAATGAAACCTCGCCGCCATATTTGCCTCATCAAAATGAGGCTTCTGAAAGACGGTCATGGACCTTATTCCAAATATCTACAATTTACATACAAAATTACAAAAAAAAAAACAACAAAAAAACAACAATATATCTTCCAAATACATGCTACTACCACAGACTAAAATCAACTCCATGTGAAGCATTTATCGTTAAAGAACCGAATATTCAAAATATGAACATCTTTACAACGATTTGCTATGCTTATATCCAAGGTAAGCTGGATCCCAGATCACGAAAACGAATATATGCCTGCATATTTTATCCACTTTAAACAGAAACACCATCAGTAAAGTTACAACTTTTACTTTGACAAAGACATTTGCTATGGATTAAAAGGAAAAATAGTTTACAAGAATTTCACTCTATCATAAAACCCATAGAAAAAAAAATATTAATATACCTACAGATGAACTGATAGGAAAATCACGAGACAACGAAGAAATTTCTACTACTGCAAATAGAAATTCTACATATCCACTCGGACAACTAAAAACGCCAGATTATCGAAACGACTACACTACTGTTGAGGAGTAGAGTGATCTTAATGTGTATTCATATCATAACATAATGCCTATACATCAGACCTATACTGAAGCCATCAATTGCCACTAATCACAATAGAAAAAGGCAATGGGCAAAAAAATTAAATCCTTAAAAGAAAACAATACCTATAGCATAACAACCTTATCTATTGATAAAAATGTTCGTGTTGCTACATGGGTGTATAATACCATTAAGTAAAATGGCAAGAACACAATTGACTATAAAACAACATAGGCTGCTAAAACATTTACTCAACGAAACATACACACCTAAGATGATAACAATCAGAACTTTGATACTGAATTCTTTTTTGCACAATATGATATTAGTGCACCAAATAGATGTTACTTCTGCGTACCTTAATATAAAAATTACAAACTTTACTTGCAACAGCCAGGATAGGAAATTTCATGAAGAGAGAAATTATGCAAATTTAATAAATCATTGTATGGACTACAACTGGAATGAATAAGTCAAAAACTTCAAATTTCAAGCAACGCATCATCGATCCTACGTTTATAAAAAAGTAAATCAAGACAAAAATAGTACTTTCCGTATGGTTTGACGACATAAAAATGCTGAAAAAAAAAAAAAAAAAAAGGTAAAAACTGAACTTTGAAATTTTTTTCGTGAAATATGTACAAATATCATAATTTCTCAATCAACGTGCATATATTGAGAAAACATTAGCAGAGTTCGACATAACCAATTGCAAACATGGAATAATATCTAATCAAGAAAAATACTTTCTCTAACGACGCTCAAGCTTTTCCTACAAGAAAGTAGAGACAAGCCATCATAACAAGTTTGATTTTTTTTTAAAAAAAGCAAACCACCAGAAATTAGCCTAATCAAAATCCTACCCTTCAACACAACCAAACATGTGCTAAGGTAGCTAAAAATAACCGTCAAACACGAGTTCTATTTCGACAGATAAAAAATATGGCAAGGTAAACAACAACTCATAAGATTTACTTATGTACAATGGGCAAGCTTCGAGGAAAGGGCGGGGGGAAAGGACCTCAGGCTATTATTACTCAAACAAGGAACGGTTACATCTTCGAAAAAGAAAAGTCTATAGTTTTGTCTACATATGAAGCAAAATACGTAAATATGACACCAGCTATTCACGAAGGACAATTCCTAATTCTCTTGCTGAATGGAAGCAGTATTGATAAATCAATCAAATCAAATCTATACCCACAGTGCAATATGCATAATAAAGGATCCTATCAGAAGTCAAAGAACGAAACATGTTCCTTTAAAATATCACTCCATAGGAACCAAAATTCACGATAGTACCATAAACTTAAATTATACACATACAGATATTGCAGACATTTTTTTTTTTTTTTACAAAATCTGTCTAATACAGTTACAATTAATGTTAACCAACATTACCACTACCCCAAGTTTAATTGGGTTGGGGGCGTACAGTAAGCAGTTCCCAAATAACAAAAAATAAAACTTCTTATATTGTTTCCTGTTATGTCTGTTGGTGAATAAACCAGTTACAGTGTACATCTTTTTTCATTCTTCTTTCCTACATGTTAAAATACAAACACATACCACTGCCACCCAGCATAAACCTAGGTACCTCCACCAGATCGCTAACAAAAAAAAAAAATTCTAAAATAAACTAAACTTTGATCTTTCCTCTTAATAACAAACATGTACACAATAGCATTTTGTTTTCGTCAAGTTTGGAGCCTTTTTCATCATGCTATGCTCTCTTTTTTAGCAATCTCGTGAACATCGCTACATAAACCGAATGATGTAAAAATTAAAAAAAAAATATGTTTATGAAATCCCGTAAAAGTTTTGTTGAAACGCTTGCCAGTAATATTTATTAACCTCCCCCACGAGGTAAGATATGTCACAGGACTGAATTTAATGTCGGGTAATCAGAGCCCGTAGACTCGGCCAAAGATTGCTTGTACATCACGCATAAACGGGATTGGGATCTGTCTACCTCGCAGAAAAAAAAACAAAAAACAAAAAAAAAACACGTACATGCATATGTAATAATGATAGTGCGCGCAGTAACGAGAATATTCGCTATACGAACTGATGAACTGTGACAATGATTTCATTTGCAGTCGTGTTCCAACCTCAAGTAAAAGCCATTATAATAAATACAGACTTCCAAACAAAGCATTTAGAAAAATGGACCGAAGATAAACATACTACTTCCTTATTAGCTATTTAAATATTCATAGTCTAGTTGACTCGTACCTTTTACAAATGATAGTTTCGCAAATGCATTAGTACACCAATAATATGATTATTTCAACTATACAAGTACATCTATTGTCATATGTAAGAACTGTTCTTTTTTAATTATTACTCAAATTACAAACCACAGCCTAAGTATAAAATCACAACTGTCGAACGAACAGAATTAATAATGTTTGCAATACAAAGAGAAAAAAAGCCAAAATTTTAATAACAATAATAATAGTAATATTACTAAAAATAAAGAAAACAATGACTTTTAAACTTTCATACTGTTCTTATCCCTACTTTAGGAATCAAGTATTCACAGCTTGGATCCTATCAGATAATATCACCCCGGGTCAGCGGGAACCTGGATTCATCAACAATTAAGAGGTGGTTCCATTCTCTTCAAAACTTTAAATCCCCATCACACAAGAAAACCTCTCCCTATGTGACTAGATCACTGACCCCAATGCCTTTGAATATGTCCTCAATAAAAATTGTACCCACTCCCGCTGCATGACAGTCATTCACTCCTACCCAATCTCGTCCACCAACAACCCAAACTTCGCATTGGCAGAATCAAAAGAAAACAGAAGGAAGGCAAAGCTACCCTACAATTCCGGTGACCCCGAGCCAAATCAGCGAGCTAAAAACTATGGCAATCGGATATACGCCTTATAACACCTAACGTTGATACAGAAGTTTGGGAAGAATAATATACAGGACCTGTGAAATTTCCCGGATGCTAAGCGAGTCCTCGCCGTCATCAGAACTGTTCCGGCTGAGGAATGATTGAAGAATCTATCAAAGGCATTGACATTACACCCCCATTCGTAGAATGAAAAAGTCAAATCATTGACACACTTCTGCTCAAGTATGGTCCTACTTTTTGTTCACCTCTATCTATATAGAGCACTAAAACTAACATTTCCATGGGATATCGGGGGTCTCGAGTTTCATGGGCTCATAATAAATGAAATGAGCCAAGGGTCAATGGGCGTGACCGTCGTTATCCTCACCCGAATAATGTCAACCCTATTAGATCTGACAATGGCACTCTTTTTAACTAGTTTGAATGTTCTGCGCTGAGTTCGCGCAGGGTGAAATTCAGTCGCGACCTTCAACGCCTGCGAGTGAGTATATGTATTGTACAACAGACTCGTTTCCATTCTGGTGACCATGTCGATGACGTTTGACCTCTTTTCAACGTATTATGATAGCCACTCTCGACCGGTTCATTGGCTGATTAACCGGCCCTGGAATGCTGTATGTACGCTTGTCTACACGGACCTGCAGGGCAGGCTTTCTGTCGCGGACGTTGCCATAAAACATCAAGCATTTCCTCTCATTGGGGTTTACACACTACATGGAGCTGGCTGCATTTTTTCTGAGGATCAATAAATTTCTGACGACATCTCCTCGTATAATTTTACCGGGTAACCGGAATGCCGTCTTTGATCCCGATATAGATCGCACGGGAACTACATCGGGTACCAACAACACGGATGCAAAGCCACTTCGGGAATTTATCGATAGGTTGTGTTCTATCGATAAATTCAGGGATGAATTTCCCCGGTGTGTAATTTGGACTTAGACTAATAGTGGCTGCTTGGCTTCGGTTTTGCGTACAAGCTACATTGACCGTGTCTTAGTTAGGACAGTCAACTAAGGCTGTCCAAGTCATCATACTATAGTTTATTGGGACTATGGCCTTCTTTGGGTTCGTCTAAACTTACATAAGCCTACGATTAGAACAGCTGCCTACTGGAAATTCAACACATCGTTGTTCGGCGAGAAGGATTTTCAGGAGAAACTGTTACTAACTCTAATGCGTAAATTAGCGGGCTCTGTAGTTGGTAATAAGTGGTGGGCTAACCTTCAGGCTACCATTACGTCATTTCTGGCTAATTATACAAAGCGACTCAACCGAGATAAATTACCAGAACAGCACACCATAATAATCTAGAGTAGAAACAGCTACAAAACGGGAAGATAGTGGGGAAATTGCGAGCTGAAGAAGTTCGGAGTATCGCTAGCGTCACATAGCCGGATGAGCGTACCGTGACTACAAACAATAGCATATGCAAGGCTTTCCGATTTTATTTTAAGAATCATTTTACCAGAGGTCCCCGACTCAGTCCGACACCTATATGGCTGATTTTCCTCGCCTTGAGAAAACTGAAGCGGCTAAGTGCGAGAGTCCCATAACAGATGATGAAACCTGACACGGACTCCCCTATGAGATGTACTTGAGGCAGTCGTACTCCTTTCTCCTTCTGCTGGCACTAGTTTTTAACTAACCAAGAACAGAATAAACACGGAAGCGACGGTATTAATAATTCCCGTCCCTTAACTATGTTATATACAGAGTTAAAGATGTTGGCCAAGGTCTTAGCCAATCGTTTGCAGGTATGTTTCATCGTAGAACAAGTCGACAATGAAGCTGCGCTGATCAATTTAGATCTATCTAAGGCATTTGACATTGTAGACCATCCATTTCTCGGGACTGTGCTAAAGTCGGCCGTACTTTCGATCCTGGATCCGTCTCTTGTATCGGTCCTTCGGTAGGATGGTGGAAGTGAATGTCGTAAGATCGAAACCATTCATGTTGTCTTGATCCATTCGTCAAGGTTGCCCGTTTTCGCCGATGCTGTACATTACATTGGAGAACCTTGCGCAAGTTGAAGGGTAATACGGTCCTACATGGAATTACCCTCCCTGGTTCGAACAACTCGGCCAGGTACCCTGTCTATACCGATGGCGTCAGCGCTTTGTGAAAAACAATGCCGAGATTGACAAAGTTGGCAAGGAAGTTAGCAGATATGACGAGTTTAGAGGTGTCAAAATCAACCGTCTATGGTCTTGCGGTTGGTTGCGTGGGAGGGAGTCCTTCTTCTTGGACGCTTCACTTGGACGGACAGGCCTCTCAAGATGCTCGGCGTCTGGTTTGGCCCCGCCCTCCATTTAGAGAGGAATTGGTTGGCGGTCCGAGAATTGGTTGGAGTTCGTCTGTGGTCTCGGAGGAGACTTTTCATAAAGGGGAAAGCAGAATTTTGTGCCTCGCACACCTATCCCATCCTTCTTTACCGGCTCTCGGTACTTCCACTGCCGTCCGCCAAGCTAATTTTATTGGTTCGAGTCTTATTTCACTTCTTGTATGGTGACAGGGCTCCTACGTTGCGTCGGTCGGTCTGTTGCCTACACCCGTCTGAAGGTGGTCTAGGAATGCCTGACGTTCAGATTCAACAGACGTTATGGCTCAAGTTTCTAGATCAAATGTGCCAGCAAGATGAGGGTAACGGCCTCTTCTGTAAGGAAGACGCCAAGGAAGCATTTCCGGCTTTGAGAAGTGTGCATGATGGCGAGGAGGAAGCCCGCCATACTCCTGGCAGAGTGCTCCTCCTATCGCGAGTGTCAACTCGCTCTGAAAGACTTCATACGGATTAAGGAAGGCCTCTCCGACACCCGACTGTTGTCCCCTAACGCATTATATAGTGTGTTAGTGCATCGCTCCAGATATTCTAAGGAATGAGCTCGGTTTGACAAAGTAGAAGTTTAGCACTTTGTCGCCTTGGGCATCTGTGTTGCGGTGACAAAAAGCTCTCTGCAGCCGGACTGGCAGTTACGCCAAACTGCGTGCGTACGCTGCGGTGGGGCGATTGAGTACTTGGGGTACATCTTCTATTGTAGCATTGTAAGACCGTTCTCCAAAGTGATTAAAGGTTACATGGTTCGCATCCTGGGCGTAGAGTTCTTTGACCTCGGGGTCAGTTCCTTTTCTAACAGTGTTCGGCCGCAGTTAAAGAGGAATGAATACTATGTGTTCTTGTGTCGACTTGCCATTATGCGAGTCATAATTTGGACGACGCGACACAAGGAATTTTATGAAGCTCACAATTTTTCCTCTAGTCAACTATTTTTCTTCTTTAAGCACCGGCTTAAAGTCAAAATTACAGCGGAAAGTTGGCGACTCTTCATCGAAATTCGGCGAAACGTGGTCGAATATTTCGCGTTTGGTTCGCTTGAGAGGGGCTAATTTCGAGTGGCATCTAGAAATGACATAGCATAAAGAATATTGAGAGTTAGGCTAGTGTAAGTCGTTTGTCTTTTTGTTCAAGTTGTTGGATTTAACTTACCTAGGGTATGGATGGTCATTGGCCTCTTTATTTTTGCCCTCCCCTCATTTTCTTTTTCTTTCGTTCATTCCCCTGACCCTCCCAATTTACGTGACAGAGATTACAGTTCCCTGGCTAAACTTTGGGATGTCTTTCGTTTTCGACCGTAAGAGTTCGTTATTGTCATTGTGTTTAAATGTGCGAGTGCTAGTGTCAGTGATTACAGAACGTATGCAGGGAAATCATTTTATTAATCCCGCAGTATATTTTACTCCAGTTAATTGTTATCTCTGCCATGATTAGCCTGGGTGTGCCTATGACTGACTGTTTGTTTACTTGCATACATAGTTTGTATATCATGAACATTGCGTATCTGTTCTCTATCAACCCAGCCCTCCACAAAAACTGTACATATGCGTATTAGGTAGAATTTCTTAGAGTGAATTTGGCATTGTCGTGTATGTGGATGAGATGTTTTGGTAAAAGGAAAAATGTTTGGACGATTGGGCCAGTTAGTGAGGCTAGCTAAGTTAGCGATAAAGCAGGTGAAGACTAACCTCCTCACCATTTTGCCCACGTCGCATATTTGTACATTTTGTACAATAAATATTTCAAGTCAGAGTCATTGCTGCCGAATGAAGTTTATCGTCATACCCAGGACAGTTGACAATGAAATATAATTCACAGTTTGTCTATACATTTTAACATCCATTTGATGGGAAAATAAATGATCTTGAATAACTTCATTATAATTAGTATATCTTCTTTACCAAACGACAATAATAGATTGGCGGATTTACTGCGTCATTTAAATTCTTAACAATGTCATCCTTTAAATATTCAGACATTTTTCGTAACCTATTAGGATATCTTTTCTCCTGTAATATATCATTCTATACTGTAATGCTACGCCGATCTTTTGAACTTCCCCAAGCAGCATCACAAGAACATATTCAAGTTAGAGGCTTATTCGATTTATTAAATACAAAACAGTGTTTTGTCCCTTTCAAATGGTATAAGACTTGTCTGGATCTTATCAAATGAACCTTTAGTAACACGTAATGTATATTAGACTGCAAATATCTCTTGGTAATATTTTACGTAATATCACTTGAATTTGTTCATTGTGGAGTTTTCCGTTTCTTGTTTCTGCTCTTCACAAGGATTTTTCGGCACATACTAACATTTTACATTTTCTTCAACCGACAATTTTCAGCGAAAAGTGGGTCTCTGGGGCGAGCCTAGTTCACGTGAACAGTGCTACCCTTGACTTTCACTTTTCAGCCCCCCCACCCCTTTAATGCAACGTGGCGGTTTCCCATGAACCCTCCCCTGGTTAAGTTAGACACTATTTGTTTTCCTACTTAATGTAAATAAATGTTGCTCCCTACCTTGCTCTTGAGAGGGACCTTTCCTTTCAGAAAAAAAAGGCCCTCTTCAGGCCATTATTATAATATACTTTCGTGGATGGCAATTCCACGGAATACCCTCGCAATTTCCCAAATGCCCTCGGAGTAATCACCCTCAGAACGAACACAGGTAGTAACCTAAATGTACGTGATCCCTTGAGATGGTCCAGATCGAATCTCTTGATTTGAAAAAAATCTCAAATTTATGATTACTGACAGTCCTGATTCATCTCAACTCTTCATATAAAACTTACTTACATTCCCGACGGGTGTAGGCGGGATTGTCTCTAACGCTCGAATTACAACCGATATAGGAACTGGTAGTTTGGGACAATCTTTCGGGTTCCCGACTCCCATAAATTTTTGTCCAGTCTGTGTTTAAGGTTTTTAAAAACTTAAAAGATGTCTGAAGCTTAAGAGATCAGTGCAAGGCTGCCCGCCTGCTTCGTGATCTCATGTCCTTCGTCGATCCAGGAGACACACTTTGTTTACGATGTTCATGCTCGTTTGTTGTGTAGCAACTTTGTCGTCTATTCAGGAAACGGAAACCAGCTGGCCAGAGGTGTTTCCTTCCTACTAAAACGTTCCCTGTGTGCGAAGCTCGATCTTGTCCATTCGACGCGTGAGGGGTGACGGTTGATCGTGGCCGATATTGCTGTCAGCAGTGGTTCTCTTCGAGTAGTGGCGGTTTATGCGCCCAACGACCAGACGGAACGTGTCAACGTTTTCCTTCACTTGCGAGTGCAATGCCATCCTGAACCCCAGCATAAACAGGGAACGGGGAGCTAGTGAGACGTCACCGGGCGATCGTAACTTTGTTGATCTAATCGGGGAGTTTTGGCTCGTTGATAGATACCGGGTCGATCATCCGGGGCGGGAGATGTGGACGTGGCCGTCTCTCCGGGTCGATCAAGATTTGCTAGATTGTCCCACGTTACACCGTATACACTAACACTATTCGGGCTATAGATAGACGTTAGGTGCAAATCCTACAATGGCTGAAAATAGAATTTTCTTTACTGGACAGGCGGGACTTCCTGCAACAGTTGACTAGATTAGTACAGCGGGAATTGGTGGAGGCGATTATTGAGAATAAGTGCTGGGAAAGGCTTAAGGATAGTACCAAGTCTTTGACCATCATATATAGCCAACGACTCGTTCTAGAAAAGGTTAAAATGGTAAAGATTTTGTAGGATAGTCTGTCTCTGGCGATAGCATTAGCTAGACAGAGAAAAGTGTGCAACTAGCAAGCGATACGACGATCAGGTAATTAGACACAAGTTAAACAAGATGTCTAATGAAGCTGTGAACATGGACGCAGAATGGCGCAAGGAAGAGACCCGTCGAGGTTCCGATCGATACATTTGCGACGTCAACACTCCGGAGTAATGTTCTCTGACGTCGACCAAGGACATGTGTGGGGCATTTCGGCGACATTTCGAGAGCCGTTTTACCAAGGATCCTGGTCTCTGTGGCGACTAGTTTTTGACTGACTTTCCTCGGCTGCGACGGTGAGATCACATTGAAGAGGGTCGCACATTTTTGTTCCGATTTTGACAGTCGTGTTCAACAACTAGTTCCGGCAGGGGTCTAACTCCGATCGGATCTCCAGGTTTACGCTGTTGACAAATGACAAGTGTGTTGTGCGGGATTTAGACGATTATAGACTTATAACTCTGCTAAATACACAGTTAAAAATTTTGGACAAGATCGTAACGGAGCGTTTGCAGTCAGTTGTTGTGAGCTTGTTGGGACCTGAGCAGACTTGTGCTGTAAAGGGATGAACAATTCAAAGCAACATGTATCTGATTCGCACGATCCTAGAATGTGTGGAAGACAACGATGAAGCCGCGCTGATCAATTTGGATCAGTCCAAGGCATTCGACAGGGTAGACCATCAGTACCTGGCTGCAGACCGCCGAATTCGAACCCGACTTCCCCGCATCTCTATGTGATATAGGTGAACGAAGAGCGACCAAGCGCTTTTACCCTGTCACGATCGGTTCGTCAGAGTTGTCAGCTGTGGCCCTTATTTTACGCTGGAGCCCCTCCTTCGCCGACTAATGGACAGGTTATAAAGTCCGGCCCTTTCGGAATCGCGGTCCCTGGAGGAGATCGAGCTACGATTTCTGCGTACGCCGATGTATCTGTTTTCGTGTCGCGCCGTAGCAACATTGCTGTACTACAAAAGGCACTTCACTAGGTGACGGGGACCAAAATTAACCACAATTCATACAGATTACGGTTATGTAAGACGGTTGTGCTTTCGGGGCCCTTTTGTTGGACAGACGGGTCTGTCTGTCCAACAAAAGAAGAACTGGTCGGAAGAAGAACTGGTCCGAAATACAGTCAAAGGCCGGAGCGGCGATCCAGATTTGGCTTCGACGGCGGTTGTCCGTAAACGGTAAAGCTGCGACATGTGCTACTTGAGTCTTTCCTATTATCCTTTATCGATTGGCTGTACTTCCTCTCTGCAACAACAGAAAGAAGGCGTTGGATACCTTGATTACCACCCTCCTGTCGGGTGATCGCAAGCATCTAGTCTGCAGATAGACTGTTGACCAACGTGACATTAGGCTTGGAATGCCGCACTTGATATACGCTTCAAGATTGGTTGACAGAGAACTTCCCTAGCCTTACCATCACTGCCACCGTTTCGGAGGCTGAGCGCCATCATAAGCTTCGAAATCTATCGATATTTCTGCGAAAGAATTCTATCGTGATCTAGTGAAGGGGGTCGCGACGGACCGCATTTGTGGCCGTCTCAGCTTCGCGTTAACAGAGTTGCGCTCTTTCTGGTCTTGGGCGCCAGCGACGAACTATCTCAGCAAACCTGAGTTTTCGCTTACCTGGCGATCGATTCGGAACGTATAATATCTCCCAATGGCGTTGCATTAAGATGGCGCGAAACGGATTGCACTGACAACAGTGTGACCTTGACTTACAGGAAACGGCTTCACACGCCCTCTACCATTGTCTTTAGGTGTGCCCTTTCTGGGAATATGTTTACGTGTTTACGGCTCGTATCGCTCCCGATCAGCTTCTCTTCATCGATCTCTGTGTACGCGTGTGACCATGTCTCACCTCATTTCTCCGTGTTGAAACGGATGGTGTTTCTGACGGTGCTAGTCGTGGCAAGAATGCTGGTTGGGACGTCACGAATGGAGAACATCTTGCGATATGAACGTTATTCTCATCAGAATCTGGTTGGATTCGTTGGAGATCAGCTCAGAATGAAGATGAGATCAGCTCTGATAGAAAGCGTTTGATATCGTCAGACTTCAACGAAAAGTGGGGTCCTGTGGCGACGTTTCATTTTCCCTTTTAAGTCCACTTAATGTAACGGGACGATTTCCTGTGATCCCTCTCCTGCTTAAGATACACACTATTTGTTTTCCTAGTTTACGTAGATTAGTGATGTTCCTCACCCCATCCCGGCACTCTCCTTTGTGATCATCCATATCGAGATTCCCAACCTCTCCAGTTTTTCCCATTCCGTTATTTATTTTTAACCTTCCCACTCCATCAGTGAGTGTGCTTCTTGATTATATCTATCGGCAGAATACAGCGGCCACTCTTATTATTTTGACGGGTGGACGGGTCCTACCAATATCATTTATGTTTTTAGTTTATCTATCTTCCGTTTTTACTTTATTTTGGTGGTTGATCCCTTCCCCCATCATTTCATGAAATTTTTATATATTTCTGTAAGAAAAAACAGACATTGAACGAATATCAAATTTCTACATCTTGAGGTGTTTTGTATGTCCCCTGTAAATATGTCGTATTGTGGGAGATGTAGGATTGAGAAGTGATATGGTAATGAATTCATTAATGGGTCGGAATAGTAATTAGCTAGAACTAGGATAGTCAGAGAAGACCAGACTTTTCTCACTCCCCAATTACCACATAATAAAATAAATATACATTCCAGCCAGATTCAACAAGATATAACAAGTATCTTAATAACCTTAAACAAAATGAATAATAAGGAATGTATGTTCTCCTCTACATATTAATGAGATATACCGTTATTATTGTCATACTTCTTGTTACTATAACAACGGAATATTTTCTTTCCAAGAATGGTAGATTATGCTGCGCGATTGATAAAGAAATAAAGTGACGTTGTGTTTTATTTTATAGAACAGTTTCAGGCTTTTCGGTGAAAGGAAAAATGTACACTTATTAAGGCTTAGTGAATTAAACAATAAATGTAATTGAGAGGAAAGATAAAGCATAAAGAACATTTGATGCCAAATGTAAATTTCTACAGATTGGCCGGTTGGTGTTAAAAGCATTTATTACGAACTGATTCCATATAATCGTTATTTGTCAGACGAAAGTCAGATTGCTTCGACAGGCCGTTTCCGATGCAGGTGTCTCAAAGTCGACTGACTCTGATGAGACCATGCATATACATTAGTTTGTTTGGATTTATTCGCAAGCTAATCATTGCCTCTCTCTGAATGGTGGGTCGTGGAGATAATGATTGCCTGCATAAACAATTCGATTCTACAGTTATATATATTACGTAGAAACAACCATGTGTGTCTATAAATATTAAACGTACTAACAGAAATAGTCTTCTCTACAAGGAGTCACGGAGTATTAATGGATTCCTCGGACTGACTAATCGAAGAGCCGAGTTCGAATTCCAGTCGAATCCATTACATTCACTTACATGCTAATACCCTTGGGAAAGATAGGAATCCTCTTTTTCTCTATCCCTCCCACAGCTATGGATAAAGAGCAGGACAGACTGGATTCTATAGTCTTGGATGGCAACTGATCGATACGCAGAAAGAAATGACAACCTACTGTGGCAAAAAAAATCTGCCTCGTCAGTCATGTATAGAAAGATATATAATCGCCTAAGCGTGTATCACGTATGGCACATAACTGACTGATTTCTCTACAATGACATATTTTAACATGCAAGTTAAAATTGTCACTATAACATTAATATTAACCAACCGATATTAGTAAACTTTTCAGGGTATATTTAAGTTCTAAGATAAATATTAAAAACACATTTCAATTTACACGTTAACATTAGGACTATTTACTATAACTTGTTTGATAGTGCGTGATTTTATTATATAAATCGTGTCTCACATTGTAATAAATATATATGATACTTATTAATATTTGGTTTTTGTCATTGGATATAGCCTCAAAATAGCAACAAAACTGTAAAATTATTAAGCCATGAGAACAGTATTGGAAATTGCTAAAAATCAAAGAAACAATTAAACAAAGAAAAAAAATGAAATGCTGGCAATATAAGAACAATAAAAGTTGATTTTAAGAATAGTACACTAAGACATGAGAAGAATCAACAAATTTTAAGCTAAACATTTGAAATTGTAACGAGCTTATGTATTTATCAAATACAGTCTTAATTTAATAACAGTCACTAAACCGTGATAAATTAATACACAATTTTAAAAGATTTAAGAGTTTATAAATTATTATAATTAAAATTGAAAGAAATCATTAAGGGTCCATAATATATTTTATACATAAAAACAATACTGTATAATAGCAATTAAAAAGCAAATAAAATAATGTCTTAGTTTTATTGCATATTTTTATTTTACGATGCAGAGCAGATTTTTTTGTATTCGAGTTACAAAAACAGAATTTCATAAAATTAATAAGTGAGGTTTAATAGATGTAAAAAAGAAACATTTTAAATGTCATTTCATTCATTTGTGCCTAAATACTGAAAATTTCTTTTAAATCTGACAACTAGCTGATTTTTGCAAAAATTTCCCAATAACTTTTTTTTTTGCAGCGCAGATGAGGCTAAAATATCCTATACTAATTTATGGGACAACGTTGACACCGAAGAGACAATATCTTCATTCAAAATTTTTAAACTTCTACAAAGGATCTTAAAAAAAAATAATTTTTACATTTTAGGATTTTTTGCCCTTTGATCTTTCCTCTTAATAATAGTATACAGATTTTCACGAAAAACAAAAACAAACTGTTTTTATCAAGTTTGCGATAATTTTATCACATATGCTCATTTTTTTAGCGAATGTTTCGAGGTACCGAGTTAATACTTTCTAAATTAATTGGGAAAAATTTCACTGAATTGTCTCTTTCAGTGTTCTTAAAAAAAGGATTTCCTTTACATTGTCCTCCTCTTTGTCGCCATATTTATTACAACGTTTCGGCCGTTGTACACTCCGGCCTTCTTCAGGTGGCTGGAATGTAGAACTTAACCCTTTATTTCGATCACTGGGGTAGACTGTTCTAGTTCCACGTGCCATGTTTGATGGATGTCACTTATCAGTTATCTCCTGTTAATTCCCCTCTGAAAATTCTCCACCGCCTTAACCGGGTATTGAACTCACAACTCTTTGGGTCCTGTCACTGGATCTAACTAACGCCTTTATCCACTGTGCCAGAACTTGCAGAGGAGAATTGACAGGAGATAACTGACAACTGACATCCATTAAACATGGCACGTGGAACTACAACAGTCTACCCCAGTAAGCGAAATAAAGACTTCAGTCCGACATTCCAACCACCTGAAGAAGGCCGGAGCGTACAACGGCTGAAACGTTGTAATAAATATAGCGACAAAGATGAGGACAATAGTCCGAATAATGTAAATAGTGTCTCAGAAATATAGACAGATAATGATATTCTTTGTTATTAAAAGTAATCATTTATATTCGTGTCTCTGCATCTGGACAGAATATAAACACTAAAATGATTCGTTGAAATTAGTCGGGCCATTTAAAGGACGTTTTACAATATTTCTTCTTATGTGGCATGTCCTTTCAGGACGTAGACGTTCATGGCTCTCTACCTCCCTCTATCCCTTACACCTCTCAACAAGTTCATACCCTCTGTGTCCTTTCCCCAGACGACGTTCTGTCATCCACTTGCGCCAGGTATGCCATGCGTTGTTTTCCCTTGTCTCTCTTTCGATCTATTCAACTCGTGAGTATCAGATTCTCCAGGCACTCCTTTCTGATTACGTGTTCCAGAAACTTCAGCTGCCTCTTCCTGATGCTAAATATAAGCCTCCTCCTTGTTTGCATCTTCTCTAAGACCTCATCGTTGCTCACACGCACGGTCCATGATATCCTTAGCGTCCCTCTGTAGAACCACATCTCCGTCGTGTTGAATCTCTTCTTCATCTTTGAGAAAATCATCCAACATTCGCTGCTGTAAACAAGGACAGATATCACACCTCAGAATTCTTTTCTTTGTTTTGATTTTATGAGATGTTTCTTTTATAGAAGTGAGCAGCTTTTACATGAAACGTTTCTACACGAGAGTAACTGTGGTGGCGGTAATTAGTCCTAATTAGCATATTAAACTTTCATAATGACGGTAAAATTTAATACTGCAATTTATTAACATTTTTAACACAAAACTTTTGTAATGTGTGTGAGTTGATAATAAAAAAAAAATCTTATTTAAAATGTTCGAGGAAATGGATGTAATATGAAGAAAATTCATGCATATTACTTCATAAGCGAAAATGAAGTACAAGTATAATTTACTTTGAGAAATTAGCAAATGATTTCAGTTGCCGACGAAACTCTACAAAGATCTGTAACGGTTTAGCTTATGTGTTTGGGAAAAAAAGGGTCGCTTGATATATTAGGTTGGTGGAAAAATAATGACGTAATAATGTCTAACGTAAAAAAACGACATTATTACGTCATTATTTTTCCACCAACCTAATAGATTTGTGTATACCAACGGACATTTTTAAATGACTGCAGAAAACCTGTCGTAAAGTCACATATTTTTAAAGAGATTCCAACTCACACTTTTTGAATTCACTTAAACCTACTACGATTGTTCGAAAATCTACTTGATTTTTGTCAATTATTTTTTGATTTTATTGTAGATTTCATTTTTCGAAGCTTTTTCTTGAAGCTTACCGTTTTCATGCACGTCTCTAAAATATTCACACCCGAGATGTTTTTAATTATGAATTTTTCAATATTACACCAGTAAAACATCAGAAAGCTCTTAAACAATTTGAAAATAAACAATTATGTTTCGTTTGCTCACCTGACTGATCTACATTTGCAGAAAAGGGAACTTCATATGATATATTGTAAAAAAATTTAAACAGTATGCCAAAAATTACCATAAACGTTTTCTTAACCAAATTGTTTATGTAAGTAACTGAAATGAATCCGTTCCAAGTACCATCGAAATTTGCATAAAAGTGTAGTAGGATTAGCTAGTAGTAAGATCATATTGAAATATCAGTCAGTCAGTCAGTCATGTGCCATGCATGTGACACCCTTAGGTGATCATGTAACTTTCGATATATGACTGGCGAGGAAGATTTTTTTTTTCCCGCAGAGTTGCCATTTTTTTATGCGGTAGACCAATTGCCATTCAAGGCTATAAAACCCGATCTGTCCTACTATTTACCCATAGCTGGAAGGAGAAGAGGAAACATACCTTTCCCAAGGTTATTAGCACGTAACTGAGTCCTTCAAAATAACGGTGAGGCTCGTGCCGTGGCCCTAGACATCTCCAAAGCGTTTGATAGGGTTTGGCATGCCGGCCTTCTTCGCAAGATCGAGGGTTATGGTATTGCAGGTCGATTGTTTAACCTAATACAATCATTTCTGTCAAACCGTCAATTGAAGGTCGTTCTCAACGGATTCTCCTCCAGTTCCTATCCCACGAACGCAGGTGTTCCCCAAGGCTCCATCCTTGGCCCCCCACTTTTCCTTATTTTCATCAACGCCATAGATTCCCAAGTTGGCATCTACGCGGACGACACTACAATTTACTGCTGCCTCAAAAACAAATCTAGTGTCGCTGACGAAACTAACCTGGACGATCGTCTTGAAATGGACCTCCAATCGGTTGTTAATTGGGGCAAGAATTGGCTGGTCAACTTTAACGCCTCAAAAACTAAACTACTCTCTATTAATCGCCATAGAGATCCTTTCCTGCATCCCATTAGAATGTCTGATAGTCAACTTCTTGAGAGTAACTCTCTGCGTCTGCTCGGTCTCACGTTGACTGCTGACCTGAGATGGAACAAATACAAATTGCTTCGTCCACCGCGAGGAAAGTTGGCTCTCTGTGCCGCGCCAGGAAATTTTTCTCCCCGGAATCGATACTTCAAATATACAAATCAACCATTCGCCCTTGCATGGAGTATTGCTGCCATATATGGTCTGGGGCACCTTCTGTTTACCTCAGAGTTCTTGACAAGATCCAGAGACTGATATGTAATATAATTGGCCCTGATCTGGCATCTCGTCTACAGTTGCTCTCTCACAGACGCACCGTCGCCTCTCTCTGTCTTTTTTACAAATACTTTCATGGTAATTGCTCCGATGAGCTACTTTCACTGGTTCCCAGACTCCATGAATTCAAGCGCCCTACGAGGCCGACATCCTGCTCTCACCCTTTCACTGTAGAAAATTTTAAATGTAGCCGTCTCTTCTACTCCAATAACTTCATACCTCGCACCTCTCGCCTGTGGAACACCCTTTCCAATTACTGTTTCCCTGAGAGCTATAATCTCCAACTATTCAAATGTAATGTCTATCGACATCTCCAGTTAGCTTGAACTATCCACTATCCCTCTCCTCATCCTTTCTTCTATCACTCCTATCTTCTCTCGCTCCAAATCTTCTGCAACCTCCTGCATCTTAGTTGCTACACGCCTTGCTCGGGGCTTAATGCTTAAAAAAAAAAAAGGATTCGACTGGAATTCGAATTCGGCTCTCCGATTCCTCAATCTGATCCGCTATCCATTACACCACCACGCCTCCCACCCTCTCTCTCCCTCTCTCTCATACATAATTCCTTTCCTTTTCCTAATGTTTCTATCCTCGGTAACTGACAGAACCCGGACATAGATCAGCTAACATGATGCAAAAATCAACCAAAGACAACACGTTCCGCCAAAAACCAAACGGAAAACACGGATGTGTCAGGTCAAAAAAAAAAAATCAAACAAAAAAAAAAAAAACACGTGCGCACCAGAAGTGGGAGATTTTTCGTCCGTGAGTTGGACAGGACGTACGCCCTAGTCCGTTGTAACATGTCGGCCGATATCGAATATCAATTCAATCAGAGACCACATACGATATCCACATAAACACGAAACATTCGTCACCATAAAAAGAACGTACAACCACAAAGAAAAGAAAAGATGAATTCAACAAATGAGTCATTTTACACTAAAACACAACAACCACATATGAGCTCTTAAAACAAAAAAGTACTAAGACGATAGTCGCCCACTTTAACAACAATTACAACCACATGCAATCAACAATAAAAAATGGTACTATAGACAGTAAACTTGTGCTTTGCTTATTATTAGACCAACCTGTTTTTGTCCCCTGGGTCAGCCTTTGATTTTTTTTTTATTTTTACTCTCCCCATTTCATTAGTGAGCATGCTACCTGATTCTGTCTAGTATTTTGACGGGTGGACAGTTCCTACTAACATTCGTTTTCATTTTATTTTATTTGGAGTTACAATTTGAAGTTTGCTTTTGGGTTTCATCTACTCCCTTTCATTTCATTAATCATTAATTTTTTATACATTTTTGTAAAAAAAAACGAACAGATTTTTATCTCATGGGGTTCTTGTGTTGAATAAGTGGATCGTGAGTGGAATTAACTAGGGTTAAGATAGCTAGTGAAGACCACCCCCCTTCCTTTTCCTCCCCCTCCGTCTTTTGCCACAATTTTGTAATTTTACAACATAAATATACATCTATATACCATACTGGATCGCGTTGGGGTCACCCGTATGGTATGTAGATGAAGGTTGGGCTAATACATAAGCAAACGCCAAATTTACTGTCTACATGCCATAAAAACAGATAGAATACGTAAAACTAAACGCACGCAAAAATGAATTAAAGAAATGCAAAAATAAAATGAAGAAAATACTATCATTTTTATTATAGGTCATCAAAAACTGTTTGTCCTTTGCATAAATATCAATTCACTGATATTGAAAAATTCTTACGTCATTTGCCATAATTGGTCACCAGAAACAGGTTAATAATTCATCTTTACTTTCAAAGTAAATTAAAGTATAGTGTAAATTAATGTTATCGTTTGATACTCCGCAATAAGTTTGATAACAATTTTTAAACTTACCCCCCACCACCTCCAAAAAATGCTCAATTCAAATTTCATCTAGGCACTCTCTTCAGAAAAGCCGTGGAGCAATTGTAAGAGTAAACAATGCTCAGTACAACAGCAAAAGTGCTAAGCTTTATCCAACTACACCAAACTCAGCTACAAAAGTAAAATAGGAGTTACAAGTTAAATATCCAACTGGGTGAGTCCATTGCTTCTACTTAGTGAACAACTACTACCACAAGCTCTTAAGTGACCCTTTCATTCTACTTACAACATAAAGACTTTAATTTTTTTAATAAATGTCAACTAATTTAAAAAGTGTATTCACTGTGGAATACTGACTTGTGAACTGGTGACATCAGGAACGTCTTTGATGAAGATAACAAAACAACGTAGCTCCAACGATAGACAGAGCCCTAGGTGAAACTTTTTACCCTTACCTCCCACTTTGTCTTTATTATTATCTAAAATAATAAACACGCTACCAACCACCTGAGAAAATGAGTATATACATGCAACTTCATAAATAAATAGGAAAACTTTCATGAAACGCCAGTAAAATCTAAGTCAACATATTTATTTCTAACCTTCAAGAAACTTCATCACTGCCACTTCCAAAGTGAAACATCAAATGCTGCATATATGACAAAGTACTTCGCACAGATTCGACACTGTCAAGTTTGTTTATATTTTTTCAGAAATTTCTACGTTTCCTATTATGGATAATGTATGCTGTTTATGTTTCACAACACGAAAATCACCTGTATTTATTAGAGCTATGACGAAGGCTAGATAGGCGTCAGCAGATTATAATAAACATAAAAAAGCACAAAGGAGATGTCTTACCAGTGTTTGAAAGTTAAAAAAAAAAAAAAAAAACAGCCAATGCAGCATCTTCTTCCGCCAAATAGATCCGCGCGGTGACCCGGAAAATCTGATATTACTGACAATTCATACATTACTGATGGTCAACCTGCAAAAAAAAAAAAAAAAAACAATTTATAATTGCTTTTATTGACATCGAGCTTCAGCAGTGTTCCAATTGACACCTTTTAAGAATTCATTTTTTAGCATTCTCAAGATATATAAATTTGTCATTTCATTTTTATAAGAAAGATATTTCATTAATTTAACTTTAATATGATCATTGTGTTTTTATTGTACTCAGAAATACATTATGATATCTCTTTCTTTCTCTCTCACAATCATGTCTCTCCTTGATCAAACTGCTACATTCAGATTCCCCTAAATATGAAGTAGAAAAGAATATTAATAATAGGCAGATTTTATTCTGTAAATGTGAAGCCAAAGTTGCAGGTATCCACCTTTATTAAAATTTTCTTAGGATCAGCATCATACTTTATTTGTTTAGTTACTTGCACGATCAAATACATTTACATTAAATGGGACCACTGTATCCGCATCTACATTTAAGTTGCATGAAAGTTGTTTTGAAAAACATTTTTCACTTCAAGTTTCATGCATGAAGATGACTTCTATTTTTTTCAGCCTCCAATTGTATTATCATCTTTGAAAATAACTGATGAACTTACCGATGCATATCTCTGAACAAATTTAGTTTCTCAATAAATAGACAAACATTTACACATACAATGAGTATCCTTGAATTTATCCTTCAACATGTAAATTAACTTGATTTAACTTACTAAATATAACAAGTACAAAAATGTTTTTAATTTGAGAGTCTCAATAAACTGTAATATAATCGCACAAAACATGTCAAATATTCTCCTTTTCATAGCCAATAAAATGTAAAGAACCATTTTCAGAAAGGTTCCTTGATCATTTTTTTGGCATTAAATTTTATCTTAGAGCTACATTTATCACAACTGGGGTTGATAAATTTCAACTCAGATTTGTTTACTTTGCAACAAAGTTCAGCCTAAAATATTGAGAAATGTGCAAAAAAGACTTATTAGCCCATCTATATCGCACAAACAATGATATTTGTCAAGTGTATATATATTAACTGTTGGAAAAATAGATGCACAGTTTGAAAACAGTTTCTTCTTGAAGTACATTGTTGTCATCAAATTAACGAAAACACATCATTATCAAAGGTTTTTTACTCATGATTGTTAACTTGACTATTTAGAATAAAATGTTGTTTTCATTTCAGTATCATTTATGTTGCTTTTCAACGTCAAAAGATATTTCACTACACATTATGAAAGTCATCAACAATAATCAGTCATGCATTTTTGTATAGCATACTATGTTAAAACATAACATTCATGCAAAACAAGGTGATGTTATACCGGCTCTAACAGCAGAATTGCCAATACTTAGATTCAGCTTTTAACCGTTAAATCTTAGAAATGATTAAATATATCTTACTGGAATTCTCCGAGGTCTTTATAACACTCTACTTTGAACAATAAGAATGTATAATTATTCTCTAAGCTTAACAGAAGAATCGTGATGAAATCGATCATAAACGGAAATGACATGTTCCTCATTAATTAATCATAGCTAAGGATCGGAAACTCATCAAGTATTGAAATAGAGTTCATATATATAAATAAAAATAAAATAAATATATTATGTAAAATATAATTCTATGTCTACTTCACTTTATCTTAACATAAGATTTACAATAGTATGTCTGCGGTGGACATGCCTAAAGTGTCAATTCATCTAGACATGTCAAAATAACTCACCTACCACCAAATTCTAACCTTATTTTACATTTTTCTATTTTAGCTTTGATCCGTCTTTTGATTGGTTAATTCAAGACTTGCCCACAAATGTGTATTTTTTTTTTTTTAATTTTGGATGTTAATTTTTTTTCTCCCACTCCTTTTTAACTCTCAAATAAGCTATCGAATTGTTTTCTGATTTCACATGGAAATCATTTTCATCATAAGTTATCTACCATCGCCTGATGCGGGACAAGTTTTAGAGTTCCGAAACATTCGAAATGTTTGTGCAGCGATGTAAAATATTATAATAAAAATATTATTATAATAATATTTTGCTCTACGTTGTATTGAGCACTTTAAAAAAGAAAAGAAAAAGTAAATGCTAACAACTGTGGATTCTTAATCTGTCTGTTCTTTCTCTTTATTTGTGTAATATATATATATATATATATATATATATATATATATATATATATATATATATATATATATTCCAGGATCATTTTCAAACTTATTCAAGATGATCTTCGCCCTCTCTAATCTTCTAACTTTAAAACTTTCCTATGTTTTACATACGATTTCATTTTCAAGTCTTTTTTTCATCATAAGTTCTTTGGGCTGTCATGGCTGAAACTCCTCTCTCATGTGCCAAACGTCTTATAAATTGAGTTGAATCTTTTCTAATTGATCTCTTTATCTCAAAGTTGAAATGATAATCCCTGTTCCTGTTGTGATCTCCTGACCCAGTTTTCCTCTCTACTGCTGTCTCTTTAAAACTTATTGACCGTTCTCTTGATGGTTCTTGACTGGACTTTGAAGATGGAAGCCAGAGTATGAATGTTGGTACCATTACTGAAGGTCTGAATTATCTTTTACTCTCACTATTGCTCAGTTGGGGAGACATAGTGCGGCTGACACAAAACAATTTTAACCTATTCTCTTTCGAGCTGAATAACCCAAAGGGTTTTTAAGTGATTCTTACGGCAACTGGTGTCAAGAAGGCTAAACGTCTTATCTGAAAACCTGGAAAAAAAGAAACTCAATCATTTTAGTTTTGTTTTTGTTTGTTTGTTTTTTGTTTTTTTTTTGTTTTTAGATATTAAACATTTTCTGGGATGTATAATTATGCTGTTACACCCGTTATATTTGAAACATACAACATAAGTAAAAGACTTCTTTAAGTTCAAATTAACAGGGCCGACGTCGAAAGAGAATGCACTCAAGTATAAACATAGTTATGTTGAAATATAGTTTTATGTTCTATAATGGTGATATCACGATACGTTGGTGTGACAGGGATTCGAGCCATTAAAAGCAATTTTCTTTTAACTTCTTTTAAAACCTCATGTCTTATTGACATCAATTAGCAGAGATTTCCTTACTTCACTGGCACTGATAGAAAACATGCGAACGTTTAAAGAAAAAAGTTATTTTTGATGCAATCTTTCAAAATTAAATTGTCAATGTAGTTTCAGATTTGTACCTTTTCTTAATTTGATTTTTAATTTTCAAAATTTTCTATATAATCCACCAAGATTAAACTTGGTAGGACAACGTATCTTTATTTGTTTTAAAGACTATGTAAGTTATATTGTTTACAACATAATGAAAGCTATTAAAAGTGTTTAAATATTAGGTTGGTGCAAAAATAATGACGTAATAATGTCGTTTCTTGGCGTTAAAAATACGTCAAAAAACGACATTATTACGTCATTATTTTTGCACCAACCTAATAGTATGGAAATTGCGAAAAAAAGTTTTACAAAAGTCAACTTAAAAGAGATTTATCGATCATTGCAAGATACTAACATATTATACTCTGCATATATGAAAGATAATATAATAATCATATGCAGTTTTTCATTATGTGAATGATATAAAGTTGATTATGTCTAACGGTAGGTATAAAACTAAAGCGTAAGCATAACCAAAGATTATATTCAGTACGAAATCTATTTTACTAAGCAACAAAAGTACTAACATATCATAGTATATGAATCTGCAATGATTTATTTAGGCTAAGTAATGATTTATACTTATCATCAGGAAGAGGCAGCTGAAGTTTCTGGGACACATAATGAGGAAGGAGGGCCCGAAGAATCTGATACTCACATGACGAATAGAGGGAAAAAGAGACAAGAGAAAACAACGCGTGGCATACATGGCGGGCTTAAGCAAGTGGATGACAGAATGTGGTCTGGGGGAGGTAGCAGAGGGAAGAAACTTGTTGCGAGCTGCAAGGGACAAAAATGGAGAGCCATGATCGCCTACGTCATGAAAGGACATGACACATAAAAAGAAAAGAATCATTATTGTAAAGAAGAAATATATGTAGTGTCATTTTTAGGTAAATACGAGTAGGTAAAATAATGCAATAAACTTTTTGTGTATGGCGTGTAATGAATATTTAGTTTACCTATTATGTGTGTATATGTAATGTAAAATCCACTGACTATATGTGATGGTGTTTTTGTCTTTTCCAGCCTCATCTTGTTGCTTCTTCTTCTTCCATAACTCTTTAGTAACACTGAAATTTTTGTTAATAATCTCGATGCTGTGACAATTTAATCTTGCACACCAGTCATACTTGACGCTTCAAAATTATAGTTTGGGATTTTCACGCCGATCCTTAAAATGTCTTGCCAACCGCATTCACTCCTGCAAACTTGGCTCACTAAATTCGTGTACATCTTGTGAGAAAAAAGATAAATATATCTTTGTTTATGTGCATACTTATCTATACGATCCTCTTTTATTCCATTACTCTTGCTTTAATAGAAACGAATATTCTATTGTGATCATGTGCTTGAACATATATTTCAAGAAAAGTCACATACGCACAAATATGCACGCAAATGAACATTTTTTTTGACATGTACACGCTTCCTTAAAATCTGTTTCTTGTATTTATATACTAAATCCGCGAGCAGAGTAAACGGAAGTTAACTTTATATAGCGGAAGAATGCCTAATGTTTCTTTCATTTTGATAAAGGTGCCTCGCGTGTCCGCATGTAAAATATAGTATTCTTCAGTATATAAACATTATGAAAACATAATGCTCATATACTTAAGATTATGGTAACCATATATATATATATATATATATATATATATATATATATATATATTACAATGGCTTGTTATTCCATTGTGTGATGCAAGTACGCACAAATATATGCGTAAAATAGTGAACAAATATATATATATATATATATATATATATGCATAATATTCATCATCAGACTATTTTTGAGATAAGTGCATTCAAACTAAACATCTTAGTTGCATGCATCCAGAGAGTACATACAAATGTATAGGCACACAAACATAAATTATACGCGTTTGTGTTCAAAAAGTATCTCTAATAAGTACTTACCAAGACTTTATCATCTTTATTTCAATGAAGCGACATTCTTCATATACATAGAGATACATTCTTAATCACACACACACACAGATACACACACGCACACATATAGTCATGTGTGTGTGTGCTATGAAAAATGCATATATATGAATATAGAGACGATAAATTGTTTGTAAATACATATAATGAGAAATTCTGAAAAGTTATTAGCATTGCTCATTTCCTCAAAACTTGACCAAATGATAAAACAAGATTTTGGAAGCACGAGCTCAGTCCGACCACGAAGGATGATTTCGATCTATTCAATGAACACCAAGTCGATTTTCTCGCCCTGATGTTCAACACACCTCTCACATGATTTCCCAAGTTTCTCAAAAAAAAAAAAAAAAAAAAAAAAAAAAACTTGTGATTTAGTCTTTGGAATACTGATTTTAGTTGATGGAGCGAGCGAAGAAATTTTCAGCATCACCTCGTGTGTGTGTATAGTAATCTGCAAGGCTATTCAGCAACAAAATTAAATACACCTTGTAGGAAGCAAGCATAATACTGTCATGAAGCAGTAAAATTTCTCGGAAAACATGTATATATTTACTTATTTAATTTCTGTCAAAGATATTGATTTGAAAATGTGGTTTCCATCCATCAACTGTAGAAAGGAAGGACATGTTTCTTGTTTACACGCCCCTAAGCTATGTGCGTGGTCAAAGAGTTGGGGAAAAATTACTTCATGATGCCAATAAGGATACATGAGTGCATCTTATCGTAGTTATCAGATTCTAACGCACACGTACACACTGCTAAGTAAACTACAGTGTTGGCATATACATTCATATCTATCTATATTAATATAAAACGACACGTCCTACATATTTATGTATACATATGTGTATTAAGCTATATATATATATATATATATATATATATATATATATACTGATATCGATTAGAGTATTTCGCAATATTGCAAAGGATCAATTCTTAAATGTATTTATGCAAGTACATATATATATATATATATATATATATATATATATATATATATATATATATATATACACATACACGTAGGTGTATCTGTAACCTGTTAACGCTTTCAAACCAGCATTTAAACCTTGGATGCAAAATACATTGCGTTATTTCGTGAAACATAATTAAGTTGTGATTAAAATAGATCAGAACTGATTACATAAGGCACGGTCTTAAAATTTTAATTATATTTGATGAAGGCATAAATGAATAGACGAAAGTATAGAAAATGCTGTGGATTTTTTTTTTTTTTGTGATATTGATAATTTCTCTTGTCATCACTGGAATGCTGAAGATTACTTACAAAATATATATTCTCTAATCCATCAATAGGTTGCTGGTATATTCTTTCAGGGTTGTGTAATTAGAAAAGTATCAATATATAATGTTCTTTGGTCGATCTGTTCCGTTCCCAAAAGAAATTTCATCATTATCAACCGGAAAGAACAGAGGAACATGTATAAAAATATAACGGAAACATTCGAAAATCTTATTTACGAGATTTACACGTATGAAGAAAGACGTAACATGAAGGCATATCTATATATGCCCGCAAATGTAAATAGCACTTTGATAAACTCAATTTTTGCATTCATTTTCTCTTAAAAATCATGTTTTAATTATGTGATTAATAACACAATCTGAACATACAATATACAGTCTGCAAGTGATGCACATTTTCAATACAGAATTAGTATAGCATTTGAGTGAAGGTCACATTCTCCTATGTTACATCCCTGATAATAAGTTACAAAGGAAAAAGAAAATATATCTTATTTGAAGTAAAAAGCCTCTTGTGACTTTTCTCTATTCTTGTTAATTGGAGTATGTTCTAGTTGGCGATGATTTATAGCTGTCTGGCTATCGCGGAAAAACTTCTACGATTTTTATCCGTCATATTTTCTCCAAAATATGTCAGTTGATATGGCATCACTACTAAGAATCAATTGTCAATTTCACGACAATAATTTGCTTCTAGATTAAATCACTTGTCCAGTTCAATCTCTATTCCTGTGTTTGAATTTAATTTTGAATGAGTGGATTTTTAAGTGCATGTCTTTTAAAGGTGACATTAAATAACATTAAACTGGAGGCCACTGAAATTGAAACTATTTTGTCTGTGCCGTTCGTTGGGATCTCATCTTCAAGAATATTCATTGATATATTTATGTCATCGAACGTTTCAAAATCGGAAACAGCACAGAATAATCAAATGTCATGCTGACCTCTGTATAACAAAATATTTTCTTCTTATATGATAGGTCATTCCATCCTTTTACCAAAAACTTGCCTTGAAGAAGAAAACTTAGATTCCAAAGCAGTGCAAAAGATTTTCACTCAACAGTCGGTGCCGTATGTGTAAATACGTACATAATTCTGGGATAAAGATTAAGTAATGGCTTCGATTCGTAAAGATTTGGGAAGGTCTTCCACATCCGTTTTTGGCTTTTCATATGGTTAGTGAGTCTTTCTCGAATCGACTATAGCAAAAAGACTGGCAACCGGTCGAGGCTTCTACTTTACGGAACTGTTTTTCCTTTTTAGGCGGCTTCATTTTGCGAGGAAGATTGATATATCCTGAGTAATTCCAACAAATTAAATTATTCTATAACAATACATCAACCTTTGGAATTTTGCAATGTCAAAACATTCGGCGCCTCAGTGTGGAGTAAGTGGTTAACGAGCCGATTTTGGTTACTAGTGACAACCGACTTCGACCCTCACTGAACAATTCATAAAATGTTCGACATAAAAAACTGAACAACTAATCTAAAAATTTAATTCATTCTAATAATTGCATGCACAAGAAAGTGCCAAAATTTCTCACCTTAACCAAAAAGAACTTCCAAAAGATCTAAAATTTGGTCAGATTTTGGGTATTTCGTCGGGCCGAGAACTTTTCAGCCTTTCTTCATATATTCATCGTTAGTATTTATTATATAGTGGTCACATATTTGAAATGACTGATGTTTTTTCTAGATACTCATTCACTTATGCAGTACTAGCAGGTTTGCATTACATTTCTCGTGTTGTAACGACTTTTTATACAGACTAATCAACATAATAGTGGATTAAGCAAAATAAATAACAACAACGCAATAAATACTTTCTTAATGGCACGAGCATACCGTCTGCTAAAAAATTTCTATGAAAGAATATAAGAATCTGAAATTAGAAATTACAACAATGAAGTATTGAAGCACAACCATTATTCTAGGAATAGTAAGACGGCTGAGAATACTTATGAAGAATACTCATACACGCATCAAACAAGTTTATCTGTGTCTGAAATACAAATTATTGTCGGAAGGAATACTGCTTCTATAGTAACAAAAAAAAAAATCAATAAATTACGTACAAAAAAGAAAAAGATCATTTACCATAGGTCTAAGATTAAATACTTGATAAATGATTGTATCAATCAGTAAATCGAAAGGAAGTTAATAATAATAACAACAACAACAATTAAAAATCATCGAGAAATTGTCCAAATAGAAGGACCTGGGCATCGAGATTAACAGGATGTGGGGGAATGAAGACTGAGACTGTCGTACCAATAGTAATCGGAGCTCTGGGCCCCGTGAGAAAAGGAATGGACAATTTTATTTATTTTCAAGACTTTTTGTTTAAGTTAGAAGACTGATTTAACCAAGGCGACTTGGGAATTACATCCACAATCTACATACTTGGAAAGACTAAATCGGGGACTGTCTGAGCGAACATAATTACTCGACCTAAACATATTTCTAACTGAGCCCCACCTAAAAAATGTGTGCTGCTTTTATCCAAAAACTATCGATATATCTTGTGCCTTGCATAACACTTGTCAAACTAGTCGACATAATTTGTATATTGGATTTCATATACTTGTACCTGGCCAAGGATACATTCCAGAAGCTGGGCAGAGTACTGCGAAACGGGAGGATTTCTATGATGACAAAAAAAGAGTACTGAGCTGTTACGTGACGTATGTCCTCCTATACGGCAGCAAATGTTGGACGTATCCTCAAGGATGAAGAAGAGACTCGAGGCGGCGGAGATGTGTTTCTACAGAAGGATGCTGAGGATATCATGGACCGAACATGTGAGCAACGATGACGTCTTGGAGAGGTTGCAAATAAGGAGGAAGCTTATGCTTAACATAAAGAAGAGGCAGATGAAATTTCTGGGACACATCATGAGAAAGGAGGGCCTGGAAAATTGGATACCTACGGGACGAATAGAGGGAAAAAGTGACAGGGGAAAGCAGTGCATAACATACGTGGCGGGCTTTGGCAGATGGATGGTGGAGCGTAGACTTGGGGAGTTGGCAGAAACACAAAACCTGTTGAGAGCCACAAGGAATAGGGGGAAGTGGAAGGACACGGCACATAAAAAGAAGAATACTTGTACCTCGCTGCCATTTTCTTAACGTAAATTTCTCTCTCTCTCTCTCTCTCTCTTTCAATAATAATACAAGACAAGTTCAGTTTCAGGAACCCAACATTACACCCTTTCCGAATTGTTTCTATAGCTATAGAAAGCTATAGTAGAGCGAAAATTTATTTCTTGGTTTTGTTTTCATCTCCTTCAAGAAGTTATGTTAATTTAAATCTAAGTAGTTTTATTTAGCTTAATAAGACACGAACCAGATATATTATCTATTATGGCACGTATAATGCCTCAGTGTATTTTCTCGACCATTTTACAAATATATCCAAGTGGTTCAAAATACTATGCTACATTAGGCAAAGAGTGAATGTTTTCTCATAAAAATTGATTGCTTCAAAGTAAATATTTAACTATCTCACTTGTATAAATCAAATATCAGATGAAGATTTTTGCACGTATTTTTATTTTTAAAAATGTTTAACTATAGTAAATTTTTAAAACTTTCAAGAAGCCTGAAGAATAGATTGGTCAAAACGTTAAAACTGTACTGCCATTCATTACAGAGAAAAGCAAACACATAGTTCGTTTGAAAAAGACAAGAGAAAAAAAAAGTTGTTTCTGTTGTGATTTCCTAGAATTAAGTCAGTGAATCTTTTCTATTTCCACGTTACGTTTGTGTATTTTATTTTTCTGTCTCGTATTCACTTTTAATAGTGCGTATAAGAAAACATCGAATTTTAGAAATCTCGAAAGTTATTCTTACATCTGTTTAACGCTATTTAATAATAATAAAAAAATTAGATATATTTTAAAATGACAGTCAGTTTTTGATGATCATCGCGGAAAGCGTATCGTGCAAAACCGACTACACAATTTAGAACAGTGGTGGTGCAAGAATTTCTTCGCTTTTGCCTTCATGCTTTTCACGCTTACGATTCCAAATGGTCCATAATGACTTTGATGAGGAAAAAAAAAAAGAGAAAAATCGTATCAACAGCACTCTTTTTTTTTTCACCGCATTTAAAATGAGGATTCTCTGTTCAATTTTAGAGCTAAAATTATCGATGCTTTCACTGCATCAGAGGAAAGGACATAAAACACTTGCACAAAATTCATCATCACCATCAGAAAAAGCCATGGCCACGTATTACACGACTGATGAAATTGCTTTCCAATTACCATTTCAGTTGGTGGAGTTTGAACAAGTGACGACGATAAACGCTCCGTTGTGTATAAACAATTTTAATGATCGCGTAGATGGCATCGTGGAGAATATAAAGAAAGAACGTAAAATTAAGCCAAATAACAGCTCAGCATTATCATTGGAACAAGTGAAAATACGCTTACGTAAATGTTTGGAAAATTTTCAGTATAGATATTACCAGCGGTTATCACAGCGGTCATATTAGACCTTTTTTATTACACCTATTTTACTCTTTACACCAAAAGCTATTTCATTAAAATCGATAAAAACTAAAATGTAACAACTCCACTGATATATCACGCATTTGTAATCCTGGAAGATATTTGCATTCTTAGTTCCAAAGAATCAATTTCTGTCCATGGTAAAAACACGTTGGGAGGTTGTAAAGCTCCGCTCTTCACAGTGGATATGAGAATAGAAATCATCTTAGAAAACATTTACATTATCAATCGAAGAGCCGAGTTCGAATTCCAGTCGAATCCATTACATTCCCTTACGTGCTAATATCCTTGGAAAAGGTACGAATACTCTTCTCCTCCCTATTCCAGCTATGCTTAAATAATAGCAAAACAGACCGGGTTCTATAGCCTTTTTATGGAAACTGGTCCAACTCAAAAAGAAATAGCAACCGCCTGCGTCAAAAAAAAAAAAAAAAAATCTGCCTCGTCAGTCATGTATCGAAACATACATGATCGTCTAAGCGTGTATTACGCATGTCACATAACTGACTGAATATGTAAAATAGATGATGCTTTTTCAAAAAAAAAAATCCTTAGAAGAGTGCAGTTTATTTATTTATTCTTTCGGAAAATTATTTTTGTTACTTAAAATGTTCTATAGACATTTTATTGTTCCAAGTATCGAAATGCGGGCGTTAACAAATGATTTATCGTATATCAGGCTGATCCTTAATTAACCTGGCTGCACTATGTAGGCCATAACTTGCTAAAAATATATTTGCTTAGAAATGGTTTTAAGATTTCACGCGATGCCGCTCGTTCTTAATTTGTACTTGTAAAATCCACGATAAAGATTAATAATGAATATCATAAACTGGATACAACTTACTTATATGTACATTATTTGGAATATCGCTGTCAGAATACGATAAGCACTACAAAACCAATTCAAAGAGCAGTATTTAAGTTAAATGTTTCCTTTTTCTTAGCCATTGCTAAGATGTTATATAAAATACACAAGAACTTTTCTTATGAGTAGCGAAGAACGTTCGAAAACATGGAAAATATATTTTTTTCTTTTTGCTACTCAGGTGTAAAAAATAGAGTTAAATTTCTGTTTGACATACTAAATCTAGTAGTTATCTCAAAATGAAGCAACCACTAGAGCGAATAATTACAAATGACATGAAAAAATTAGGGGATCTTTCAACCAGAGGTCAGTAAATGAAATTCGATGAATAAAAAGATAAGACTGATAATACTTTATATTAGTAGGCATTTTGATTAACAAAGATTTTAAAGTCGGAATATTCGGACACATCTGTGTCCTTTATCAACGAGACGAGGAATGATCAATCAAACGCGACTCTCTTTTCTGGGAAAGTTGTTTTGTTTTCATGTGTAAGAAATCCGATAGCTTTGGCCTAGTACTTTGGCACGATTAGTGTTTTGGAGGCTTTGTAGAAGGCTTTCTCTGGAAACTGTATTCTCTGAGTAAGCCTAAATCCCTGTTTAATCCTATGCCATTCTATTTTGAAAATATATTTTAACTCGCACATTCGCTGCCCCTGTGGGTATTTAAATGATGACGCTAAAATCACGCATCTGACATTATCAATTCTGTGGTCCGGTCGGTTAGAATGTGCAAATATAGGGAAGTTGATGACGATGTCTTTGATGGTTTTTTTTTTTAATGGTTATTGAACGAAAGATGAAATTCCGCGCCTGTTTCACTGACATAATTTCCTTTTTTTAAACAAATAATATTTGAACTGTTATAAGTCAAAGTCGAAGGTCTGATGACTCTGTGTGCCGGCAGGGAGCGTAAAAATACTATCAGTGTTGACATATTTACAAACTTGGCATCGAGGATTATTGCACGTGATGCTCCCTTGGTGAGGTAGTGATTTAGGTATACGAGATGATGTTAGAAGTGTGTATAGGTTAGGGGATTGACACCTGGCGTTGAGTTGATTCTCGATAAATATCTTTAACTGTGTGGTCAAGTTTAAACTAACAGTAAATCAGTACAGACACGATTTAATTACCAAGAATAATGAATATAAAATAAACCATGGAATCATGATTATAACCTGTTTTACATAAAACTACATATAAATGAAATAGTCTTCTCGGGATAATGGATTCCGCTGGCATGAAGTGAAAATATAGTTTACTATGTCGTTTTAGATTCTGGAGATAAAAATTGTCTATCTTATACATCTATGTATACTATTCGCTCATGCTTAGAATATTGCTGCCACATTTCATCTGGTGCTTCTGCTATATTCTTGATACAATCCAAAAAAGAATCTACAATGTTATTCGTCTTGACCTGCCATGTCTGCTTCAGTCACATGTCCACCGCTGTAACGTAGCTTCTCTATGAATATTTGCATGGTGATTGTTCTGGTGAACTTTTCTCAATGCCACATAGACTTTATGAATTTAAGTGCAGTACTAGATTGCCAGCTACAGTTGAAATGGCTATGACGACATTTCTTCTCTTGTGGACCTCTCTCCTGGTTTCTTGCTATCCAGTCAACATTGATCTTCAAAAATTTAAATGCAATGTAAATTGTTATCTTCTGCTTAAATTCCAGTTTGTTTTGTTTTTCTTTTCTTTTCTCAGTTTAATAATGATTTTCTCATATTCTCTCACACCCAGGAACCCCTTTTGCCTTTATTGTCTTGCTTGAGGTGAAATGAAAAAAAAATCAACCACTGGCGACAGTGAGAAATTCTCATCTATTTCACCTCCGAAACAATTCACAGACTGTTATAATTCTTTTATTATTCCGTAAAATGAAGTGCATGTCCTACAAACAACACATCCAACTCTAAACAATATCAATTACAAAACACCCTCTTGAATATTTGCGCCTTGTCTTCATATTGTCCTCCATACATATACTGCTGTAACTAATATTTGAATTGCAGCAATGCTATGTAATCATTGTGGAATCTTCATCAGTTAAAAAAGAAAAGGTGTTAGAATTCTGAATGAATACACATATGTAAATCTCCGTTTTAAATGTGAATTTAAAAAAAGATCTTTTCTTGATTTGTTAATGTTTTATAATCAGTAAGAAAAGAAACCTATCAAACTTCCTTAATTCAAAATCAAATCATGTCCAATTATTTTCATGTCTTTGTATGGCTTTGAAAATTAGACCGTGGAATGATAATATAACAAGAGCAGTGTTTATCAGTGCTTTCATTAGCTGCTACATATGTCAATACATTCATCTTTGCTTCAAATTAATTTCAGTACAATATTCGCTGAAAAAACAACATACAAAAATAAACTTGATTTTTGCTCTTATTATGCCAACTAGAACTCCATGACTATCAAATAGACCGTATTTAGCTGTTTTGGTTGTTTACCTAAGTTCTGAAAATATGGTCGTAAATGATTTCCTCGTTAATTCTGTTCCAAGTAAAAATGGAATAAAGTAAACATAAACACTAATCAAAGTTAAAACTATGAAGTAATTTTCGGTGTCAGATACAATCATACAACAAGTCATTTCACAGATAAACAACAAGTTTCCGGTTTAACTTTTCAGCTACAACCGATCATTTTCTAAATTCAAAATCCTACAAAAAGTCCTTTCAATTGTTTCTAATTATCACATTGCTGTCACATAAAAGAACACGTTTTAATAATCAAATACCGAGAATTATTGCTTTTTTGTATTATTTTTATAAATAGCAATTATAATTTTCTGTTATGACAGCTTGCAAACAATGATTTTACAAACTTCTGTACTATGTTACCATAATAAATCCTTAAACACTTGAGTTGAGAAGTTTACTAGAACAAATCAAACACCATTTTTCTTATAAAAATTACTTCTCTCCTTAACTTATTCTGTTGTGTGACTTACGATAAAAGAAAACAAAATGTAGTGATACTAGCAAATTAGTATGCATAATTTGCATAAGCAGAACTGAACATTCAATATAAGTGGTCTCTGAGACTAACCAAGTAGAATTACGACTTAGCAGCTGATTAGTGGGGGATTGAACCAGAGACTCTGCCCGACACTAGTCACATAGAATACACTCACTAGTACTGTTGGTTTTTCTGCAAGTGTTTGAACGAGAGAACGGTTGAGTTAAGTTTCATTTTTATTTGTTAAATCCTTTTGAATCTTTTTTTCAGTTTTTCTTTTTTTTTTATTTGTTCACATATTTGTGCTTTTTATTTGGTTCTCCTTTATTTTCCTTCCTGTATTCTTCTCTCCCCCCACGCCTTTGTTTGCAGTATATTTTTGGTTTTGATTTGAATCAGTTTTGTTTTTGGTTGTCCACGTTTTTCTTTAATTTTATTTTGTTTGTACCGGACATTTTTTGCAAGGATTATATTTCAAAAAAAAAAAAAAAAAAAAAAGGAAAAAAGTGGGGATTGAGTCGTCGTGGTGGTCGCTGCGTCCATCATGAACGGCGAAGGCGAGTGGGACACGTCACTGCCGGATTTTGAGTTACCGCCACTCCCACCTCCATCGCCGGTGTCCACAACACTGCCGGTAATAAGCAAAAATGCCGCACTGAGCAAATCGGCCTGGAAGAATACTATGCAGAATTGCAAAAAGTATTTGACCAGTACACTAAGGGCACCGAGCTTCTCACCATTAAACCAGCCTTAGACGCAGTGGAAGCAAGAACAATTTCCCTGCTGACAACGGATGTTAAAAGTCGGAATCTAATCGGTGTCAGCAGGGAAACAATGGAGGAAGCTTTAAAAAGCTTGAAGATAGAGCCCAAAATCCTGGCCAGGAGGTCGAGGGCAATGTGGGACTTACTCTTGACATCGGAGCAGGAAGCGAAGAAGCTGACAGGAAACATACTGACATCCAAGACTCTTCGCTTACAGACTGAATATATGGACACCCGTAGAACAAAAGTAACCGTTCATGGGGTGCCCATAGACATCACAGAAGATAGAATGGGGGCCTTCTTTTCCCTATACGGCAAAATAGAGGAAGTCTATAGCGTGAAAAGCAAGGCCGGCATAGCAACAGGAGACATTGTAATTGAAATCAATCTGGGACGTCAGAAAGCCCTTCTGTTGGGCATGCGGCGTACTGGGGCACATGGCAAAGGCGTGCCCCGGCAAGAAGGTAATGCCACAACCAGAACCTACCACAGCAAAGTCAACGACAGCAGCAAAGTCAACAGGGACTGTCATCACAACAGTCGAGGCCGACAAACCCACAGGTGATGGTTGGAAAGAGGTGGTGGCGAAGGGTCGAAAATCCAAAGTAAGCCCCCTGAAGGAGGCTCCACCAAAGATGCAGCAACAACTCAAGGAGCAGCCGGACAAAGGACAGGCAATGGAGCAAAAACGAGTGGAAAAAGATAAGCAGCGGCAACCACTTGTGGAGAAGCCGGACAAAGATAAGGCAAGGGAGCAGAAAAAAAAGCAGCCACAACCTAAGCAGCAAGAGACGAAGATGGTGGTGGAAGTAGTTCCTCCAATGCGGTCCTCCTCTCTAAAGAGGAACAGAGAAGAGGACGAGGAAGAAACTCCGTCCAAGAAGCACACATCCGAAAAGAGAATGGGGAGGAGCCGGGGAAGATCCAGATGCGTGTCTACCCCGGCATCTCCAGAAAGACTATTTGATGTGTCCATACCCAGGAGTCTCCCCACTTCACTGTCTCGATTCCCTCTCACTCGTGCCTCTCCCTCTTCCACACAATCAATCCCCCCATACTGTCGGACTCGTCCCCTACCAACCCAGCCACACCCTCCTCGAAATGCCCGGATAATGTTAAGAAGAAAAAAAAAGAGAAGGCACTGTTCGGAAAAAGGGAGGACATATGTAAAATAGATAGGGGAGAGCTGGAGAGTAACCTCTCTTCTCGCAAAAAATCCCTTCTTGACGGTAAGACCGTGGAGGATCCACAAAATTTTACAGGGGCCCCAGGTGTTATTGCCCTGATTAGAGACACAGGGAAGCGCCTAAAGGTATGGACTCATATGTTCGAAGCAAGAGAAGCATTCTCAGGGCTGAGAATGGTGGAGTTCGGCTACCCCGACCTTATCAAATTGCACAGCTTCTGTGCAGGGAGGGTCCCGGTACGTCTCCACCCCTCGTTATACAGGACCCTAAAATTAACTTACCCTACGGACGTCGGCGGAATTGTCCAGGGTAGTCGCATGACGACAGAATTAGGAACGGGGAACCTCGGACAATCCGTCGGGGTCCTTTCACCTGCAGATTTCCGCCCCGTATGTGAATAGGTTAATTCTGTCTTCTATATTTTACAGGACTTAGAATATGGAAATGAAGATAGCTACTTTTAATGTGAGGGGCTTAAGGGATCGGGGTAAGGATGCCCGCCTGCTCCGGGACCTTCTGTCCCTTGATGTGGATGTCGCCGCGATAGAAGAGACCCACTTTGTTTGCAGTTCCGATGCGTGTGTGCTGGAGGATGACTTTGTCGTCTATTCAGCATATGGGGACCGTTCTGCCAGAGGAGTTTCTTTGCTTGTCAGGCGTACTCTTGATGCGAAGGTGGACCTTGTGCATACCGATGCCGAGGGCCGGTTGATCGTGGCCGATATTGCCGTGAAAAGTGGTTTGTTCCGAGTCGTTGCGGTTTATGCGCCCAACGATCGGGAGGAGCGGGTCTCGTTTTTTCGGCGTTTGGGGCCGTTCCTAGTGGATTCAACGCGTCTAGTTTTAATGGGGGACTGGAATGCCATCCTGGACCCCAAGTTAGACAGGGGCGGGGAGCTAGCGGGAGAAGAGGCGATCGTAGCCTGGTTGATCTGATCGACGATTATGGGCTCGTCGATAGATACCGGGTCGATCATCCCGGGGGGAAAATGTGGACGTGAGCTCTTAATTGGCCTTTTGACAAGGTAGTTAGCTACCTTGACAGAATGTTAGTTAGAAGAGCCGACATAGATCTACTAGATTGCCCTACGTTCCACTGGGTAGGCTATTCGGACCACAAACTTGATTGTGCCCGGGTGGCGTTAGACAATAGGTCTAGAATGGCTGGGTACTGGAAGTTCAATCTGTCCTTACTGGACAGAGAGGACTTCCGGGAACAGCTAATTAGACTAGTGCAGCGGGAGCTAGTGGGGGCGGTTATCGGGAATAAGTGGTGGGAACGCCTTAAATGTAGGATTAGGTCCTTCACCACTGATTTCAGCAAACGGCTCGCTCTAGATAGAGCTGATAAGGTGAAGACACTCAAGTCTAGTTATTCCCGGGCGGTGGCTGGGGGGGATCCCCTAGAGATAGCCTTAGCTAAGGAGGCCCTGGATCGTTCGAATAGCGAGCGGTACATGGGTCAGGTAATTAGACATAAGTTAAGCAAGATGTCTTCCGAAGCGGTGAATTTGGGCGCAGATCTGCGCAGGGAAGAGGTCCGTCGAGGTGGCGATCGTTACATTCGTAAGGTCATATCCCCGGAGGGGCGTACTCTTCGGGCGACTGATGACATGTGCGAGGCGTTTCGGCGCCATTTCGAGAGCCGGTTTACCAAGGAGCCTGGTCTCCGTGAGGAGGAGTTTCGCAGCTATTTGGCTGACTTTCCTCGGCTTTCGCCGACTGAAGCGGCTAGCTGCGAGGGAGAGATCACGGAGGGCGAAGTCTACGCGGTCTGGATGGTTTGCCCTATGAATTGTACTTGAGGCTGTCGCACATCTTTGTTCCGATTTCGACTGCAGTGTTCAACAACTGGTTTCGGTCGGGGTCCATCCCCAACCGGATCACCAGGGGCGTGATCACTCTATTGAAAAAGGGCAAAGGTGGTGGGGGGAAGCTAGATGATTACAGGCCCATAACTCTGCTAAACACAGAGTTAAAGATTATGGCCAAGATCCTGCAGGAGCGTTTGCAGTCAGTTGCCGAGTCTCTGTTGGGACCTGAGCAGACTTGTTCTGTGAGGGGCCGAACAATTCAGAGCAACCTGCATCTGATCCGCATGATCATAGAGGGTGTAAAAGACGACGAAGAAGCCGCGCTGATCAATTTGGATCAGTCCAAGGCATTTGATAGGGTCGACCATCGCTACCTTGCTACTGTCCTGCAAGCCGCTGGATTCGCACCCAACTTCTGCCGCTGGATTAGCCTCCTGTATCGCTCCCCCAGTGCTGTGGTACAGGTGAACGGAAGGTTGTCGGACGCGTTCGTGCTGTCTAGGTCGGTTCGTCAGGGTTGTCCACTGTCGCCTCTACTTTATGCTTTGGCGTTGGAGCCTCTCCTTCGCCGGCTGAAGGACGAGACCGGCAGTCCGGCCCTGCGTGGAATCGCCGTTCCTGGAGGGGCTCGAGCCAGGGTTTCCGCGTACGCCGATGACGTATCTGCTTTCGTGTCGTCCCGCAGCGACATTGAGGCGGTACAGAAGGCGCTTGATCGGTACGAGAAGGTGACAGGGGCCAAGATAAACCGCGACAAGTCGTCCGGCTTGCGGTTAGGTGCTTGGAAGCGGGTCGCTCTTCTGGGCCGCTTCGGTTGGACGGATGGTCCTGTCCGCATTCTTGGAGTGTGGTTCAGGCCTGACCTCCAGCTGGAGAAGAATTGATCTGAAGTACGAGCAAAGGTCGATTCTGCCGGTCAGACTTGGAATCGACGGCGGTTGTCCGTGAAGGGCAGGGCGGAGGTGTGTACTACATACATTTTCCCCCTGATTCTTTATCGATTGTCAGTACTTCCTCTTTGTGAGACCCATCGGAAGGCGCTCGAGCGATCGCTATCCTCCATTTTATGGAGGGGACGCGTGAACAGGGTCGACAGGCGAGTCTGCATTAAACGTCCGTGTCATGGGGGGCTGGGAATGCCGCACCTGTTGAGTCACATCCGTGCCTCTAGGTTGGCTTTCCTACGCCGCGCATTGACTGGAAGAAATCCGATTCTGGAGGGGATTGTTAGGGACGCCTTCCCTAGCCTTACCATCAGTCCCCCCATCTCGAGGGTTGAGCGCCGTCGTAAACCCCGGGACGAGTCGGATTTTCTTCGCGAGTGTCGGTCGGCCTTGAGGGCCATTCCTTGGTCCAGTGACCTTTCACGGCCTAGGAAGGTCTTCTATCGTGGTTTAGTGGAGGGACCCGCGAAGGATTCCCTACGAGATACGCTCGGCTTGTCGGAGGAGGAGTATCGCTCCTACTGGTCTTGGGCGCCAGCGGCGGATTACCTCAGTAACCCTGAGTTTTCTCTTACCTGGCGATTGGCTCGGAATCGGCTGCCTCTCAACGACAAGGCTTTCATATGGGGTTTGGCGGATTTGCCAGACTGTGAACGGTGTGGTCTTGGCTTAGAAGAAACGGCTTCGCACGCCTTCTACCATTGCCTCCGGGTCCGCCCCTTATGGGACCATGTCGGCGAGCTGACGGCTCGTCTCGCTCCCGAACAGCTTGTGTCCATTGATCGCGCATACGCGTGTGACAATGTGTCGCCCCCGTATTCCGGGGTGAAACGAATGGTGTTTCTGACGCTGCTGGCCACGACTCGAATGGCGATTTGGACGTCGCGAAAGGAGGAAGTCTTGCGGGGCAACCGTCTTTCTCATCAGCATCTAATCAAATTCTTTGAGCATCAGCTCAAGATGAAGATTAGATCTGATAGAAAACGGTTGCATTCGACAGTCTTTAGCGAAAGGTGGGTAAAAGAGGCGAACTTGGTTCGTGTGACCGGGGCTAGCCTTGATTTTCTCTTCTAGGTCAACCTATTGCACATCGGGGTGGCTTCCTGTGGAACCCTCCCATTGGTTAGGTTAGACAAGCTTCAGTGTACCTAGTTAATGTGAGTAAGTGTTGTTCCTGGCCTGTTACCCGGCTACTCTTTGGTTATGTTCCAAGTCGAGATTCCAAACCTCCCCAGTTTGTTTTGGCCCCCTTTTATCTCGACTGGGTCAGCTTTATATTTTCCCATTCTCGCATAATATTTTAGCCTTCTTCCCACTCCCTTAGCGAGAGTTGCCTCTTGATTTTTTCCTTGGGGCAGAATACAGCGGCCTCTCTATTTTTGAGGGTTGGACGGTTCCCTACTAACATATGTTATGTTTAGTTTGCATTTTGTGTTACCTTTTAGTTATTATTGGGTTCATCTCTCCTCCCCTCTCATTCTATCATTATTAGAATTTTATGTATAGCATGTGTTTCATCAACAAATTTTTATGGTGTGGGGTGCGTTTTGGTAGGTTCCCCTTGAGAGGATGTGGTATTATGGTGGTTGGAGGTTTGTTTGGGGATGGACGAGTTCTTGTGGTGAATGTGTAAATTGTAATTTATGAATGGGTCGTGAATCTGATTAGCTAGGTATAGGATAGTTAGTTTGGACCAGCGTTTATCCCTCCCCTTCATTGGCCACGAGCCACAATTTTGTATTTTACAAAATAAATCTCCTTGGCAGCTGATTAGTGCTAATATCAACTTCACAACAATGGCGTCGCCGATAGGATTTCAATTGTCTCTGGAAGATCCAGAATTTGTCGATACTTGGATTCGTTTCTTCTCTGCTACTGCTAGAACAAAAAAGTTGAAAGACAACAAGGAAAAGGGAGGCGAAAATGAAATCACGGATTTATTTTTGGATACAGCTGGATGCGAGGCGGTAATGAAAGTCTCCACCATGGCATATCCCTTAAATTTGGAAGACCTGACTTTCGAAAAAATAAGTCAGATTATAAAAAAGAATATGAGACCCAAGAAAAGGCTGGTAGTGGCAGAAAGAACGAAATTCATGTCAATGAAACAAGAAATTGACGAACCAATTATAAAATATTTACACCGTCTACGAAATGCAAGTAGATATTGTGAATTTGAGAAACTCGGACAAGACGAACAGACCATTGAAGAGGACTTGATTCAATTAAGACTAATTGAAGGTATGTCCAATGCGTCACACCGATATAAAATATTGGAACAATTACAAATAGGAAATATGTCTTTAAATGCTTGTATTGAATTTATGCAGCAACAAGAGCTAATACAGACATACCACTATTATAAAAGTCAACCCACCGAACAAAGATTCGCCGATACATACGCGGTAAACAAGATAAAAAAGTGTTCGTATTGTGGACGTGAACACGAAATGAAAAAGGAAAAGTGTCCGGCATTTGGGAAAACTTGTAATAATTGCTTTAAAAAGAACCACTTTCAAGCAGTGTGTAAATTAAAAAAGAAAATTGTTGAAAGAGTTGAAGAAAATGACACCGACAGGGAAGTTTTTACTGCGAAGAATAAGACTTTTGAACAGAAGAAAAAAGACATTATAGTAAAGGTTAAAATTAATAACTGCAATTTAGATATGCAAATGGATACTGGGAGTGAAGTAACACTGATACCAAAAAATTTTTGGGAACACATAGGTAAGCCACCTTTACGAAAATGCAATTCACAACTTCACCAGTTTGATGGATCCGTTAAGAATATTAGGATACTTCGAAGGTTCATTGGAGTTAAAAGAAAAATTTGAAGTAATTCCTGTAATTGTTGCAAGAAAAACCATGGCCTTATTGGAAATGATGTGCTTAACATGAATTCTACTAAATTAATTAATGAAATAAAAATGGAAAAAAACTGGAAAATGAAAGAACTATGAAGCAAGTTTAAAAGTCAAAAAATGTTTCCCCCTCTTATTATGAGGCACAAAAATTACCGGTACATTTATTACCGTTAGTAAATTAGTAGAACAAGACCTTCTTGAACATGTTCCGCCAGGAGGTAGCAAGTGGGCATCACCGATTGTGGTATTGAGGAAAACAGATGGTGATTTACGTATTTGTGGAGATTATAAAATAGGAGTAAATCACAAGATATGCTCGGATTCGTATCCAATACCCAATGTTGAACTTGCATTACATGCGTTGGCAGGGATGTCTGTTTTTTCAAAAATAGATTTAAAAACGGCATACCACCAAATACCAATAGATGAAAACTTTAAAGAAGTAACCACGATAAATACGCCAATAGGGTTACTAAGATGGAAGAGGATGCCATATGGAGTAAAAACAGCAAGCGCCATATTTCAAAGGGCCATTGAACAGGTTGCAGGGAATATACAAAATATGATTTGTTACCAAGACTACATATGCATAGGAGCTACTAATGAAAAGGAATTAAAAGAGAAAACTGAACTAGTCTTGAATAGATTAAGAAATGCCGGAATGACGATAAATGAAAAAAAAATGCGTAAGCAACTTCAAGAAAATTTCTTTTTTAGGTTATTCCATTTCGAAAGAAGGTATATCACCAGACCAAGCCTTGATAGAAAAAATTCTAAAAGTAGCTACACCTACAAATAAAAAAAGAATTGGAGTCTTTTTTGGGATTGGTAAATTTTTACAGGCGATACTTACCAAAATACACGGACTTGACGGAACCATTTGCAAATTTAAGAAAAAAAGAATGTAAAATTTATCTGGTCAAGCGAACAGCAGAAAGCTTTTGAAACATTAAAAGAAATAATGTCAAAAAACCCTGTAGTGAAAATATTTGATCCAAAAAAGGACATAACACTCACTACAGATGCAAGTGAACATTCAATATCGGGAATATTATCACAAGAAGGACATCCGATAATGTATTTGTCGAGAAGGTTAACGAACACTGAATTTAATTACTCGAACATAGAGAAAGAAGCATTGGCTATCGTGTGGACAACTACCAGAGCCCGACAATTTTTAATTGGGAAAAAATTTCTACTAACCCAAGGAAAGAATTACCCAAAGTCACGACATCAAGGATTTTACGATGGGCGATAAGATTGATGGCATTTGACTTTGATATAGAGTATGTCAAAGGAAATTCAATTCCACATGTGGACGCATTATCAAGATTGAGATTTTACAAGGAGTCAAAAGACAAAACGGAGGAAGAATTTGAAGATACGTTCCTACACTTGATAGACTGATGTTTTGTCTTTAGACAGAATGGCTGCGGAAACGAGACATGATCCAGTGCTAAGTAGGATACTATCAAGAATAAGAAAAAAATCGTGGGGAAATTGTTCTAAGGCGGAAAGACCTTATAAAGAAATGAGGCACAAATTAACAGAAGAACATGGAGTAATATGCAATGGGGACCTGGTAGTTCCCTCAGAAACACAAAGAAAGCCGTTAATAAAAAGTGTACATAATGATATACACTGGAGTAGCGGCCACACAGAAAAGGTTAAAACTAGAAGCTTGGTGGCCGGATTATTCACGAGATGTTGAGGATTATGTAAAGAGGTGTAAGAAATGTAAAGAGTTAAGGAACTTTACACAAGCCAAGTTACATTTCATGGCCCAAAGAAGCAGAGCCATGGAGTAGGGTCCATATGGATCATGCCTACGTAAATGGAGTGGGACTCTTATTGATATTAGTGGACTTCTTTTCAGGTTGGCCTGAAATAATAAGGGTTGCAAACAGGAAAAGTTCCACTATAGAGCAAATTCTAAGAGTCGTATTCTCTAGAAATGGTGTACCAAAAACCTTGGTATCGGATAATGCACAGGAATTTTGCGACGAAGAGCTGAACGTATGGTTAGAGAAAATAGGGTGTAAACCATATAAAACTCCTCCGTATCACCCTCAATCAAATGGCATAGCAGAAAGGATGGTTCAAACTGTAAAAAAGGGGCTGAAAGCATGCTCTCAGCAAAAAGAAAAAGTAGAAGTTTTTCTACCGAGGATGCTTTTAAGTTATAGGACCATACCACACGCGGGAAGACTCGAAAGCCCATCAGCTCTAATGGGGAGACAGATTAGACCTCCGCTAACCATGTCATACTCTACATGTAAAAAGATGTGGTATAAAAAGAGCAAGGATGCAGATACGGAAGGAGCAGGGTTTATAATGCAAAAAGGCCACAATACAGCCATAATAAATAGAGAGAATGGCGATAGTGTGTTGGCTCATGCTGACCAAATAAGGACCCAGGGTGAAGAGGAAGAACGAAATGACGAAGAGATGTCAGTTTCATCTGATGAGTTGATAGGACAACCATTACACAAGGAAACATCAGAGGAAACAATGCAGGAGGAAGGACAGAAGGACTCTGAAAGTTCAGATGAAGACCGAAGTATGCAAGAGGACACATGTGACTACACCTTAGACCGGGACAGATCGAGGTCTCCCAGAAATACGGGAGAGAGAGAAAGAGAGCAGAATTACGAAAATATCAGGAGTACAAGAGCTACGAGAGGGATAAAGCCCTTGAGGTTTAGGGAGATGTAGTGATACTAGCAAATTAGTATGCATAATTTGCATAAGCAGAACTGAACATTCAATATAAGTGGTCTCTGAGACTAACCAAGTAGAATTACGACTTAGCAGCTGATTAGTGCTAAATATCAACTTCACAACACAAAATTTAAGTTTTTCTGAGATTATCTCCACTCTTCTTTCTCTAGTTAATAATCTGACAGAATAATTAAATTTATAAAATATTTAAAAGTTCGGAGCACAAAAAAGAAAAAAAAAAAACATTGCGTGTTTCAATTGTCTTTAACAATCGCGTTTAATTATAAACAGTTGTTCAGTGGAAATACTAGAATGGCCTCCGCGTGTAAATTACTAATAAGTATCCAGTTTCATTGCCCAACTAATCCTATCATCCTTTCTTCTTCTACTTTCTTAAGTAGAAATATTTAAAAAAAAAAAAAAACATTTGTTTGGGAATAATTTTGTGAATAGATTTTAAACAATGGAATAACTTTGATTCTCTTTAATTGTGTGGTTATTCAAACAAAGCAAGAAAAAACGTCCGCAACTCAAAGCGAAAACAAACAATAGGAATAGATTTCTCATGTTACAGACTATCAAGGATGTTTTCACTATTTTTTATTTAAGGTTTACCTCGGGTTATGACATGCGAAAATGGAAATAACGAAACAGCAGCAAAAGATTGCTGCTGATGAATTCGACAATCTCAACTTTAAAAATAAAACATTTTCAATGCTGTTGAAAACCTTTATAGAAGAAAAGTCAAATCCGTATAATGAGGAAAAAAGTAATCATCAATTCCATTGTCTAAAAATGACCTAGAACGTTTGCTTGTAGTGACAAGAAGTGTCACGTCAGACCTCGAGGTTGACATGCACTTGAGTAAAAAAAATTTTTTTAAATGTTTGACAGTAGCAAAAAAAAAAAAAAAATCGACGAAATTCGAAAGGGGAGGAAATTTAAAATTAGACTTGCTTGATTCGCTTTATGGAACGATAGCAGATTTATCGAAATGAGACAATCATTTTGTTAATGTTAGAACTTTGTTTTTACTCTCAGTGATGATAGCTATAAAAACTCTTCTTGGTGTGTCATATGTGACGTTCAAATCAGTTTATTCACTCGAGAGTTAGAGACTATTATTTCCTATCAGTTACCTATTTTCATCTGCCAAATTTTTCAGTTCCATTCTGTCATTTTTACAAAACAATACCTTCACTTCACAAGAACGAACCAAAGTGTGTATGATAATCATAACCACATAGCCTTCAATTACTATTTCTCACAAACAAACAAAAAAATAAACTTTTTTTTTGTGGAGTGGGGGACTAAGGCATCACGTCAATACAGCAAAAAAATCTGTGTATTACTGTATGATGGCCTTCGTTACAAACATACGTATTGCGATTCGCTTTCATTATGTGTGCGTGCGCGTGAGTGAGTGGATGCCAATACATTATTCATTGTTGTAAATCTGTAACCAACATGAACGGAAGTCTTACTTCAGAACACGGAAGAGTGCCTTTCGCCTCTCCACTCTTCTCTCAAGCAGCCCGTCGGGTCCCGGTACGCCTATAACAAGGACCAAAATTACCGGAACAGATTATCCGATTCGATATATATCTTCGATCGTGTAATTTGTTCCGTTACACACACGCATACGCGTTCATGAATTTAAGTCGAATGTAGCTATCAGTTTCTGTCTTAAAGGAGGTAGATCAAGAGAGAAGTGAAAGCATAGGGATGCGAGGACAACGTTGATTTCGATTTTCCAGACATTTGTCTACTCTTCAAATAATTTTTCTCTCGTTTCGTTTGATGAACAATAATATCAAACGCCTTCTCTTTGTGTATGCAGTTAAGGGAAAAGAATGACCATAATGAATGTTTGTTTCAACTGAATTACAACCTTTATAACTAAAGAATGCATTGTTAATTTTAATTCATAAACGCCTCCTACAGTAGAACCTCGTTATCCACAGTATAGATGTTTGAAGATGAAGTACCCAGTATAATAGAGAAACATTAGCCATGCCGCAAAATTTTCATTGCATGAAATTTCATTGAATTAATTTATATAATCAGTGAATATATATATATATATATATATATATATATATATATATATATATATATATATATATATTTCTCTGTATACTTGGTATTCAGAAATTATGAATTTCCCTTGCAGTTAAAACTCAGTAAATTTAAAAAAAATAAGTTACTCCAAAATTCGCTTGAGGATGAAATGTAAGAAATGTTTTTAATTTAATTACAAAATTAAATTTAAAGTTTTTAGCTTCCATTTTTGAAACATGGTTATTACTGTGTAGCGAAAAAAAAACATATTTTAAATCAGTTAATTTATAATATTAATAATCTGTAATTGAGCACTATTCTGTAAAAAATAAAAATATCAATAAAAACACTGGATTAGATATATTACTGTTCTTTCTTTTCATTTAAATATAAATATATATATATATATATATATATATATATATATAAATTTTGCTCTGTATAACCATGTAAAAATTTGATTATTTATTTGCTTGCCTGCGCATGCACACTAGCACACACATATACCCTTGCTTATATCTAGCTGTTTGATTTATCTATCTTATAAATATATATATATATATATATATATATATATATATATATTACAATAATTCATAAAGCGTAAATTAAATTTTAAAAAACAAGTCATAATATTTATCGAGTGATTAGTGGGTTAATGCATCTTTAAAATTTAGTTAGCAAAGTAAATTCACCATTTTATATCATTAACTTTACTAACTTACTTTTTGTATGAACAATTCATTGTAATATAAATTAAACTGAACCACATATTATATATATATATATATATATATATATATATATATATATATATATAGTCAGTGAACAATGACCAGTCTTGGTTGGCAGTCAAACTAGAATGACTACTCTGAATTCAATAGCATAGAGAAAACAATGAAAAACCCATTTTCTTTTACAAGAAATCATGGCACTACACAGATAATAAGGAAAAGGAATGTGGACAGCCATGACCACCTATATCTTGTAAAGATACAAGCTTCTTTTTTTTTAAATTTTTTTTTAATTTTTGCATTTCCTTAAAATATATGTCTTTAATAATATTTTTGCTATTGCTTACACTTTACAAAATATATTTTAAAGTTTAATAACAGTTTTGGACATGAAAGTTTTTGCTGAGTGTGCAAACTGCTGATAAGCAATACCACAGATGGCAATTCCATGGATGGTGAGTTTCACGCCAGCTGTATTTTGTTGCTGTCAGTGTTAAATATATTAATGCAGAAATTATTTGAAATTTCAGAAATAATTTCAGATACTATTTTCATTTTTATTCATAAATAATTTAATACTCTTCCTCTGAATTTATATCCAAAATGCCAGCTTCTAAAATAAATGTGCATCACCATAATGAACATTTCTTCATTTTTCTTCATTTCATTGTTGTACATAACTGAACAGTGTGGTGACTAAACTATTGTAGTGAAATGAATAGATTTTCCTGAAACCTACAAAATAGCAACTGAACAGAAATTGTGAAACACCATAAAATATTTACTTTTATATTATTCAGTAATAATACAGCAATTTTACCAATAGTGGACAACATAATGATAATAATAATAAACAACATTGTCAACAATGAAACTTTCATATTCTTTTAAATTTTGCTTACTTTTCCTTAGCACTATGAAAATTCATTAAAATTTGTCAGCATAAAATCCTTCATCTTAATTATTAAAATCATCTTTGAAACATAATTTTTTTTTTATTCTTATATATTATAAACATTTGATACAAGAAAACTTACTAACTGCAGAAACAAATTGGAGGTTGTTACAGAAAGTCATTCAGTTATGTGCCATGTGTGATACATGCTTAAGTGATCATATATCTTTCGATACATGACTGACGAGGCAGATTTTTTTCTTGCAGTAGGTTGCCATTTCTTTCTGCGGTAGACTAATTGCAATCCAAGACTATAGAACCTGGTCTATCTTGCTATTTATCCATAGCTGGGAGGAGAAGAGGATTCATACCTCTCCCAAGGTTATTAGCACGTAAGTGAATGTAATGGATTTGATTGGAATTATTATGAAACTCAATTAAAAATTAAAACAAATCTTATATGAATACATAGTTGTATGTGGTTATGTCATTCAGTTATATGCCATGCGTGATACACACTTACGCGATCATATATCTTTTGATACATGACTGAAGAGACAGATTTTTTTTTTTTTTTTTTTTTTTTTTTTTTTTTTTTTTTTTTTGCTCGCAGTTGCAATCTAAGGCTATAGAACACAGTCTGCCCTGCTATTTACCCATAGCTGGAAGGAGAAGAAGAGGATTCATACCTTTCCCAAGGTTATTAGCACATAAGTGAATGTAATGGATTCCACTGGAATTTGAACACGGCTCTCAGATTCCTCAATCTGAGCTGCTATCCATTACTCCACCATCTTAATTTTTACCAGATAATGGACATTCCACAGTAATAAGCACCTGAGTGTCTACTTCAAATGCATACACTAACGTTTTCATAGATACAAATCATTCAATTAAAATGAAATGCTCTTTATATTTTTAATATGTGCAAGAAAGAAAATATGATTAAATATTTGGAAGTGAGTTAGTTTAAATAATAAATGAAGGCTTAGTATCTAATTCTATACTATCTGCTGCATAACATTAATTGCACATACACACCCAAGTAGTAAAAGTCGAAAAAATAAACACAATTATAAATAAATGAAGGAAACACAGTGAAATAATGGATAGTAGCTCGAATTGAGGAATCGGAAAGCCAGGTTCAAATTCTAGTCAAAATACATTACATTCACATGTGCAAATACCCTTGGGAAAGGTATGAATCCTCTTCTTCTCCACCCCCAGCTGTGGTTAAATAGCCGGACAGACTGGGTTCTATAGCCTTGGATGGCAACTGGTCTACTGCAGAAAGGAATAGCAACCTACTGTGGGAAAAAAAATTTGGTTTGTCAGTCATGTATCATAAGATACATGATCACCTAAGTGTGTATCACACATGGCACATAACTGACTGGGAGGCACGGATTGAGGAATCGGAGAGCCGAGTTTGAATTCCAATTGAATCCATTACATTCTCTTATGTGCTAATACCTTTGGGAAAGGTATGAATCCTCTTCTTCTCCCCCCCCCAGCTATGGGCTAATAGTAGGACAGACTGGGTTCTGTAGACTTGTATGGCAACTGGTCTACTGCAGAAAGTAATGGCAACCTACTGCGGGGAAAAAATCTGCCTCGGCAGTCATGTATTAAAAGATACATGATCACCTAAGTGTGTATCACACATGGCACATAACATGACTGATATGTAGTTTACTGTGTGAAATTCAGAATTACTAGAACTTCTATTTTTTTACTTGAAGCATTCAAAACAATTATTGTACATGTCTTACATGCAAGAAAAAAAATATAAGTGTGTATATATGTATTTACAACTCATGTTTACATAACATCAAATTCATGTATCTGTGTTAAGTGTGATTATACATCTCTGTGTTTGGTGAAAAGACTAGGGATATTAAGAAAATGATGATTTTCATTTCCCAGATATTTCCTTACTCTTTAAATAATGAGCAAAAATTGAGTTTGTATACACATCTTTAATTGTTTGGCTGTTTATATGCTGAACAATACCCAACCAGAGAAAGAAAAGATTAATATAAAAATGAATGTATAGAATTGTTCAGATACTTACAGTAAACCTGTTTTACTCACAAACGTACTCATTTGGAAATAAGTATCAACCCTTACTTCCTGCAAATCATATCAAATCATTATACACTTCACATAAGCAAAATGCCCACTTACACATATTGGTAAGAAAATTGCCTCTATCATATCAGCTAAACATCAAAATTTTGAAAATGATTGGAAAAAAAAAAGATTCTAATTCATGCTTAGAAAAGATCAAGGTTTTATTCATCAAAACACTATTCAAACAAATACATCAAAATGAAAGGCAAAAATAATTTCCTATTCACTTTTGTATACTCATACATAGATATTTACACATTTCCTATTTTGGGAAATTAGAATTACTTTTTCACAAATTATAGTTTGCCAAAGGATACTTGTACACAGAAGCATGTTTTACACCCACACCTCAAAGACATTAAAGCTTATAACACATGCACACACATCAACTTCAATATAAGCTCTTATGTCTATAGGCTGAATACATTTATAGCAGCAGGTATAAGCATGATCGAAAAACATGATCTCTACCAGCTTTTTTCTCTAACTCTTCCTGACAACCAAATGAGATTTTACCAATATCCTGAGAATAACAATCTCTGAGTTACATTAGAATGACAGACATTTGAAGATTCATCATAATACTATATCAAAGTCTTCTTACATATCTGACAACATTGAGACATGAGTTGAGTAAGATTTTTCACATTTTTCAAGCTCTGAGGCAATACGTTGACAAAATATTTCACATCAAAGATCCATATAATCTAGAATAAACAGTAATCTGAATTTTCTTTTTTAGTTATGTTAATCCTGTGGAATATTGTATGCAACTTAGAAATGTATGTGTATATACTTCTGTAGAAAAGGTTCCAGCTTTAAGTCATGGAAACAAACTGGAATATTGATGAGTTTTTAAGAATAATGTATAATTTAATAATGATATATGTAATAAGATTAAAAAAGAATTTTGTGCACCATTCTTATGAATTGAAGTAAAAAAAAAAACAAAATGAAGAATTCTTCCTTTCAGTAGTTTGATTCCTAATCAAGCAACAATGACAATATATTATTCATATTAATCTAAAATAATCTTATATTAACTAATCTTGTCAATTTTGTTTTAAAAAAAGAAGAAATAGTAAGTCAGGATTCAATTCATCTGTACTAAGCTGAAATCCTAATAGTAGATCTAGTAATTATATTGAGTATGAGAATCTGTATTTTTCAATCTTTAGAGATATATGTGGATAAAAAGTTTCAATTCTAAACATTCTTTTATCAGATGTTCTTTGGAAAGTTAGAAATAAAACAATACTTATTGATACAAATTAACATATCCATACACACATAAATATACATTTGTTCTTGTTCTGTCACTAGTTATCTTGATTTTAGATTGCTACACCATTAATTGCTTGAAGCAGATGGAAACTTTTATATATATTGTAATTATCTTCTTTCTAAAAATGATTCCTTCACAACACAGATAATTTCCATGTTGCCAAACTGAAACTAAATCTTATAAAAATTAAACTTGAAATCCAGTCTTTTGCTCTACTGTTTGTATTGAACACTGTTTTTTTTTTTTTTAAATAAAAATAATTGCTAAGAACACTGAATTATAAATCTTACCATTCTTTCTTATTTTAATATATATATAATCCTTCCTTTTGCTACTTTCATAGTTTAGCAATACATTACAATAAATCTTTAAAGTATTTAAAGACTTTTAATGACATTATTGCCATATTTCTTTTGATTGATATCTTCAGTTTTAGCATAAACATGGTTTGTAACTTATATACTCAATTAATAAGTAAAAACTAATTCAATCAAGGAAATTATACATTTTGCAATCTACATCTGTTAACCATACAAAAACATTTCTGCATAGTATATTAGATTTATTACCATTTGTTACCCTAGGTCCATTATATTTATTTTTACAATTTGAATAAACTAGCCTTCCACAAATTTTTGCAGCACATACAGTGGTTTCTTAAGAATGAAAGGAAATAACAAGAGAAACTTTTGTTTTGTTGTCAAATAAATTTGAATATTCTTCAGATGTCAACCTCACCAAAAAGAACAAAACATATATTTCTACACTCACAAAATATCTGATGTCTTCGTTCAAATTATTTATATTTAAAACTCTTGTTTAATACAAAGTGAATTTGGCAATGCTAAAAAACCCACATTAAATTCATACACTATTTACATTGTTTGAACGGTTCTCTTCATCTTTGTTACTATATTCACAACGCTCCAGCCTTCTTCTTGATTGGAATTTCAAACTGAACCCTTTATTTCATCTACTGGATTAAACCAACGCTTTTTTCTCACTTTTATCCTTGAGGACATCAGTGTACAAAATTTTGAGACTTATAAACCTAATATCTCTGTGACATTTTTTTTAACTGGAGCTCATATTACAATTTTTGTGGTTATTATTTCTTTTTCTCTAGCACTCTATATTGTATTCCTTCCTATGCTTAACCAGCTCAGGATATTTTTGTAGCTTAGCATATACTCTGATTCCTTAAGTTGTCATATTTTCCAGGGGAAGTGGTCTCCCTTTAACCTCCATATGTGGTCAGCTATGCCTGATTTTTATATTTCCCCTTGTGTTACAGCTTTATGATGTTCCTGCAGTCTTATCTCAAGGGGCATGTTTCTCCCTTACATTTCTGCATAGGATGGTTTACATACTGTCCTTAATCATGTTCTCCTCTATAGGATGTCTTACTCAGAAGAGAACCACTTTTGAAGAGCATCTTGATGTTTTAAGGACCACAGATCTTTTATATTTTTCCAGTAAACCCTTCACATGGGATAGGAAGACCAAGGCTGTTCTCTGATTGTTGTTATCCTCTTGCACCTTTCTATGCCAGTTTGTCGGAGCTGCTGTCATGTACCCAAGGTAGTTGTCACTTTATAGGGTACTGCTTATACTGACCATTACTTGTTCATATGTCTCTAGGTCACCACTTATGATTTTTGCTCAATGTTGTAAGCAGCAGATGACCCCTTTTTACACTGTATGGGTGATGGGAGTTGAAGTTTGGTGAATGTTGGCTTCCAGTTGTTCAAATGTCTTGAACCCATTGATTTGTTCAAGATATTAGTACATCCAGTAATGCTAGTTTGTTGTTGTTTTCTCTCTCCCTGTTGAACTGTATAAATGATCTTATTGATTTCACATGTTCCAGTTGTGGCTAGACCTCTGAGTTCTAATGCCATTTCTTTGAAGTATTCCATGTATATGTTAGTCATTGATAGGACACATGGCCCAGTGGATAAAAACGTTGCTTGAACCCAGTGACTTGACCCTGTGTGTTTGCCTTCCCATGCAGTTATGTTAAGAAATATAAAGAAGAAACAAGTTGCTCCCTTAAGATAAGACTGCTGGAGCACCATAAAAAACAGCCATAGCTGAGCACATATGAAGGGAAAAGAGAGATCACTGCCCTCTGTTGTGAGTTCAATACCTGGTATCATAGAGGTAAACAAAAAACTTGGAGAGTTGAGTTAAAGGGAAATTACTGAATTCTGGAAGAGACATGGTGCACCTTTTGCAGGGCCGAATACAGAGACCTGATGCACTACATGCCACAATGTTCCCAAACAATCCACCGCAGGTTTTGAATTCAGAGTTTTCCTTCTCCTAGACCAGTTGCCATCCAAAGCTATAGAACCCAGTCTGTCCTGCTATTTACCCATAACTGGATAGCACCTCGGATTGTGGAATTGGAGAGCCGAGTTCAAATTCCAGTCGAATCCATTACATTCACTTACGTGCTAATACCCTTGGAAAGGTATAAATCTTCTTCTTCTTCTTCGCCCTCTCCAAATATGGGTAAATACTAGGACAGGCCGGGTTCTATAGCTTTGGATGGCAACAGGACTACCGCAGTAAGAAATGGCAACCTACTGCAGGGAAAAAAAAAATCTGCCTCGTCAGTCATGTATCAAAACACACATGAGTGCCTGAGCGTGTATCATGCATGGCACATAACTGACTGAAATAAAAAGAAAAGCAATGGTCACCTACATCCTGAAGGGACATAACACTGAACTTTTGATTTGGGGATCAATTTTTCAGTGTTAACTGTTGAACTATCAGTTGGAGCATTTGATCCAGAAAAATCACCTTCATGTTTTGTAAGAAAAAATAATTTCCAGAAGTAGATAAAAAAAAAAAATATGACCTGACTGGTAGAAGCCCACATTTTTAATGAAAATTATATATTAATGTTTTATTTTGAATAATATAAGATTTCATTGTCTTTTCAAAATCATACTTTACTCTATATATTTGACATTTCTGTTCAAAAGTCTTAGTAATTTTGAAAAACTTCATTTTTATGAATTTTGTTTTTTCTGAAATTTTATGTTCATTTATTTCTCACATTAATTCTTTTGTTCCTTGTTAATAAACTGTTAATGCAATAAGATATAAACGATGACCATATTGAAATCTAAGAACAGGAATATTTGTGCTGTCATCAGAGTTTGTATTCTTAAACACCATTGCTATTGAACTTTCAGAACATCAGTCCTCACATATTCAAATGTACAGGGTTCATGCAATCTTTCACTCTTTATTTACCAAAAAAAAATTCTACATTTTAACAGCTTTCTACTGATACTGTTTTAAATTGCTGTTTCATATGATTTTAATATTTAAAAAAAATGTTTCTGCAGTATTAAAGCCTTCATTATCTTCCCAAAGGAGTTGAAAAATTGATTAGATAACCTGGTAACTGGAAACATTATTCCTTTGTATTTTGTTATTTTGGAACTGCTTTGCAGTTTTCAGTAAAGAATCATTATATGAAACAATGTGGTCCAACTGAATTTTTATTGCACTAAAGTAAATTTGGGGGAAAGAAAACTTTACAATACTTGAGTATATAAAACTTTTCTAATGATATAATTAAATAAGCACATGAAAAAAAATCAAAAAAGAAAATTAGATGTTGCTTTCTGTATTTGCCATTTATCCAAATAGAAAGAAATGCATTGTCAAATGAATTTAATGTCATTGTAATGGTTTGTAACATTTATTTATTTGCCGATAAAATTTCTCCATATCAATCTTACTGAGCAGTTACTTGAAGGAATCAATAATTCAAAACAGTACCTGTTAAATACTACTTGTAAAATGATTTTGGTAAATTACTCATTTCAACTATTATAACAGTACTTGCACTTTTCGTTTCGTTTTCATCTATTCACATTGAATTACTTTTGCTTTTCCATCCAGATACAGCACATAAACATGCAAACTGGTAATTATTTACATTATTCAAACTGTTATCCTCATCTTCATTGCCATATTCACAACGTTTCAGCTGTTGTATGCTCTGGCCTTCTTCAGGTGACTGGAATTTCAAACCGAACCCTTTATTTCGTCCACTGGGGGTAGTTTGTTCTTTATTCCATGTGCCATGCCACTTCTGGATGTCTCAGTTATTTCTCTTTCTCTCAATTCTCCAAGTTTTTTGGTTCATCACTGCTGTAGCTTGGTATTGAACTCACAACTCTTTGGGCGGAAATGTTGTGAATATGGCAATGAAGATAAGGATAACAGTCCGAATAATGTAAATAATCAAAATTACCTCATCTCAGAGATAGAGAAAGAAATTGGCAATTACTTTTCAAAATAGTCATGCATAGTTTTTCTTTGTCAAGTAAATCTAGTGAAACCTACCCATCTCTACATCAAACCATCGGGTTCAATATCACTACTTCTGAACAAAATTATGGATAATAGTTAAACTTCATGGATACATCAGTTTGTAATGACTTTAATTCAAAGATTAAATTGAAAATTTTTGTATTATTTATCATGACATTACATTTCTTGAAGGTTCATCTTGGACATAGACACATGTCTGTTGACATCATAATTCTAAAAGAACTACTGCCCAGTGATGCCATGTCATTGTCACTCTTGCAGCATATATAGCTATGGTGTTCAGTCTATGCTATTGTGCTAGATATCCTACATGAAATTTCATGCATCCTTTGTATTTAATCCATTTGTGTTTCTAACCTCACTCTTTAACAGTCGGTGGGACTGATTTAGTTGCTGATGACACAGCCATGCAGTGGATAGTAAGAGATGTTGAAATCTAAAAGATCTTGACCCATGAAAATATTTTTTTTTTGTTTTTAAGATGTTTGGTCATTTGGTCAAATTTTGAGAAGTGAGACAGTCTAAAAGCATTTCAGCACTGTCTCACACAGATATTCACTTCAAACTTCATTGAATAAAAAATATATTAAATAAATGGAAAAAAAAGAAATTTTTATAGTAGTATGCTTCACTATTTATATTTTTCAGACAATTATTTTCATCTTTGTTGCCATATTTATCACAACATTTCGGCCGTTGTACGCTCTGGCCTTCTTCAGGTGGTTGGAATCTCAAACTGAACCACAGACATTACATAAAGAATTGGTCAGTATAAGTAGTACCCTACAACATAAAATAAATACCCTGGGTACATGGCAGTAGCCCCAATAAACTGGGATAGGCAGGTACAAGAAGAGGAGAACAACAACACTCAGAAAACAGTCTGCCTGCCTTATGTGAAGGGGGTTATCAGAGAAAATACAAAGGATCTGTGATCCATATAACATCAAGACAACCTTCAAAAGTTGGACAACACTTCACAGATTCTCTCCCAAATAATACCCCCCACCACCACCAATAGAGGAGAACATGACAAGACTGTGTGTATGCCATCCTGTGCAGCTGCAGAAAGAAATATAAAGTGGAGACAAGCCTCCCCTTTAAGGCAAGGCTTCAAGAACACCAAAAAGCAGTAACATGAGAGGAAGTGGAAAAATCAGACGTGGCTGATCACATATAGAGAGAAAAGGGAAATCACTGCCCTCTGTGGGATCAAGTTGAAATCATAGACAAAGAACATCACTGGAAAATTCATAAACTTAAGGAATCAGCACATATGCTAGGCCACAAAAATCTCTTGAGCTGACCAGGCACAGAAAGTAATACAATATGGGAACCAGTAATAAGGAGTGCCAGCAAAAAGCAAAAATAACAATAAAAATTGCAATATGAGCTCTGGTAAAAACGTGCAATGATAACAGCAAAAACTGCAATATGAGCACTGGTAAACATTATTGCTGAAGACATTAAGTTTATAAGTCCTAGAATTTCATACACAGATGTCCTTAAGGACACATGGCACAGTGGATAAAGGCATTGGTTAGATGGTAACAGAACTCAAAGAGTTGAGAATTCAATAAGGCAGTGGAGAACTTGGAGAGGTAAATTAACAGGAGATAACTGATAACTGACATATATTAGACATGGCATGTGGAACTAGAACAGTTTACACCAGCGAGCGAAATAAAGGGTTCAGTTTGACATTCCAACCACCTTAAGAAGGCCGGAGCGTACAATGGCCGAAACTTTGTGATAAATATGGCAACAAAGATGAGGACAATAGTCTGAATAATGTGTACATAATACCTTATCTCTGAAATATAGACTGATAATAAGTTTCGGTGCTTCACTTATTTGTAATCAACTGAGGCCATTTGAAGTTCGGCTCCTCCTAAACATAAATGCCAAACCCACTATTTTTCACTAAAAGCTTCAGTTAGTATTCTAACTTTATCACATAATATTAAAGAAAGAGGATTTGTAAGTAATAAAAACTTATTTAAATAGAAATATTCATCGCACAATGAAAAATTCTCTTTGAAATTATAAAAAGTGTTATTTTTATTATAACAAACTACATAAAATCTATTTTCTCCAGTTAAATATACATGTGTACGTATGAAAATAATCTTATTATGTAGTTTTGTGAAATTAAAAGAAATTTCATACAAAATAGATTATGGTTATTGCTATCATAATCAAATAATCATTAAGCAGCAAATTCAAATTTATAGATCAACAGTATGTAACTATTCTATGTTAAAATACTGTTTTGAAATTTTCATATCTGAAGACTAACAAAAAAATTTCTCAATTGCATAGATGATTTCAATTTCTGCCATATGCATAATATCTTAATAATATTAGAAGAAGCAAAATGAAAATGATTAATGATGAACAATGCTAATTAACCTTTTAAAAATAATGTGAAACCATTTTAACACATGTAAATTACAAATCCAAGCTATTACATTGTACAAAGAAAATCTGTTTTTCTCTTTAGCAATGAACTAGATTTACTTTTTCTTTGAAACAACCTTCTGCAAGAATAAAATTCAATTCTACAAATTTTCAAACATCAAGCTATTCATCTGTTCAAATACAATGTCTATGATTCTCCTCACACCTATATATGAGGGCAAATGCTAATCCTTGACAAATCAGTCTAGTTTATTGTTATGGCTACTGACAATGCAACAGATACTAATATGCTCTAAAAGAGAAATTGCTACATCTCATTTTCCAAGAGCTTCTGCAATCACTTTTAATATTTCCAAAGTAATATGGTTTGTAAACAGACAACACCTCTGTTAGTTTTCACTCACCTCTGAGGATATGATGATCTCTTTCCAGGAAATGAAGTTTAACCCAAGGTAATGAAGAAAAAAAAAACATTTATTCATAGGTTCAATATCACTGCTTCTGAGCAAAATTTATGCATAATGGTTAAACTGACTTAGTTTTCATGGATACATCAGTGTGTAATAACTTTAAGTCAAGGATTTAATCAAAACTTTTTGCAGTACTTATCAGGACATTACAATTTTATCAAATATGCTTACAGTCTGTTTTCTTGTTTTATACCTTCAGAAAGATAAAATATTGCAAGCCTCTTGCTGTTTCCAGGACATGTGTTCTGACAAGATACATTCCTTACACACACCACCCCCTGACCTTTACAACTGGGCCATGACGCATACACAAGTGCAAATCATCCCCATCCCCATTCCCACTGTATTCCATTAATAAGAAGTAAGTTCCACGTGAACGGTTTCTTCCCAAGAACTTAAGCTTTGCGAAACTGATTCACAGCAGAATATTTTCTCACTACAATCTTGACCTCTTCAAGTCTTGGGTTAACTGTTATCATTCCCATGAATTTAACTGCTTGCCTTTTCTTATGCTAATACAACACTACATAGTAACCATTTAATTTGAGTGGCTCTTGGGTCTTTTACAGAGTGAACATTAGTATTAAAAAAAAAATGACTGATAATGTCCATATATTGAAAATGAAATGTGAAATTTGTGTTAAATTTTAGTGAATAATATGAAATTTAATAACTGACATTTTTTTATTGTTTTCACTTATGTCAAAGAATATATAAAATAATTTCTACAAAATATGACAGCATAATCATTATCATTTTATGAACTATGTACAATTGTAAAGATTTATGCTATTCTATATGGATAATCATGCATTCAAATCTAGTTTGTGTCAGCCAGTTATGTGCCATGCATGATACATGCTTAGGCGATCATGTATCTTTCAATACATGGCTGACGAGGCAGATATTTTCCTGCAGTAGGTTGTCATTTCTTTCTGTGGTAGACAAGTTGCCATCCGAGGCTACAGAACCTGGTCTGTCCTACTATTTACCCATAGCTAATGGGGGAGAAGAAGAGGATTCATACCTTTCCCAGTTTGTGTACTTGCACTAAATAAAAAAGATAAACAAACATCTTTTCCTTCAAAAAATATATCCAATTTGCAATGTATTTCTAACTTTGTTGTCTGCTCTTTTAATTCAGGGTTTTTGGTTCAATCCCTTTTCATGCTGACATTTGCTTTCTCATTGTTATTCATATATTAAATATTCCTTTAACATCATATTTGCCAAAATTTACAAACTGTGCATTTACTCCCATATCTTAAGGTTTTTCTTCCAAGGTAATCCATTTGGAAACTGAAGTTTAGTGAGATTGTAAAGAAAATATACAGAAAAGACTTTCATTATCTTAAAAGTGAGCAATTTTAATCAATCCGCCATATTTTAAAGACACTGCTCCTGTTATCACTCACAATTCTTGACAAAACAATAAAAACAGATAATAACTGAAAATTCTTATTACCGAGGTATTCATGAAAAGAAAAATAATAATTTAATACGTGAAAGTATCTTAAAAAACATTGTTATATGCATATGTTTGTGTATAAGAAAGGTATCCCATTAATTAATCCCTAAAATTTAGTTAGAAACAAACAAAAGAGTACTGAATGTAATATCAATCCTCCTCTATGGTAGTGAATGTCAGACAATCTCCTCATAGACTTGACATAACAGAAATGTGGTTCTACAGAAGGATGCTGATAATACCATGGATTGGACATGTGAGTAATAAGAAAGTTTTAAGGGAAATGGATGCTTATATTTAGAATTAGAGAGAAACAATTAAAATTTCTAGGGTATATCATAAGTAAAGAGGGCTTTGAGAATCTAACACTCACAGTACATATTGAAAGCAAGCAAGACAGAGGAAAGCAGCAAAACCTAGCAAGCTTATGTAAATAGATACCAGAGCAGAAATTTGGAGAGATAACAAAACAATAAACATAAAATAAGGTTAGAAAGGATAGGAAATTGTGAAGAGCCATGATCGTCCACATCTTATAGAAGACTCTCTTTAGTTCAACAAGTTTATAATATTGAGAAGTCAATATGAAATAAGATGCCTATTCAGTTACTTACCTTTAGTATACATCATACTAGCTGACACCTTAAGTAAATTGCAATATACAATGTACTATTTCTTTAGGATACATATCAGGTTAATAGTAATTTCCAAATCTCAAAACAGTTCAGTTTTTAATTTGTTATTATAGGTTTAGTTCTCTTGTATAATAGTGCTTCTATGACCTAACACACACAATATATATTAATTACTTATATCATTAGAAAATATGTCTCAAACTGAAACAACCTGAGTCAAACCAGTACACATGATAAGCTTCTAAAAATTTAACCAATTATTCAAAACTGAATGCGGAATCAACTATTTAATGATAACTTCAATAAGTACTTGCAAATATTTGCATTTCCTTAGAAAATATGCAAATATTCAGTGGGGGCAAATAATTCTGTACACAACTGTATATATACAGAGTACATTGAGTAAATTGTCACCATTTTATATTTTTAATTTCATTTTAATTTAATTTCACGCATGCATGTTGTTTGTTTTTGTTTTTCTCGGCTGCATAGTATAGGCAGTTGGGCACCTTCTGTGAAAAAAAGAGCACCATGACGCAATTCACTCTGCCAGAAATTTGGAACGGCATGCTGTACTGCTTGGCATTCACACTGGAAGCTCCTACATGAGCATTTCAGAGTGTTTGGATGTCAATCTGAGGACAGTGCAGAGGATTCAGAAAGAGTTGGATGAATCTAATGGTGATTACAAAGGTATGGAAGCTCAGAAAACTCACTCTGATCATTCTGATAAGAAAAGAACTCCCCAATTTGTTAGTGAGGTTCTCAGACTCAACACAGAGGCCTACATCAAGTGCCTTGAGGAGACAGTGCTGCCCTGAGTCAAGTGGGTGGCTGCTGGAAGTCCCTATGTCTGGCAACAGGAGTCTGCACCATGCAACACAAGCAGGAGAATCCAGTCATGGCTGTCAGACAATTTCTGCAACCAAATCACCCCTTACAACTGGCCACTTAACTCCCTAGACTGCCACCCCCTTGATTATTATGTGTGAGGCACAGTTGAGCAAGATATCAACAAAATTCCTTGTAACACTAAAGATGAACTGAAGGCAAGGATTATGGCAGCATTCACCAACTTAAACAAGGAGAAAGTCCAGAAGAGCTGCAGGAGATTCCAAAGGTGTCTGGAGTTGAACCTAATGGCAATTTTATTGAATAAATTTACTCTATGTATTTCAAGATATTGTTGTGTAATTTTAGTAAATGTATCTATTAAAATGAGATGTCAGTGTTATTTTCATTTTTGCATAATTTAGATGACATTTTATCCATTACACTGTCTATATATATATGTCAATTTATTGCTTTTTATTTTCACAAAAATCTTTCAGCCTATTCCTTATTTGAATATATTTTCTAGTCTTTCTACAAATCAATGAATGATAAAATTTATATTTGACTTTTACTTCAATGTAAAATTTTATAAATTCAGTAATGATTTAAAGAATGATCTTCTTGAATATCAGAAATATATCTGTATGCAAACAAATATATTTAAAATATCAGACAAAAAAAGCAGGATAAATGTAACATAAAAATAAGATTGGAAAAAAAGTAGGAAACTTAGGTTTAAAATGCTTGCTTTAAATTTGATCTTCATCATATTTTAATTTATGTTTATTTAAATTTCAGTTTAAAACTTATTGATAGATAAATAACAAATAAATTGAAAAAAAAACCCTAAATACTGTATGTATAATGTTTACTTATAAAAAATAAACTAGTTAAAATTGGACAAAAATGTTTGAGGGCTGAAAGAAAAATTCTCAATCTGATCCCTTCCCAAAATCTGAGCAGATAACCATCGAAAATCTTTTTAAGGTTTTCTTAGTTATGACTGATGACTTTTCAGCACCTTATCAAAGTTATAGCAAATAATGGATAGAAATAATAAACTGATTTATGCATGTAATCATAGAAACAAGTGTAGTATGAAACAGTTACTTAAGTTTGAATTCCAGTTGAATCCATTACATTCATTTATGTGCTAATACCCTTGGGAAAGGTATGAATCCTCTTCTTCTCCACCCAGCTATGGGTAAAAAGTGAGACAGACTGGGTTCTATAGCCTTGGATGGCAACTGGTCTACTGCAGAAAGAAATGGCAACCTACTGGGGGAAAAATCTGCCTTGTCAGTCATGTATCGAAAGATACATGATTGCTTAACCATGTATCACACATGGCACATAACTGATTGAACAACAAAACATCTTTGGCAGAAGAGCAAAGAAGCATTAAATAGGATTAAAATATAACATTCAGAATTACAAGTCATGAAAATTTTTCTTGGTAAAGACAAATGTAATATTAAATGAAAATAAACTTAATTTTAGTGATTTATCTAAATTGTTACAAGTATTAATCATATTATAAGAGAAAATGAATGACACTTTTAGGTAAAAACTGAAAAAGTTTATCAGAAAACTATGTCCCCATAATGAATAATTTTTCATAAATTTCCATATGAATTTCCATAATATATTATAAATTATTTTAAATCTAGTAAGATATTATAATATACTCATTTGGCCCTTTAAGATATTAAGGTAAGAGAATAAGTAGAAAAGCACATCTAATTAAATATGTATGAGGGTCAATGAAGAATGTTGAAATGAAAATCTTACACTTAAGTGACTAACTGGGAAAAAGTTGACAAATGTTCATGCTCTCAATAACAACCTTTAATGTGATTATGTCTATAAAGCAACTCAAATTACAGTTTTATGAGACAAATAATGAACACCAGATTCTGTTAAGTGGATACATATCTCTATAAGAAAAACTCTATCTCTTCTCTCATACACATACTTCCTTTCCTTTCCTTCTAATGTTCCTATCCTCAGTAACTGATAGAACCCGGACATAGCTTATGTAGGTCAGTGAACATCATGCAAAATCAACCAATGACAACATGTCCTGCCAAAAACCAAATAAAAAAACACAGATGTGTCAGGTCAAATAAAAAGATAAGAAAAAACCATGTGCGTACCAAAAGCGGGAGATTTTTTGATATGGCAGTTCGAGACACGATAGTTGGAGATTCATCGGCTGTGAGTTTGACAAGACGTACGCCCTAGTGCATAGTTCGATGACAACCAATCTAATACCAATTCGATTAAAGAACACCTACGATATCCACATAAATGCAAACCACTTGTCACCACATAAGAATGTACAAAACAAAGAAAGGATGAATTCAACAAATGAATTCCTTACAACTAAAACGCAACAACCATGTATGAACTCTTAAAACACAAAATGACTAAAGATGATAGCCACCCACTTTAACAATGACTGTAAAAACATGGAGTCAATAATAAAAATGGTACTATAGCCAGTAAACTTTGCCTTTGCTTATGTATTTGCCCAACCTTATCTGTATACCTTACTGTTGTCCCTGACGTGATATGAACACACAACCTTCTGACTCCAGATCAGAAGGTTGTGTGTTCAAAAGAGAAACATTATTAAGGAGTGAGAACAATAGAATAGTAATCAAGAGGACAGCAGATAACAATTGACATCCCATTTAAATTTTTAAAGATCAAAGTCGGCTGGAAAGCATGGAGCCGGAAGCGAGTTCCACAAGCGAGAAGTATGAGAAAAGGAACTATTAGCATAGAACTTAGGGTAACATCTAGCCAATTCAACTCTGAATTGATGAGAACTTGCAACCAATCTAGTAATGCACTTAAATTCTAGGTACCATAGAAAAGACACAAGGAAGCTACATTACATTGGTGAGAAACAATCTGGTCAATGCATTGGATAATATGAAATTCAGTGACTTAACATTAAATGATTGATAACTTGGTAAATTAATTTTCATTGGCATCAATATTTATTTCTACTTTTTAAATAAAAAACACTTTAGATATCCAAATGTAAGATTTGTAATTTTGGATTTTGTTTCCTTTCAGAATTTTATACAGAAATAGAAAGTAGAAATACTAAATTTATTTCCTTTTCAATAGTTTAATAAGTGCACTCATATACTCACTGTGCAAACACATATGCATGTGTTTCTCCCATATGTAAGATTTATTTTTCTTCTATGTGTGTATGCCTCTTTTTAGCATTTAAATTGTTATAAATTCTGTTTCACAATTATTTTTCTTTGCAAGAATTAAAGAATACTTGCTTGTGAATATATAGCAAAAAATCTATTAAAAGAGAGCTGCATTTGTTTCGATTGATTTTTTTTTCCTGTTAAGAAAAGTTTTTTTTTTTTGCATAAGCTTATCTTAAGTGAATGTGAAACTAACACAGCTGGGTGAAAGGTGCAACTGTCTATATCAGAAATTGTCTCAGGCTCCTTACACAAACAAATAAACAGTTATTTTCCTTAATATTTTTTAAACCTATATTTTCGTACATATAACTATGGAATACATAGATGCATGAATAAATAGAGATAGTTTAGACTTTCCTATTCATAGAAAATTGCTTGTGTTCATACACTTCATCAGACACACAATAATTTTGTTTTCTATTATTATATGCAATAAAGATAACTCAAAGAAACAGGTGCTTTAATTCCAACTCAGGTAGTACATTCTGCTCCTCCTTTTCCTCAATTACTTGCTAATGGGGTCAATACGTACAAATCACTTGTAAAATAAACTTGCAAAACAAGTAAAAATATACCAAATAATATACATTTCATATGTTTCTATCATTTAAGCCTGTAAAATTTAATATTTAAGAAAATTATGGAGACATTTCATATTATCAGATCATAGCTTGACTTTGAAAGTAAAGATTTAGGAGATCAGTAAGCTTCTACATCAAGTTGTCAGACCATCTAGTGATGTTACTTATTTTCTTCCCCTCCTCTGCAGAAAGTGGTAGGTTTTTTTCTGTAGGTCTTGCATTGTCTCTTGTCTACTGATAATGATGAGTTGATTAAAACAAGTCCAATGTTGAAGTGACTACTTTGTGCTCTTTCAGGTTGCATTTATCTAGACAGTGGATTTTATTGCAAACAGTGATGTCAATATCCACTTTTGCAAGCTGAAGCATCATCCATCCCTAAATACATCATCTCTGCCACATACAGGTTTCATGTTCCAGCAGGAAAGCTTGAAAAATTGTTTTTGTTTGGGTTGAATTTTCTTTGCTATAGTAAAACAACTTTTAAGGAGGCCCATGGACCATAACAGTCCAGCCTTTCTTGGACTCTTTTTATGTGGAGCAGGTAGGATGATTTGATCACTCCAGGTGTTGTCAAATAATGAGGTTGCCTTATAGTTTTACATTAACTAACACCTTACCTCTGAGCCATCTGCAAATAGAATTGGAATTGTGTCTGTCACTGGCATATTTCACCTGTCATTTATGTCCTACACTCATTGCTTTAGAACTTTGTAGAGTTTACATGCAAAGAATAACCCTTATTTTTAAAGTGGAGTGTAGCAAATGTAATACCAACTTCAGTCTTTAAAATAAGGTTTCATCTGTCAAGATTCAGTGAAATGGGACAGTTGGAATAAGATCTTCTATTGAAGTTTTCTTCTATTTGGCATTTGGCTGAGCCAGATGTAGATGTAGAAGTCTGCCACCACCCACAACCTTCAAATGAGTATTCTGAAAATCCTGGACCTTCCACCAAGATTTACACTTATTTCATTTTTTAAGTTTTAATTGAGTATAAATTCATAAAGCTAATGCTATATGACATAATTTTAAATAACAAGAAATTACATTCTTCCAAAGATTGTGGAAATCTGATAAAAAGATTTGATATAAATTTTTACAGTATTATAGTGAATATTTGTACAAGATGCTTAGGTAGTTTTTCTTTTTTTTTTTTTAATCAGATTCACCCCAAGCAAGGCAGTAAAGATACTAAGACAAAAGTTGTTACTGAGTGAGAAAGAATTAGAAAACAGAAACATAACTAAAGAGCAAGAATAATACAAGAGTAATCAGGAAGAGAGTAGATAATGATTGACATTTCATTTAAATTTTGTAATATAAAACTAACTAGAAAGCATTGGAACCAGAAGAGAGTTCCACAAGAAAGAAAAGAAACTGTTATCATAGAACCTATGTTTCCATCCAGCCAATTCAACTCTAAATTAATGAGACCTTGTTGTCAATCAAGTACTGCAGTTAAATTCATAAATTCTAGGTACCATAGTGAAGAGCTCATCTGAACAATTACCATGAAAATATTTATAAAAAAAAAGGCACAAGGAAGCAACTTTAGAGCAGTAGGAAAGTGACTGAAACCAAGATGCCATGTCAGGGCCAATATTGCTGATATTTTGGATTTTATCAAGAATCTCTAAATATATAGCAGGAGTACCATATGTGGCAGCAATATTCTAAGCATGGACGAATGGTAGATAGATTCTTATAGATAGAGAGAAAAATTATCTAGCACAACACAGTGAACCAATTTCTTAGCATCTGACCTAGCAATAGATTTAATATAGACATTCCACTTCATGTCAGCCCGAGAAGGTGCAATGAATCATTTTTCTTGGAGGTTAACATCAGCCATGCTTATCTAAAGCTTGATATACTGTTTCCACAATAATCTTTAATACATCAGCAGTTAACTTAGATAAATGAAAGCCATATGATAATTTTAGTAATCGCACATTGTCTGAATTTTCAGAAGTAAGAACTAAAGCGTGATTGCAGATAAAACAAAAAAAAATACAAATTTTTAATTCACCCATTAATAATTAGAAGAAATTTAAAATATTTCAAGAAATGATCCATACATATATTTGTTTAAACCAAAAATATGGAACATAACTTTGTCATGATAATTACTTCTAAAATCTTTGTTGTACTCAAAGGAAATCCAGAGAAACAGGATTTAATGTAGATACGAACATCTTCTGCCCAACAAAATAATTCATGAATATTGAAATGGAAAATAAAAAGAAAAAGAAGCAAACAAAATCACTTTAGTTGCCCAGTGCATGCTATGGCCTGACAAATCAGGAAGTTGACTAGAAACAAGATCTGATCAGTGTTCTTGACTAAAGTAGGAAAGGATAAACATTTTTCCCCTTGCCATTACCTTTCCATCTGTCTGTCAGCAAGATAGGCATGAACAAAGAACACTAGAGAATTTATCATATATAAAGAAGAGATGTTAGCATTAGAATAAGTCTATTTCTTTGTGGCAATAATTACTGGCAGAGGCTTAAAGAACTAGGATTATGTTGATTATGCTGTTGAGTAGCTTATGATAATGGGTGTCATAATCAAGAAATCTAGTTGTAAGATTGTCTGTACTTTAGCATTCTGTTATGAACTGAGTTTTCAGGATGCTGTTGTATGTGCTGGTTGATTTGATTTCTTGTAAAATCAAAATTGCATTCATAAAACTTCAAAATGGACTTCAAAGCTGCATTTTATAATTCAATTTACCAAGTGACAGTGACATTTCAGTTCACAGGCATGAATAAAGATTCAGAGAAGGAATCATATTTTTAACCTATAATTTTCTAATACCATCTAACAAAAAAGAAATATTTAAAAAAAAAAAAAAACAGGAAAATTCAACACATGTCCCAGTTAGAGTCTTAGTTTAGCTCTATGAAGTGTTAATAAAGACCAAATGTGAAGTTGTCACTCGTCGATATTCATAACTGATATTAGATGTCTTTTTATGGTGAGTGTTTTATAGAAAATGTAGATATAGTAACTCTTTATTAGATATGTCATATGTGAAGCAATACAAAAACGATGACCTATTCACTGAAATTTTGACAAATTTTTCTTTATATAATAGCTTGAGTTATGTTTGTTAAAGATTGAATGACAATGCTACATCAAAACGTTGTTCTTGGTCAATTTTTGCTTGTTTTAATTTTAAAACAGATTTTTTTTAATTTTAATATTTGGAATGCACATACAATGAACAATAATATGAAGACAAGAAAACATTGCAGTAAATGCAAGTTTCTGGTGATAAGAATGAACAGTATTAAGTGAGAGAGTTTTATTTTCTAAATCTAGTTAATGAAAGTTTAAAAAGAAAAATAAACTTTATAAAATGTAATATATTGTTTATTTATGTTCTTAATGTATAAAGTCTGTATGAAAATACATTTAGTGAAATTTAGCTGAAAATCTCATAATTTTGGTATACTGATGTCATTTGTAGAAGCATCTTATGAAATCTCTTCTTTCTTCTTTTATGTCCCATATCCCTTCAGGATGCAGGCAATCATGGCTCTCCAGTTTCCCTCATCCATTGTAGTTCTCAATATTTGTCCTTTTGCTATTTCTCCCAGACCCTGTTCTGTCATCCACTTGCTTAAGTCCACTAAGTATGTCATGTGTTGCTTTCCCTTGTCTCTCTTTCCCTCTATCTGCCCTGTGAGTATCAGATTTTCCAAGCACTTCTTTCTTATTATGTGTCCCAGAAATTTCAGCTGCCTCTTCCTGACATAAAGTATAATCTACCTCCTTGTTTGCATCCTCTTCAAAATATCATCATTGCTCACATGTTCGACTCATGGCAAGGCAGAAATTTTTCTTTATTCCTTTATTTGCAATCATGATCTTATGATTGATGATAGTTTCAGCGTGTAAGTGAAAAATGTGTATTCATATTAATTTTGCATATTTTACATGACAAGTATTAATCTCAAATGCAACATTTCCCTGCAAAATTTTAAACTCGACTCAACTTGTATATTAAGAATGATCATTTTCATTTTCTCTTTCATTCTTTAAAAAAATGCAATAAATTGACTTTTTCTTGCATCTAAAAAGAACCTATTTTTATTGTTAGCATTTGATACAAGATGCTATTTGTTATATCGGAATAAAGTGTCGCTGCTGACACTTGAGTTTGAACATAGATTGCCAGAGTGTAAACACAGGCAAGCTCATTATTGAATTAAGTAGGCCACATGACCATAGAGGAAACGCATAGATGGGAGGTAGCGTGACGTCTAATTGATCGCCTTTTATATTCGATCCTCTATTATTATACAGATTGCCATTTCTATTCTATCCTTTATTACTATACGGACTGCCATTCTCTACTCTATTCACTATACTATTTCTCTATTCAAATCACAATATGGATTACTATTCAAGCAAGTATTATAGAGCAAGTAGTATTAGTGTGAGTGCTATTCGAAGGCATCTGACACCAGCATTGTTCAATGGCATTCTATAGTTGTATCTGTGATTACAAAGTCTCTACTACAACAAGCATTACAAAAGTAGCAATGAATGTTCATTGACATCACAAAACTATTAAAGATATATTTGTTGATATTTTTTAACCTAACTCTTAAAAGTACAAATTTCAATTTGAGAATATGTTAATTTCATAATTTATACTAGTAGGCAAATTCTTTTGTAATAAGAAATCAAATCAGCATTAACAAAGCTGTCAAAATTTGAATGACATTTTCCATCACATTTTATATTTATAAATTATTATTCTATTAAAAATATTTTTTATATAATTTATTAATTCTTCCTTTATATAAGGTACGTTTTTGATTTTTAGTGGCATAAATAGTGGATAAGGTTTTGCTCTTCATATAGCAACAAAAACAAGAAACTTAGGCTACATAGAAGGCAAGCCCAGGGTAAATAAACTACTGTAGTCAGGCATGAACATAAACAAAAGTATGGTATCTAAATCTTTGTATCACATACTTTTGGGTAAGTAGTTTTTTTCATCATTTTGATGTGGCTGTGTACAAAAAATAATGACGATCATTTATTTGCTATAAAATATGTCCAAGATGATGCCCTGTACTGCAATATTTGACAAAAGTCAGCCTATTAGTATTGCTCTGAAACTGGGGTCTCATTATACACAAGCTATATGAAAAAATCAGGTTTTTCACAAAAAATTTAGGGGTCAAACTATATATGAAGTAGGCTTATAAATGAGTATATACAATAATGATGGAAGAGGTTTGGAAAACTTGCCACTCACAGGGTACATTGAAGACAAGAGGGACAGAGCAAACAAAGCATAACCTACCTAGTGAGCTTGTGTAAATGGATTGCATGAACAAAGTTTAGAAGAGATAACAAAAGAACTAAATTTATTAAGAGCTGCAAAAGATAGGAAATTGTGGACAGCCATGATTGGCAACACTATGACAGGGCATGGCACATAGAAGAAGAAGACAGTTACAAAAGATATTAGCTCCCATTTACTTGGAAAGACTTGATTATATGAACGAATAAATTTAAAAACATTTTTCTCATAGATATTCTAATAAGATACATTTATCAGCTATAAATTCAATGATAAATTAATGACTGATATTAATAATATGATATGGAGATACACATCAGAATAAAAATTTGAGAACCAAATGTACCTTATTTTATACGGTGGGGAAAATAAGTACATAGATTTCATCTTCACAATAGTAATTAAACATTTATATAAAATTATAAAAGATATATTTCAGCAAGATGAAAAATTCACAAAAGGTGCAAACTGAAACTGTTCTAAAACATTCTTAGTCAGAAATTAATATGCTTTAACTAGCAGCATGGCCCGGCTTTGCCCGTCCTTGATTCAAAAATCATACGACTCATACAGCAATCGCTATCACTTGACTTAAAATATTTTTGTCCTTCCTTGCCTTTAAAGGAGTGCCCTTTGCTATGCTGATGTTGCTACATGCCTATCTCTGCCAATTTTTTCTAAGCTCTCTACTAAACATTAAATCTGCTACGAAAAAAGAACTAAACAAAATGAACACAAATCGATCAGCTTTAAAAAGGACTCATGACTGGAAAAACTGAATGAAAAAAGAATGTTAACAACAAATACTTTTTCACACCCAACCCAGTTCTGCGGAATCAGAATCAACGTTGAGTTTAAGCAAGCGAATGAGCCAATTGGAGTAAATTGCCATGCAGATTGAAATTTTTCCCACTTGTGACGAATGCAGCTATCAATTTTTTTTGCATGCTAGCATGCTAGTTAACATTCCTGTTAGTCAGCTGTTGGCTCTCACTATGGCCAGTACAAAATGTCTGCAAACTACATGAAAATTGCCGTAGAAGCATGAAAAAAATCGATTATTTCCACTATCGATGGGAATTGGGAAATGCAAAGTCAGTCTTGGCCTTCCCGCTAACTTGGAGCATGTTCATGTAAATTCTGGTGCAAATCTGTCAAAAATTGCGGCCGTGCATTTGTTACACACACACACACACACATCCTGCTTTTTATAGATAGAGATATCAACTTGTCATCACAGTTGCAATTATGATATCAAAAAAGTAAGGAACATTCTACAGACCTCTGAGATACTATAATATTTTTTGTAAAGAACCATAAGTAAAGAATAACAACTTCATCTGTCAACCATTAGAATGCATTTGATCTAGTACCCCTCAAAATATTTCTTGCTATGCTCTAAAAATTCTAATACAATAGGTAAAAAAGTAGCCAATAATTATTTGAAAAGAGAATCTCTAAGAAAAAAGTACCATAGCTATACATCAAGCTAACAGTACTAATGCTTGCAATTTTGTAGAGCATGAAAAGAACCTCTTCTGACAAAATCACACATAAAGTATATCTGAAATTGGCTAAGCAGCATTTAAGCCAGATACCTTCTGGAATGAGACCAAGATAGAATTATTTAATCACAATCCACATTGTTAAATTTGTAGAAAGAATAACAAAGAATTTATGCCAGAAAACATAATCACAACTGAGAAGCATGAAGGCTGCAATGTAATGATATTTTTTTTATTTTTACAGTGAGGTTCCCTCTGTACAAGGTCTAGGAGCCTCCCAATGTAGAGGGTTACATTATGAGACATAATTATGTGGATAGGAGGGGAAGATAATGGTTAACCCTAGACTTGAAGCTGTTTTTTCATCACATGATATTGGATGACTTCATATAAATAAAATAAAAATGAATGGAGCCATATTGAACAAGAACCTTCCTATATAAGTCAAGGCCTTAAAAATGAACAGCAATTGGATTTTTTAGCATGGCAACAGTTGTAAACATACTGCCAATGCAACCAAACAGTTGTTTGAAAATAAGAAAATCAACTTATTTAGTACCCATAGGTGAACACAATTGAAAATTTCTTAAAATTGAGGCTTACAAACATGGATACAAAATGAAAAAAGTCTGTCATGAAAAGTGGTTCAAAACACAGCAAAATGGTGTTCAAAGCTAATTGCTACTTATAGAAAGCAACATGAGACAGATGCTATGTACAAAGGCTATTCTACAAAATATTAGGCACTATTTTATTCTGTTTTGAATACATTTTTGCTCTATCTTTTATATATCATTATAAAAGATATATTTCTAAATGTATTTATTGATATCTTACATATTCTCAATTGTAAAGATGAAAGCTCTATGTGGTCTGGTTTTGAAGTAACTACTCAGTATATAACAAGTAATGAAACAAACTTTTTTGTGGTGTGTATTAAATACTTATGAAAATACTAAAAGTGTTTTCTTGAACTTTTGAGAAAGATATTCAAAAATATGCCGAGTATCTAACATGTAAAGTGGAATAAAAATGTTAACAAATTAACATGAGAAGAAAAATGGTAAAGAAAAAGAATTAATGACATATATCCAATAACATAAGCAACATAATTAGCTTGTATGTATGAACACTGAAACATCAGCCTCAATGAGGTAAGAAAATGTCATCATACATGTGATTAAACTACAATGATTTTAACTTGGCCTTCAGCATTCAAGAAAATATGTAAAAGAAATTAGCTGCAATTTTACATTATAAAATACCAGCAGATTTATAATGCATCTGCTTTAAAGTAATGAAAGTTTCAGTTTCTATATATGTAGACATTTCAGTGGTTGGTATTAGATGTTAGTATCCTCATGATTTGTTGAAGTCAAAGAAATAAATAGTTAATTAAAATATACTCAAATACTTTATTACTGAATATGACTAATTAATTTTTTTTACCAGAAAATCATAAAAACTTCCACGCTATTGACTGGAAATTGGTTAATTAAATCTTTTTGTATATCAAACTCACTCAGTAATTTTGAGAAATAATACAGTAAAAAAATGATGAAATTTCTGGGACACGGTGAGAAATGAGGACCTATAAAACCTTGTCATAAGGCGGAATTGGACATTGTTGATGAACCAGTGCTATTCATATTTTGCTTAACAGAATATGTATTTCATCCAGTTGCTGACAGTAAACTTGATGCTCTGGTTAGATTCCAGAAAGCTGTAATAGATAATACCAATAGCAGACTACCAGATAGTCACCATAATCTTCTGTTTGTGCAATTTCAGTTTTGAACAGTGTTTGGGTCCTTCATCAGGATCATTTATGATTCTTTTAAAGGAGCTGCAAGGGATAGAGGGAGGTGGAGAGCTATGATCGCCTACATGCTGAAAGAATATGGCAAATAAAAAAGAAAGAATGCTGTCACAAGCGAACCTTCACCCTCAGCCAAACAATTATGGATCTCAGGATCTAAAAATTTTCTTACATTCTATAGAACCTAGTGCTTACTGTGACTGATGACATACTTATTAATATCAGTTTTCATTTGAAATTTATACACTCAATTCATAATGAAGGGGAATAACTATTAGTATCAAATGATCTAATATTTAAGTGTAAAATTAATTCCCAAATACTTTTTATTAATAATATCAGTCAGTTATGCGCCATATGTGATACATACGTAGGCAATCATGTCTTTCGATACATGACTGACAAGGTAGACCATTTGTCAGCCAAGGCTATAGAAGTCAGTCTGTCCTGCTATTTACCCATAGCTTGCGGGGGGGGGGAGAGAAGAAGAGGATTCATACCTTTTCCAAGGGTATTAGCATGCATGTAAGTGAATGTAATGGATTCCAATGGAATTCGAACTCGGCTCTCCGATTTCCCAATCCAAGCTGCTATCCATTACTCCACCATACCTCCCATTAATAATATACTAGTTTTTAAAATGATTATTATTCAATTAAGCAAGTGGTAGAATAGACAAATATAAACTGAAATATAAAGTGAAATATCCATTTTGATATTTTTGTGCAATTACTCTCACATTACTCATATAAGCTGATTATTTTTTTTACACTTTACATTAATGTATATGTAAGAAACAAACCTTGCTTTTGTCACCTCTTACAAACTTCTTGCAGAGGCAAACATCAATATCCCAATGAATTAATGCATCTAAATAGGGCCATTTGGATAAATAACAAAAAGGATAAATAATGTGCCATTAGAACCAAAATGGTTTTGATATTTAAACATTTTTGATAACAATCTGTACTCTTGACATAGAATTTGGTTTGCAAGTTAAGCAGATTTTCTTTAGCATTTTCTCAAATTTTTATGTTGGTAGGATGGGTTGTATTTAAAGCTAATGGAAATATAGTATCTTATGAGGTTGTTTGCTGCTTGTTTATAGCCTGGGATTGGTCCATTAGGACTTAAGATAGCTTCATGTGTCAGCAATTGTTTTTTTTGTGAGGGGGTTGCTTTACTGTTTTTTAAAATGTATTTATATGTGAGTGTGTTTTCATGCATGCATTTGTGTACGCATGTTGTTTTTAACTTTCAATTGTTTGTTTTGTAATCAAGAGCGCATAAAATAATTTTTAGTTTCATACTTGGGGTGGGGGGTATTAATTTTGGTGTTGATTGATTTTCTATAATGTCTGATGTAATTAATTTTTTTATTGTCATATTTTCTCATAACTTTTGTTTTAAAGAATTTTTCTGTTTGATGATTTCATTAATTTTTCAAATGAAAATTGGGGTTGAAGATTTTTGATTTAACAACTCAAAATGAATTCCTCGCTTGTTTGCTGGCTTAATAGTTTTCTTAAAATGATCAGCAGTTGTGGTTATGGATTCAAATTTATATCAAAGATGGAGGGTAATTCATTTCATGTCATCAGTATTGATTCTTCTCTTATGCTTTTTTTTTAATTACCATCTGTATGAAGTGTAAAGAAGTTAGAGCAAAGGGCATTGTTGTGGGAATCATTTAAGAATGCTTTGGTGAGGAGTTCATAATTGTATCTTACGACAATAAGACTTTTAGAGAAATAATGATTCTCCTAATAGATAGAATAATAGCAAATAATTACTTGTACTGAAATAATGGAGTCATTTCTGTTTCCCTGTTTAGAGACTGTAAGATAATATCTTTTATGGTAGGTGTTTAAAAGCTTTAATCTTATTTTATAATATTGTGATATTATATTTACACTGTGAGATTTTATATAGAGTACAATGATTTATTGGTTAAAATTTTTACAGAATCAGGTTTAATTTATCAGCATTGTTTGCAAATTAGATAGACAAGTATGAACAGAGAACAACTGGCAAACCCAGTTGCTATTCAGGACATGAAGAACTGTACGATGACTACAACTACACAGATAGATATGCAAAACATAACAGTTTGGAAATAATTCATTTATTTGGATAAGTACACTACATGATTAGGGGTTGTAAAGCCTGTTCCAATAACTTGGATCGATTTTAAATGTAAATTAAGTTTAAGCGTCTAATGATTTTTTCTTTTTCTTTTATATTTAACAACTTAAGTTTTTGACAATTTCAACCATGGAAAGATTAACAATCAAACAATGTGCTAAAGTTTCAAGAGTGCAGTTGGAAAAATTGTTCATGGGTTAGTGACAGATGTGAAAACACCGTTGCGTGCACGTTTATGCCATTTAGCGGAAAACATTGCTGCAGTGCACTAGAATGTGGCCAAAAATCCAAACACTTCTATTCGTCATTGCACGCAAGAAATGAACTTCTCCACAACAACGTTACATCATTTCCAATTGCACTCTCATTGACCATGTTGACTAAAAAAATCTCAAAGTGTGTGAAATCCATTTTTATTTGAACATCCATTTTCATAATAGGCCTTGATAACTTTAACACATTGTTTGATTGTTAATCTTTCCATGGTTGAAATTTCCAAAGACTTAAGTTGTTAAATCTGAAAGAAAAAGAAAAAAAATCATTAGACACTTAAACTTAATTCACATTTAAAATCGGTCCAAGTTATTGGAATACCCTATATTATTGGCTTTATGTTAAAATCAAGACTAGTAAACCAAGAAGATAATAAATCAATGTTTAAATGGCAAAATTTTAAAATTTATAGTTATAAAAACTTCTTTCAAAGTTCAGAAAGAAATTTAGATTTTGAAGCTCAGTATTAAATTTTGGTAAGCAGAATTATATAAAAATTAAATACATAAGTAATTCATTTCATCTAAAGTAGAAAATATTTTGTTTGATAAATATTAATTATATAAAGATATTTATTTTTAAAGAATTGATTCAGTTTAAAGTATTGAGATACTTCAATTCTATTTTGTTTAGAAAGATTGTTAATAAAGAGTGTTTGTATACAAGGGTGAGCTAGAAAAGTTCATAGGCTGACTATGAAGGGGTGATTCTAGAGCTGTGAAATCTTACATGCATTAATTTAAACTCTTCTTATTAATAAACACATTGTTTATTTCCAGATAAACTGATATCTGATTGTTCAAAGACTGTTCATTATGAAACAGAAAAAAATCATCAACAACAGAAAATATATCAGCATCACTGTGATACTGGTACCCAACCAAGTCAAATCAAGAGAATAAGGAGGATGACCTACCAGTTAAAAGCCTCAGTCAAGCACAGCAGCCATTGGAACCAAGGACTAATGTGCTGAAGCATTGTCCGGATAAATCAAAATCCTTTCATTAATTTTCCTGGGTGTTTAGTCTTGATAACCTTTCGTAACTGCCTTTTGAAGACAATGTCTTTTGATTCCTCCAAAAAATGAGGCCATCACCTTTCCAACAGATGAAACAACCTTAGCTTTCTTTGCAGCAGGTGAGGAGAAGTGTTTTCACATGTCAGTTTACCATAGCTGGGGGAGAAGAGGATTCATACCTTTCGCAAGGGTATTAGCACATAAGTGAATGTAATGAACTCAACTGGAATTCAAACTCAGCTCTCTGATTCCACAATCTGAGCTGCTACTCCTCAGATTAAGTTACTATAGTAAAATAAAAAAAGTCATTATTCATATCTATTATGTAGATGTAAATATTCTTTAATGGTTTAAGCTGAAGTCATAAATCTAAGTTTTAATGTTCATAGCCCAAATAAATTACCTCATAGACAGAAAAGCAAAACTATACTGACACAGTAATTTCAATACAAACAAAAATACATAGATTTTCAATTTCCTGTTGCAAAGATATTTGTGCTTATTTTACTGAAGACCTTAATTCTACCTTTTCAATTCATGACCTCAAAGAAATTATCTTATATGACCTCAGACTATTTTGCTTTTTGGTGGTAAGCTGAAAAGTCCATTAAAAGAATATTTATTTTTATAGGGTACTTTTCTTTCCTAATAAAATCTGTCATGTTATATGTATTAAAGAATAATCCTGTGAAAATTATTATAATAAAAGGAAATTCTTACATAGGCATGAAGAGCTTTTTGGATTATTAATCATTGTTTTCAATTGCTTTAGACACTTTTTATATTCAACATTTATAAAATGTAACTCACTACAACCCATTAATATCCCTATCTTTACTAAGAACTCATTTGACAATATTTGAAAGAAATTTTGTTGATAGCTGCTGTCTCTGCATGCCTTAAAAAAAGAGATTTTAATATTAAATATTTATTGTTTTATATTTTCTTAATTTTATGAAAACATAGCCACAGCTAAGGAATGCAAGTTAACTATCAATCATGAATAGAATATTTATCCAAATACACATTAACAGTTGAATTAGTATTTTGTTTTCCTTACTGGAATGAAACAGCCTTTTTTCTTTTGAAGAGTAATTGCTATTAATCTATTTAAAAGAAAATAATACATACTAAATTCCATTCTTCTGTTTGATAGATAAAACTTAATTTAAGTGATTTGTGTATTCATTTATTGTTTCTTGAGCAGAAGAAAATTTATGACTAGATAGCATTTAGCTTTTGTTTATTTGAAATATATTTTAAAAGCTTTTCTATTAATTCTCACAGAAACAGATTTCATTAAAACTAGTATATTGTACACTAAGCAATAAAATAAAGAAAATTTTACCCTAGGGCTTTTACACTATTAAAAAAAGCAATCTGTTCCTTAATCTTATTTAAACATTCTTCCAACTTTTTTGCTTAAAGACAGAATAAACACTAAACTGAAACATTTTCTTGGGTTTATTTTCATGAACCAGCAATGCAAATGTTTTATTTAAATATTTTATAAATAATTTTATACATAACTATTTCCTGAGGCATTTTAACATATGTTATCATCATATATATTTAGATAATTTTCAAAGCTTGTTTAATTTAACTATTTGTAAAAACAAACAAATGTTAAACAGTAATGATCAACAACAAAATCTATAATAAAATTAAATTATGACTTTCTAGCAATTACTAATGTCTTTCAGATATGGAAATTTCAATGATATATCATTTTGATGGTTTTAGTGAACTTTAAACCTTTTTTATATCATTTATTCTGATTAGAAGTTGAAACTAAAGTTGGATTAGTTAAGATTGTTATTAAAAACTATATGAATATATATTCAATAAAATAGTTTCTCTATTTCCAGCATATTTGTTAATGGTAGAGTAAATATTGTTGTTGAACTTCAAAAGGAAAAAAAAATGTACTTTCACAACAATAGATGACAAAAGCACATCAAAATTAAATTTTTCAGGTCATTGTCAGTTCACAATACCCACTAATTGATTTGAAAAAAAAAAAAAACTCATATGAGAAAATGTCAGTCAGTGTTTTGATCTGTGCATAGAAAGTGATACAATTTAGTATTGAATAAACTATAATTTTATTTATATTCTTAAAAGCTAACAAAATTGTTAGTAAGACCTCCTGCACCCTTACCAAAGAATTTAATTTAAGTGTTGTTTGTTATGATTGCTACTAAATATAATATTTTGTTACTCTCTTTTACATTATAAATTAATGGTCCACTAACCACTATTTCACATTTAATAGAAACAAAAAGAAAACGGTTTTGAGTGGTAAATCAAAATGTTAAATTTTATTTGTAATTTTAATGTATAATTTATATGTATACTGCTAACACTTGACAATACCAGTTTCTTTAGTAATCCAAACCATATGCTTGTTATGATTAGTTTTAAAACACTGAGATATTTCAGAAAAATCAATCAGTTATGTGCCATGTGTGATACACACTTAGGTGAGCACGTATCTTTTGATACATAACTGAAAATGCAGAGTTTTTTTTTTTTTCCCCCACAGTAGGTTAACATTTCTTTCTGCGGTAGACCAGCTGCCATTCAAAGCTATAGAACCCAGTCTATCCTGCTATTTACCCATATCTGGGGGGGGGGGAGAAGAAGAGGAATGTAAGTGAATGTAATGGATTGGAATGGAATGGAATTCGAACACGGCTCTCTGATTCTTCAATCCGTGCCCCTGTCACAGAAATAGAAAACTTATTTATAGGGTTATTTTTGAATAGATAATATTGTTTGCTGAAATATAAAAAAACAATAATATATTGGCATTTAGTTTTTCATGGCTGTTCAGATTTATCTATTTGTCTTTTTCAGATTTATTCAATGTCATCGTATTGTTATAGGACTGTATCTCAGACTGACAACTAAAACCTTGATAAGAGATATTCAACTATCCCAGTGATACAATCATTGCTGCCAGGTGTTTTTATAAACCAAATATTGGTCAAAGCTTTCCCCATAGAGAGTAAACTAGTTCAAAACCTGTCACAATGGACAATGGCACTGCTGGCACCCATCCACAGTCTAGGCATCAACCATTGAACAGCCAGCAATCTTCTCCTCCCAGACCCTTGCCATAATACCACAGATACTGTTTGAAAGCAATGGTGTACAGCTGCTACTTTCAAAAGCAACTAATATATATATATATATATATATATATAAACACATACACCACATCTCAATCAAGCACAAGACAGACTCTATACAAATATTGCAAAATTCTTGACCTCAGAGGGTTTCAGCATGAAATTTTCTTTTTGCCAAATGTAATTTCTAGTTTTGAATGGTTTCATATGGCTGCAATCTGCAGGATGGGAAAGATAAGACCTTTGTTTGATAGCAGCTATTTTGTTTCTTATATTTTCATTGGAGATAATGTTAGAATCCAAGTCGGAAGCAATGAATGTGAATATAGTTACGAGAATGTTTTTTTAAAAATGCAATGTTCTCAAACTTTGCAAGCAGCATGGAGAAAATATTTGGCAAAATTCTTAAGGAAAAAAAAGTTAAAAACTCTAAGCCAGTATAGTAGAACTCTCTAACAATGCCTTATGATTTAATGGAATACAATAAATGAAATATATGATTTTCCTCCAAGATATTGATTCTTGGAGAAGATACTAAGTGACCTAGATTTTTTTTTTTTTTTTTTGTATCCCAGAAGTTGTACTTGAAATTGTGCCTACTCGAGTAAACATACAAGATATTGATTTCTAGAGAAGATTACCATTCACCTAGAATGATATATTCCAGAAGTTGTACTCAAAATGAAGTATTCACGAGTAGACATACAAAGTATTGATTCTTTGCAAAGATCACAAAGATTACCAATAATCTAGATTTTATGTGTTTCAAATGTTGTACTCGAAAATTGTTTATTCATAAGTAGACAAGTCGTTGATGTGTAGAGTCTGGTGCAAAGACAATGAATGATGCACCATCACAAAACAAGTGAATAGATATTAATCAAAAGGAAATAATTCCCTTTCAGAAAGGAATTTTATTTAATCTGATTTTGTTTCTAAAGCCATTTTTTAAGTAACATCTGCTTTCAATAAAAAGTATTAAGTAAATATGTTAAAAAGAAATATATAAAAAAAGCAAAAGAGAAAAAAAAAAGAGAAAAAGCCAACCCAACATTGCTTGAAATAAGAACACCATTGCTGAATCTCTGAATAGGCTTTCATATGTATATACGTACATATTGTAAGGGCCAAAATATAACCTCTTATAGCTTTCCAATTTATGGGATAATCATGTGTTGTCAGCATCACTCAACATTGAAGGAGAGAAAGCAATAGAAGAAAAAAGGGGGGAAAGTGAAAGAGAGGAATAAACCATGACAGATGAATAACTATATTTGCAAACTACATTATTGTGGTAGGCAGGAGCTTGGGCTTACATTTATTTTGTTGACAGATCCTCATACACACACACACATATGCATGAATGCATACAGATACACATACTTGAGCAAATATATACATGTGTGTACATAGACATAAAAGTTGCAACACAAAATCTTATAGATGTTCTTGAATACACTTATGAACAACACATTCGAATAGGGGAAGACACTGACAAGCTTATATATAAATCTTGAAGGTTCTCATGCATCTATATAGATAAATATAATGGCATGTATAAACAGATGTATTAAAATAAACAGACCTTGTAAATACACACGTGTGTGTGTGTGTGTGTATGTGTACAACATGCCTACCTGTATGTGTATAAAAAGTTAATCATATATACACAGATGAATAACATACATTCTTACATTTATCTTATCAGATACAGTGCTTGAGATACATTTATGTTCAAAAATGTACTTCATTATAGATACAAACATATGAAAACTTACTTTTACTTACTAATGCATGTGTGCACACACACACACACACATACATATATATATATATATATATATATATATATATATACACACACACACACACACACACAGAGGAACAGATGTATATATATGCCATACTTTATATTTATGCATTAATAGGTAGAAAACTAATAATTCAAAATGTATATAGAAATAATTATATGCATATTCATAAATTAGTCTCAAATTATCTCTCTCACTTATATAAATATATATATATATATATATATATATATATATATATATATATATATATATAAGCAGAAAATTTTGCTCTCAGCACACTCTTGAACCAACCATTTATTCCCATGTCTGAAAAAACAAGAGAAACTACATACTGTTGTATTTAATAATATATAAAGATTACACACACACACACACACACATATATATATATATATATATATATATATATATATATATATATATATATATATATATATAGATGCATGTTGAAGTGTGTATGTTTTCCTATGTGTACATACACACATTGAAAATTAGGGAAAAAATAATATATATATTTATTAATTTGTCACAGCAAATGCACATGGAAGTACAAAGATGTATACTATATACACATTTAGATATAAATAAATGCACTAATATGCACAGGTGAATGTGAATGAAAATATATATATATATATATATATATATATATATATATATATATATATATATTGGTGGCTTTTACATACTGTATGTAGAATATATATATATATATATATATATATATACACACACACACATGCACAAAAAAGGTTGCTGAAAAGTTCTTCATGCAACCAACTTCCTAAAACCTAATGAAATGACCAGTCATATTTTCTTTTAAGGATTTCTTGATGTCAGGCCAAGAACTTTTCAGCACCCCCTCTCTCTCTCTCTGATATATATATATATATATATATATATATATATATATATATATATATATTATACACACACACACACACACACAAACAAACAAATAGTCTTCTAAACTGATAGATATGAAAAAATAAATCTTTCTTATTTTGTTCATATGTATACATGTTTTTGCATTTTGTATGTGTATTTGTAACAGGGTTTTGGGGTGTATGAAAGAAAAGATTATTTTGTTCCAAAGACAGGGGACAGGTTGTCTGTAATTATTCCATGGAAGACACATCAGCCAGTCAGGCAGAGACTGGAGCTGGCATTGCACACATAACACACTTGATAGGACTACAGATTTCTCTCTTTACCCCTCTCCAGCACAAACACACACACACACACTCACACCTTATACTGTTGTCACACGACGGCAGCAGTAGCAGCGGAACTCGACACAAGAATATACAACTCATCACGCCACAGACTCTATTGGATTTCATGGCACAGGTGAGTTTTTCCTGTCTCTGTTCTTAGTGTCCTCTCATATAAGTAATCTGATAGAAATGTACATGTTAATAGTTATATATTTGTTTTTCATATATTTCAGTTTCAGTTCACACACATTGTTTGCATGCAAATAAATAACAAAAATACTATTTGAGACAAATAAATGAGTTTGAGATATACTTTTAAATTGAAATATCATATTGATAAAAATCCATTTACTTATTTTCTAACTATAATATTGTTTTCAAACAACTCAAAATATTACAATCAGAACATTGAAAAAACTTCAGCTTTTTCCTTGTTTCTTGTCTTTTCTAGTTATACAGCTCAAGTGAATATTGCGTTTAAATGTTTTTTTTTTATTACCTGATATAGTACAACAGTCACTGATCTGGTCTTAGAGTTAATTTGATTATACAATGTTTTAAAGTTAAAATGAGTTGCGGTTCTGTTTCTTTCACATTTCTTTGACCATTAAAAACTACTTTGAGTATATTATTGAAGAAAATTTTACTTATATAAAAACAATTGAACTTTTACTAGTTTTCAAAACTTCATTGAAAATTTGCAATTTACTTTGTAACAGATTTTTACTTGTCTTTATATTATTTGCATTACCTTTTGTTTTTTGTGTATTATGCATGAATAATTTATACTTAAATTGATAGATTTCTTTTTTAAACTAAGATTTTTCACTTTGGTTTACATAAATAAAACACCATAGATTTCCCTTGAAAGACAATTTCACAAAATTCCATAAAGTATTATTGTTTTTATTACATTACTATTTGACTGTTGTGAGGTGTTGTTTATGGTATCAGCTGGTATAAAGAGTCAAACGGAGATTTCTCCTGTATTTAAAAAGTAAATAAGTGATGACTGATCAAATAAAATAGTTGGGTCATGATTAATGTTATTAGTAAAGAAGAAAGAGAGAAACATTTTTATTTAAAAAAAAAAAAAGTATTAAAAGTATAATATAAATAGCAAATATTTTGATTTTCACTGCTTCACCTCAGGGTGTATGTATATAAAATTGATATGTAAATTACCCTCTGCTGAGATGATATGCATATTGCAAACATCTATACAGAAATACACTGAAGGGTAAAAGTGGATTTGTGTTCATAAGGAACAGAATTTGAGCATGGAAACTATTTGAATAAAAACTATTAGAAAATTATGACAAAGTATATACAGCAGGAAATACATGTTTTTCTGAATGTAATCAACTTTTCTTTTTTGCATGTATTAATATGAAATGAGTTTTTCAGAAGATAAATACTCAGTTAAGAGGTATGCATTTAAATAAAATGATCTGAAAAGTCTGTCCATTCTTTAATCATATTTATCAATGTAAATTAATTAGTTGATGAAAGTAATTAATCAGTTACATGATTAAATTGAATATTTATCTGGATTGTGTTGTTTGAGAAATCATTATAATTATTTATCTTATTTTTATTATATATAAGAGTAAAAGCATTTAATCTCATTTATCTTGGAAATTAAATTTATCATCTAAAGAAAAAAATTCAATATTTTTAAAGCAGCCTAAAACTGTACTGCTAGTATTTATCAAGTTGTAGTTCTTTTTATTAATAAATTAATTGCATTTTTAAAATTTTTCAAATGATTTAGAAATTTAAATGAATGTATATCACTATGATAAAAGAAAATGTGAGTTTTACTTTTTACACTATACTTAATATTTTTTTCAATGACTGTATGATACATTTTTTGTCTGATTTCTAAGTTGTTATGGTTTTACACTTGAAATTGTTGAAGTGATTTTCTGAAAATTTTGATGTACCTGATTTAATAACATATATCTTCAGAAGAATCCAGTAAATAACTCTTTGAGAGAAAGTCTGTGTACGCACACGAGTGTGTGTATAGTTAACAACTTTTTATACTTCTTATACCTTCATTTATGTATATGTGCATATGTATAATAGATAAATGGCAGAATTGAGGTAGTATGTCATGATGTATGTGAACATGATTAGCCTTTAATTTGTTGGGTCAATGTATGCTCACTTTGTGTGTGTATACATAAATATATCCCAGAATCAATATCCATCTATCTATGTATCAACCTACCAAACTTTATGTGTGCTTATGTTATATAAATTCTTGTGTCAATATTAACTTGTCTATCTTAACACTGCATATGAATGTCTGAATGTGAATGCTTATGTGTAAATATTATTCTTTGGATTTATGTGTTGGGTCCTGATAGTATAAAGGAAAGAAAAAGAAAACTGAAAAATTAGCAATACACAAACACACATACACATACACATTTTATTGATCTTATTTCAAGGATTAAATATACAATATTATTAGCTATGAAACGGTATTCAGGGAATTATAATACAAATGTGCTGAAACCACATGCTGGTATTATATAGTTATCTATAACATCAATTTTATTACTCTATTATATACTTGGAAGTGCTGAAAAGTTCTTGGCTTGACTAAGAAGTTTTTTAAACTGTTAAAAATGGTCATTTGATCAGATTTTAGGAAGCATGTCAAGCAGAAAACTTTTCAGCACCCTCTCACATATCTAAGTCAATATGGGCACCTCGAGGTGGTGTAATGGTTAGCAAGCTTGGCTCACTAGAACAATTACGAATGAATAGTGAGTTCGATCCTCACTGGGTGCCCTATACTTTCGGCCTTGTGCCACATCTAAGCTACGCTTGGAAAATCACTATATCTAAGTCAATATATATATTTTCATAAATTCATTTGCATGAGTTCATTTCATAGGTTACAATCTACAATGACAAAACAGAATGGTTTTATAACAGATTTTCTAGCATGTGTATGTGTATAATTGTGTGAGAGACAGTGAGTTATATTACTGATTCATATATATGTGTATGATTTTAAAATTTAAACTTCAACCTTCAAATTATAACTTTTGAAACTTAGAATTTTAAAAAAATCAGTTTTAATTATATAGTCAATCATTTTGTTTTTTAATAGTGTCATCACAAATTACATATTATATTACACAATTAAGGATCAAAAATACATTATTGAATAGAATTATCACTTATGTTTGCTGTAGCTTATTACTAAAGATGTTTTTGTTTTAACCAACTAACTCAGGCTATATTCATGTTACATCTTGCCAAATACAATAAAATTCCTCACTCAATCAGTATAAATATCTATTGTTATCATAAACTTTTCTCCTTTTTATCTCACATTAATTAATGAAAAATATTTGCCTTTTTGACTGCAAAAGCTAATATGAAATGCTTTTAAATATGCAAATTTGATTATATTCCATTAATTTCACACATGGTTTATAACGGTTTTATGAGAAAAATTTGTGGAGATTTTACTAATAAGTAAAAATTATGATCTCAAAGTATCGTTTCCAAACAAAAGCTTTCATTAGATTTGAAAAGAAATATATAAAAAGAAAATTATTTGATAACATAAAATATTGAAAGATATCCAACTTCATTATGGCTTATTGAGAAAAGAGCATTGATTCCTTTTTGTATTTCTGGTTTTAATAATATAAGGCTTAAAAGAAATCACTTGGCACAGCTAACATATATTATGAGTGCAAATCAAAAGAAGAGTATTATAATATCTGTTTTGGCATACAATAATATTTTTTTTCATGTATACCATGATTGCATAAAGCTAATATGCTGAGAATTTTTTTCAAATTAGAAAGTCAATAAAAATAATATTTCCTATTGGCAGAAGGCAAATATATTTGGTTCTAGTAAAATGATCCTCAATAGAACATAAGGGTGTTTCATTAAGACGGATCAAAGTCAGCAGTAAATAAATCAGTGTTATTGGTGAAAAATGATTTATTTCTATACTGATCATGGAAATTATGTGTTAAAAATAATATCGCTCAAATGTCTGCCAAATCTAAAAGAAAAAAAATCATTAGATGCGTAAACTTAATTCACATTAAAATCGATCCAAATTATTGGAACACCCTTTATTCGCATTACAAAAGCATCTACAGTGTGATAGAATTTAGAATGGCATTATTTCCCATCTTGAAGTCACTGTTTCTACTACTAGACATTGTTTTTTCATTCACCTCCTGCAAAAAGAAGTTCATAATTAGGATTTGTAAAAGTTATATATTTATTCTCTTCTACAGAGCTGACTGGAACATGTTGATACCAGTGTGTGTTCTACTATCTCTCCTGAACAGATGCCTGGCTGTAGACTTAACTTACTATGTAAAGGAGGGCCAAAGTCCAGGTACTCTTGTGGGTGATATAACAGCAGACACACACTTGATGGACATAGTATCTCTACAAGACCAACGGATGATTACATTCAGTCAATTAAAACAACATGAAGCAAGCCTTTCACAATTGTTTCGTGTCTCCAAAAATACAGGAAAGTTGTTCACAACTCAAATGCTCGATGCAGAGGCCATGTGCAAACCAAAAAAGGAGTGTTATAAAATGATGGATATTGCAGTGAGGAAAGGAACTTCTTTTATCAAGTTATTAGAAATCAAAGTAATAATTCGAGATGTAAATGACCATCAGCCTGAGTTCCCAGACAAACAAGCCAACATACAATTTTCTGAAGGTGATGGCATTGGAATGAGAAAATCAATTCCTAATGCTATAGATAGAGACGTAGGGGTTCTTAATTCACAAATTACATATCAACTGAAAAAAAACAAAGATGAGCCTTTTACATTATCCATTTCAGAAAGAGTAGATGGGACATCAGATCTTAGCATCTCATTAGAAGAGAGACTAGACAGAGAAGTGAAAGATTCTTACATGATTCAAGTAATTGCCAAAGATGAAGGATCTCCTCCAAAACAAGATGTTTTAGACGTTTATATATCAGTCATTGATGTTAATGATAATGCTCCCGTATTTTCTCAAAAAGTCTATAATGTTTCAGTAAATAATGAATACGACAGAACAACTCCTGTGGTCATCTTATCAGCAAGTGATTTGGATTCCGAAAAGAATGGGAAGATTTTATATCGATTTAGTTCAAAAACCTCTACAGTTGCGAGAAATCTTTTTGAATTAATTGAAGAAACTGGAGAGATTTTCTTATGGAAAAAATTTGCACTGGAACAAGGTTTGACATATGAGTTGTATATTGAAGCCACAGATGGAGGCAATCCTCCTCTTAGTGCTCTTGCTATGGTTTTGGTAAATGTAATCAATCAACAGAATAATCCACCAAGTATAGATTTAAACTTTGTTTTTGCCTCTTCGGGAAACACGACTACTATTTCTGAAGACATAGAAGTGGGCAGTTTTATTGCTTATGTAAAAGTTACGGATCATGATGTAGGGCAGAATGGAGAAATTATATGTGACCTACATCATGACAAATTTCAACTTCAAAATCTAGGCACCAAAAAGTATAAAGTAATAATAAAAAAATCCCTGGATACTGAGAGTGAAGATCATCATGAAATTACTATTAGCTGCCAGGATAAAGGATCTCCTTCCCTTCATAGTGAGAGTAAATTCTCTGTCCAAGTGATGGATGTAAATGATGTACAGCCACAATTCTTTAAAGAAACTTATAAGTTTTGGATCTATGAGAACCAAAAGTCAAAGATTCCTGTTGGATTCATCAATGCCACTGATCCAGACCAAGGACCTGGTGGTAAACTAACCTATTCTCTGCTGACCAACAACAAACAGTTCTTACCTTTTCAGATCACAAATGATGGACTGATTTCAACTATTAGTTCCTTAGATCATGAATTTCAAGACATGTACAAATTTCAAGTTATGGTCAAAGACAATGGTATACCATCACTAAATAATTCAGTTAGTGTCATTGTTGAAGTTAGAGATGAAAATGATAATGCTCCATATTTTACATTTCCCAGTGTTAATCCTTTTGTTATGGATATACTTTACTTTCCGCATCATACAAAAAATATAACAGTCTTAAGGGCATCAGACAGTGATAGTCGAGAAAATGCCTTTCTAAAATATGAAATAACAGCAGGCAATGACAAACAGTTGTTTACTCTTAATCATTACACAGGTTTGTTATATTTTACTCGTGAGGTCACCCATCATGATACTGGCTCATATGAGCTGGAGTTTGTTGTCAAAGACAGTGGTACTCCAGTTTTGTCGGCAACAACTACACTGTCATTGACATTGACTGTGAGCAACAAGACATCAGAAGTCTTAAATGCTGTTCACATACAGACTGGTGACAAAATACATCTTAATTTAGTCATTATTGTTACACTGATTGCTGTAACTTTATCTGTGGTCATTACAGCTTCTATGTCAATATGTATCCTTCGGTATAGCAATCGAATAAATGCTCCAGAGGGAGATGTGGTGAACCCTCCACAGAGACATTTGATGTGTCCTTCTTACCATGCAAATTCTTGGCCTGATGTACCTGGAGCCATAACCACAGACCCAACTTTATCTAAGAATGCAAATCTGACAGCACCAAGAAGAGAATCCCATCCAGATGAATTTGGCAACCAACAAAAAGGTTCTCCCTCAGCACTAAAACCACGGACCACAGCAGACATTACATGTCAGGTAAGTACCATTTTATACATATGCCTTGATAGCTTGTTTGTGGTAATAATTAAATGTGAACAGTTTGAAAAGCATTGTTAATTTTTCTTATGAATGAAGATCTACAGGAACATTGATTACAGGATCTTTATTGAATTATAATACATGATATTCAGCAATACTCTGCACAAGATGATCACGTCCTCAATTATGACTGGTGGTGTGCCAAATCTTTGTGCCATATGGTCACAATTACTGGCCAGGTCAATCATGACTTGACTCATCTGAGTAAAGTTGGCTGGCTAGCAAGTTAGCAGATGATGCTTTTGGAATCTGATTGATGTGGACATAGAACAGTTATATAAGGCCATTTCTTGAAAGTACATTTTTATGATTCAAATCTTTAGACCTATCAGAATTACTTGAAAAAAAGGATTCATATTTAAATCAACATTTTTCAGTTGTTAAAAGATATATATTATTTCAAATTCTCTTCAGGTTTGTTAGAACAATGTTTATCATTTATATATATTTTCATGTGGCTTTGATGTTAAGCAATTATATCTCACTAATTTAATGAACTTGTATATAAGCAAATATACTCATTTGGTTTACTTATGTGTATTCATTAATTTCTCTGCCAGACTCAATTTTCATTTATGTTTAAATTTTGGCATTGTATCATGAAATAATGTGTGCCAGTCTAAATTCAAATAATATGAACCTTTCCTGTATATATGATCACTTTGAATATATTATAATTATTTTAAAAAAATACAATCGCTACATAAGAGTTCTCATGTTTCAAAAACAGGAGTTAAAAACTTCAATAATAATTATAATTTAGGCTCTACTTATGTATTAAGCACTGTTTTTTAAAAATAAAAATAAAAATACTAAAGAACTTCGGATTATTAACCTAACGTATTCTTTCCTATTTTTCTATATATTTGCGCGCACACACACACGTGTGTGTGTGTGTGTGTGTGTGTGTGTGCACATGCATGCTAAAAGACACTTTTTATTCTATTGACTACTCTTAAAACTGACAACTGAATACAATCAAAGAATTGATCATTTACTCTCAGAGAGTGGGCTTGCTGGAGACAGTGCAGTCTCTGAGACATTCCTATCAAATATGTGAAGGTCAGGCAGGGTGTGTCCAGCATGTCAGCTGTGCACCAGGCATGGCCTCAAGGAAGTACTGAAAGGCATCATTTGCAATGGTTGAACATTTGGCCATATTGAATTTCAGAAACATTGTAACATAAAACCTTATCCAACAAATGGACACCAAAACCTTTCTAGTGGACTTCCTTTGGTAAATAAGAACCACAAGAGCACTAACAAGAGTAATTTCCCATCATTCAGGCAAGATTTCATGCATGTTGATAAAGAATAAAAGTAAAGCAGTTATGTTCATTGTCATTTCATTGCTGTTTACAACTGTGCTATTATTTATCAGCCCTGCTTGCTATAAAGCATTGCTAAGTCCTCTTCTTCCATGGTTATCCAACTTAATATGAGAAAAAAAAATGTTCTGAATACATTTTTCAGAAATGACCCATTATGCTTAGGCATATTTTTTATAAATATTTATAAGGTCTTTTTATTGAATGCAGTTACTAAAAAACTAATTATTACACACACACACGCACTCACACACACAATACATGTAAAAAACTTTAATAAAAATAAAAATTAATAATGAAAATGGTATATGTAAAAAGGGACCAAATTTCATAGAAGAATAATTTTGATGGGTTACATTTCATATTTAAATTATGATTTTTGTCTCCAGATTATCAAAAATAAACTCACACACCCACTTATATTAGGTTGGTGCAAAAATAATGACGTTTTTTGACGTTAAAAATACATCAAAAAACGTCATTATTTTTGCACCAACCTAATATATCCTCTCCCCGTGTATTGATATACTCAATCATGAAAAAATGTTTTTACTTAGTTTTTTGTTTTCTCTACCTCTAAACCACTTACCATGGACACCAACATAAACATATTCTTGAAAACGTGTTTAAATTTATACAAACATATAAAACTACAGCAAAAATTTCCCACAATGAAATATATTCTTCATAATGATACAAAGAAACATGACATACATAAACAAAATCCTAAACTATGTTTCTTAAAATTTTATTTACTTTGCCCTAGATTATCATTTACAATTATGAAGAAAAAAAATTTTTTTTTTTTTTTTCTGGAATATAAAATTATTATGCAGTATTGTGTGTTGAAATGAAGGTCCTTTATATTTTCATAAAAATCCTTTCATTGTTGATTTTCAGTATTGTAAATATACTATAAATTTTATTTTTCACTGACTATATTTCATTTTACCCTTAGTGTATTATTTTATATATTTGTATGGAACTCAAAATTATTCTAATAATTTCTATTTGATTAATTTTGACAACAGATAAAGAAGTCTATTTTCAGAGAAAATAATGCTTATAATAGCAAAACATTTCTCTGAAACAGTATGAAGTAGTGGATTGAAAATCTTTGAGCAAAGACACAATACATAAACTGTTGCTTGTAAAATGTATTTCTTCTTTTACTATCTCTCTCTATATATAGATATTTAATTATTGAAGTTTCACTTAATTTTCATTTGTTCACATGACAAGTTAAATACTTACAATCTTCTTTAAGTTTCAATGCAAACCAGTGATTTTAATATTTCAAATTAGTTACATGGGCATCTAAGAGTGGATAAACATATACTGTTTTTTTTATCCTTGTTTGGAGAACAGGACTTATATCAGTAGAAATCAATAGTTGCAAACAAAAAATTTAAAAAAATTGGCTTTGTCTTTTGATCTTTGCAAAAGATATATGCATCCTTCACTGTTCAATTCAATAGGGAAAAGAAGAAAATGTTCTTTGAAACTGAATTTAAGATATGTCACCTCTATAGCATATTGCTTTATTTATTTCAATTGGGAATCATATATAGATACATAGATAAGGCCAGGTGGGTTAATCCCTTGAAATGGGTGCATTCTGAAAATTGATAAATAATTTACAGATGCCAAATAGCTGCATTTAATGATAATCATATTTATAATCAGTGCTTCTCAAGCTGAAAGTTGACAGGAAGTGGAGAACATCAAAGAATGTGCAGTTCTCAGCAACTGCTTAAAACATTAAAATGTATCAAGTATAAAAAATATAAGAATATATGCAGCCATTCAGGAAAAAATTGTTCTAAAGTCTACAATATAAAATCTTTGTTTTGGTAAATATATTTTAAACTTATTCACGATGGCAATTATCCTTCTTTATATTGTATATAATTTATTTAACTTAAAAAAGTAATACAAAACAAAGATGTAGTTTTATAATTATTTTTTGCAATGTCTGATGTTTTTACATGTGTGTATTTTATACAAAAGCCAAGATTTTTTCCTCTTTATATGAGTTAATGAGAAAAGCATTTTCAAAAATCAATGTTACTTTAATACTCATGAATTCTTAAGAACTGTTACAATAGATTACTCAAGTACTATTTTTAAGGATTACATATCTACACTTCATGCACAAATTTTGGCATGAAATCTGTTATTCTATGAAAAGGTGCTAAAAAGATCTTGTCTTGACCAAATAAATTTTGATGTTTAATCATTTGGTCAGGCTTTGGGAAGTGAGTAAAGGCAGATAAATTCTTTCTTTTAAAATCACCAAAACAAAATTCTCAAAATTAAACTGCACAAAATATTCAACAGAAATACTCTAAAACCTTAGCTATAGCTTCACCAAAAATAGGGTACAAATCATAACCAAACAGAAAAATCCTAATTACACCACCAATACCTCAAACACTCACCTATAAATGCAGAAGAAAGAATGAATGCCCACCAAATGATAGCTGCCTACAAACTAATACAATATACCAAGCTAATGTAAGATCTAAAGCAATCTGAATATATATGTATATGACTAACAGAAGGACCATGAAAACAGGGAAGCTATCCATATAAAATAAAATTTAACAAGAAAAATATACAAATAGAACACTCCTTAAAAGATATATAGAAACAAAAAAAAAATAAGAGACACCCAAAATAACATGGAAAATAATAAAAAACATGTAACCCTGGCCTAAAGCAGAACTCAGCAATAAAATTTATTTCAAATATCAAAATTTAGAACTAAAGAAAATACACAAAACAAAGAAATTATATATAAATATATATATATATGGCTCAAACATAAATATTCCAGTGTAATAAATTACAATCATGGAATATTAGTGTTTGAGCCTTTTATATTATATTCTTGCTCTGTACTGTACATTGAGCTCTACCTGGATTTTATCCTCTTAAAAATATATATATATTGACCACTAATATTATATATATATATATATATATATATATATATATATATATATATATATATAATGCAAATATAAAGTTTGTCACTTAGCTGATTGTTGTTACCTTCAGCATCCTGACTCCAGAGTTTCATAGACAAATCCTCCAGCAATTACTCTGTCCACTCCTCAGGGATATCAGATATACATACATGCATACATACACACATACATATATACATAGATACATACATGACTTGAACATAATTTTGTTTCTAGCAATTTTTTGTACTTTTAAATACAAAAAATTACAAGAAATAAAATCCCGTATAATTTTCTACAAATAAGCTTCAAGTTTACTTAAAAAAATGAACTTGGAAATTATCTACATAAGAAGATCGTAAATTTGTACATCATATGCAGTATGAAGTGTCATTTTTTCACATTGCTTTTTCCTACTGAACCAGATATCATCATTCTTTATTGACATTAGAAAGACAATAGAAATTAAAGAGCTGACAATAGTGTTAAGCTAATCATTAAGACTATTACCATCAATGAAGGATACAGTTATTCTAAGCATTGAGATGAAAGAAAAAATTGAGCTCAATTAAAATAAGGTGAGGTCTACAAAAGATAAAAGAGATAAGAGGTACCATTACTAAACATTTTAGTAAGATTTCCAATTTACACACACTCACACGGCAGATTTTTTTTCCTGCAGTAGGTTGCCATTTCTTTCTGCGGAAGACTGGTTGCCATCCAAGGCTATAGAACCCAGTCTGTCCTGCTATTTACCCATAGCTGGGAAGGGTGGGGAGAAAAAGAGGATTCATACCTTTCCCAAGGGTATTAGCACGTAAGTGAATGTAATGGATTTGAATGGAATTCGAACTCGGCTCTCTGGTTTCTCAATCTGAGCCACTATCCATTACTCAACCGTGCCTCCTGAAATATATATTAGTGATTTTAATTTTTTATTGATATTTTTAAAAGCCAGTAAATTCATTATCCATGTTTGTTTATATTGATTTTTAATAGGGTTATTTCATATAAAAATCATTTGCTGTAAATATGACTAATAACACAACATGTTTTCCCTGGAATTATTTCCTGTACAATACAGTGGGGATAATGTTTAAAGAACTTTGTGCATTGTGGTGTAATGGATACCAGCTTAGAATGAGAAATCAGAGAGCAGAGTTTGAATTCCAATTGGGTTTGTTACATTCACTTATATGCAAATACCCTTGGGAAAGGTATAAACCCATCTCTTCTCTCCCACATCTATGTGTTGAAGAGCAGAACAGAATGGGTCCTTGGTTGGCAACCAGTCTATTAGAGAAAAAAATGTCAGTCTGCTGTGGGAAAAATCTTCTGACTAGTTTGTCATGAATTGAAACAGACATGATCACCCAAGCATATATCACGTATGGCACTTAACAGACTGATTTAATAGAAACTCATTGATAATTTTCTGTATGAATACAATTTTTGCTTTGAGTTTATAGATATCTATATAAATAAACTTGTGTATATATTAGTATGCATGTATAGGATAAAGTAATATGCAGAATGAAAAAGGATATCATATTGCAAGCAAAAAGCGCTAGCAAATTTAAAATATAATACCAAAAATTTATAGTGTAAAATGAATTACTATAGCAAATAGTTCTCAACAATATATTTTTGGAATGAAATATTAAAGTGAACTAGTTTCATTTTTGCTGTCTACAAGATGAAATTAAATTTAGTAGACTTTCCACATGCAAATATAAAACTAGAAAAAGATAAGGAAAACACATCTTTGACACCTGCTATGAAATTTATTGAGTGGAATAAGCATAGTTTTAATCTATGATAATAGATGCCAAAACATGTAAATTGCAAAGGTAAATTGAAAGAAAAATAAGGTTGCTGAAAAGGTGTTTTTTATACAAGAAATATATACATGGATAGACCCTACATATATATAGGTACACATTTAACAAAGTTAGCTTACAGCAACAATCTTATATTTATGACAATACTATATTGCCAATTTTCCCAATTTGAATATCATCTCTCATAACTTTTAAGTGCAATAAATGGGGAGTAAATATGTCAAATCTCTCTCTCTCTCTCTCTTTTTTTTTTATTAATTTTGCTTTAAAAAAGAAATCATAAATATATACAAAAATCACACTGTTCATATATAAAGAGCCTTCAAGTCAACAACTACATATAATATACATAAACATATAGCACTTATTTTTTGTGTCTTATGTTTTGTATGAATGACATACATATATATATTCATAAGCAAACTTTATAAAGATATACAAACAGAAAAATTTTCTCTTTTCTTTCCATGTATATATTTATATATGCATCAAATTCTATCAGTACAGAAAAATATTATTTGTTTCTATGACACAATATGTAACTTTTGTATTTGTTTGTTTCTTTGTCAGTTTTTCCTTTCCTACTTCACTCTTACTTCCTTAGCCTTTTTCTATGCAGTCTTGGTGTCTTTTACCTTTTTATTTGCTAACCAGATATTAAAAAGTATCTAACTTTTATAGCAGGCCAGTCTTACAATACATAGACTTGTTAACATAGTGATAGAAATAATCTATTCCTCCAATAAGAATTTTGTTAAAGGTGTGATGTGCTGTTCTGGAAGAGCTAACATGATGAAAAGGTGTCAATATATTTAGAAGTGTGGGTCTTTATAGCAGCACTAACAAGGGGACAGTGATTACATTTTAAAGGTGTTTAAAAAGGCTTGCATTCCTCACTTAAAAATACATATTAAAGTATTTTCTAACAAAATACTTTTGGACTTTATCCAAGAAACACCACAACAACAGCCTTTGACATAATTATTATTACTGAGAAGCTTTAAGAGCAAAGTGAATTATCAACCATAATATAATGCCAAATATATAAAATACACACATCATGAGTTTAATATGTATATTTAGGCTTATTTATTTATGTGCACCCACCCACTTGTAAAGCTGATCCCAGCTGTAATCCCTAAAGGTTTAAGATGAGGAGTGAGTAACAACTGAAATGCCTTTAAAAACAAACAGCAAGAATTTTAATTAAGAATGCAATTCACAAAGTTCCATGTTTAAGCCAAATATCTTAATTGGACACAAGTGACATAACGATACCACCTGATGGGTGATTAGCTTAATTGCTGCCTACTTGCAACATGTCTGCTCTTATGCACCTGATGCCTTGATTTTAGCTACAAGATCATGGCAGCCCATTCATTATTAGCCTTTCTGAATATAACTGATGCCATAGACATTGCACAGTTGCTCAGCTTGCTATGACTTACAACACCCCACTCAATTTATATATTTTAATATATATATATATATATATATATATATATATATATATATATGCATATACATGCATATACATAAATGTACTCTTACATATGTGAACAGTCTGTGCATAAATATATCATTAACACATTTGCCTAATATAAACATTTGTATACACCTCACATTCATAGTGCTATTTGACACTCACTGTAAGATCAAATGTCACCAATACCATCAGTCAAGTTTTGTTAGTAAATACTGTTTATCCAGTCAGTGACTTATCATATTTATTATTTGCCCATTGAAACCATGCCTATCACTTACATTCTACAAGTTTCATCTTTGATCATTACTTTGTACTTTATCAAACTCTGAAAGCATTCTTTAATATTCTATCTTTCCTTAACTGTAATATTAGTTTTAACCTAATTATAATTAATTTTTTGTCAGTAGTATAAGACAATTCAGTGATCATTTAAATACATAATCAACAAATAATAATTTTGATTTCTTTTTGTGAAATTATGCCATTTGCCAGTTCTTTAACTATAGATTTTCACTGAAGGCATTAGTGAATACAAAAAGAAATCTTTGTAAAGATTTTTTCACTATCCCCTTAAATCTGTTAGTCTTGATCTATTCTTGCTTATAAAAGAAAAATTTATTAAAAGTTGTAAATGTTTGGACATGTTTTCCTCATCAACTCTGATATGTAATAGGCAATATTAAATACATGTCAATAATGATATTATCAAATTTATATAATGTTTTGAAAAGAATAATTAAGTTTTTTACTGTGACATTTAGGACAATATTCCCTGATTTGTCATTATCATCATCCTTTGACATCCCTATAGATGGTCAGAACTCCATTGACAATCCCTTTCCACACTGTTTGATCCTGCATTGCCATCCACTGAGCCTGAGCTATGGTGTCTGGGAAAGTCAATTTTCATGAAAAGACACTTCCAAAAGGATGCCATAGGAATAAGGATGAGACAATTTCCCTGTCTGCTAGGTAGCTGGCAAACTTTAATTGTTTTTGTTTGAGCTTAAGAGAGATTGGTCTGTCTTCTCTGTAAATTGTGTTAAGCGTTACATGGGATCAGCAACTAATGTTCTGGAATTTTCTAAGTAGATTTGTATATGTTACATCCAGTTCTCTTTCAAGATGAACAGATAATGTCCAAGGTTCTTATCCATACAGTAGGACTGGTTCAATCAATGTTCGAAAGGTTTGGACTATTAAGGAGGATGGGAGGTTCGAGTTGAAGGTTGAAAAACAATAGCAAATGAAATGCGTTTACATGTTCAACAAAGGGAAATATGACTGGCCTCAGAAGAAAACTTGCTTGATGACATTTGATTCAGAATGTTAAAAAAATTATGCTATTATCAATCATATGTATGACTTCAAAATATATTAAATATTTATTTTAGTACTTAAAAAGTAACTTGAATAACTTGAGTATTTATTTCTAACTGATCTGAAAGATATACTTTTTGCTCTCTCAGGATCAAATATTATATCTGGATATAAACCTAAATCAGAGATTTTTCTTTCTTATGTTATTTTTTTTTAAAATATTTCAAATAAACTTGAATTTGACATTTTTACTATTTCTGGTTTAATCTAACCTGTTTGAGTATATGTCCATAAAAATGAGAAAAATACTGATTATCAAAGGAAAAAAAGACAATTTCAATTAAAATGTAATCTGATTTTACAAGGTATCCAGTGAAAATCATTCAACGATATTCATAAAAAATGGAGGCATATAGGGAGGTTTATTTATCCATTGATTAGTGAATATATATATATATATATATATAAGAGCTATAACAATGACAGTAATAATTGGAAGAAGCATTTAAAAAAAATAAAAGATAATTGATAAGAAAAAAATTGAAATAATCAAACTTGTGATAGAGAATACATATATTTATATGTCTATCCACATCTGTCTATCCACATGCAGAGAGGAGCTGATTAATAATATTATGACTACAGTAATGCTTTGACATATGAGTTTAATTTGTTCCAAGACCAAGATCGTAACTCAAAAGGCTTGTATCTCAAATCAACTTTCCCCATTGAAATTATATGGGAATATTTCCAATCTGTTCCATGCCCCTAAAAATTTACCACTGACCTTTATACTTACTTTATTTAGACCCATAGTATCACTAAAGAAATTTTGCAAAATAACAGCAAAAAAAAGACACAGCACAATAGAGATCCTTCCAGAGCAGAGGTGAACATCTGTACTGCAGATGCTTAATTCAAACTTGCTCATATCTCAAAATTCACCTTGTATATCAAGGCAAAAAATTGGCCAAACTCCGGCTCATATCTCAAAAATCTAGTATGTCAAGGTATTACTGTATATGCAAAATGAAATCCTGATTTGAAAAGAAATTGAGAGACATATACAGATATTGATTGAATTTCATGTAAAATATAAAAACAGGAATTCTTTTGAATATGGATAATCATCATTAAATATGTTAGGAATATTATTTTTCAAAAAATTGAAAATTTAGAAATAAAATACTGTTATTTAAATAAATTGTACTGCAATAAATAAATCTCAAAAACATTATCAGTTTACCAGATATTAAACAAAACTGATTCCTAGACCTGAAAATATTTCTAATAAAACAAGAAAATCAGAAATGAAAAATAAAATAGTTCATTCTATACAGAATGTTGGTTGAAAATTAAATGTATCTTTTATATATAATGTTCAAAAGATCTTAAAAAAGATCCATCTTTAGCCTTTATTTTAACAGCATAAAATTCCATGCCTAAATATTACAGCTAATCTATAGTTAAAGTCAATCTGGGAACCTACTTCTTTGTTCTTTATTTTGTATACTTATTTTACAAGTAATACAACTTTTGAAGTTTTACACATAGTTTTCTTAGTAGATATAAACTTAAAAAAGAATTAGGACATACATTTTTATTGTGGTCAATCCACAAAATTACTAAAATTTCAAGTTTATTAAAAATCCTATGATCCTATTTTGATTAAATCAAATTGAATTTATACTGACTGTATACTGAATGTCTTTAGGCATGCACATATGTGAACAGAGACATACAAAATACTTTAATAAATACAAAAATTAATGCATTTTTTTTTACATCAAGTAATTCATTAAAAATTATATTGGCATGCAATAAATTACTTGGAAACATAAAAGCAAATATGCATATATATGGTTGAAATCATGGGCGTATAAGAGAAAGTGAATTTGAAAGGTACAAAAAAGAATTGAAGTGTGAAATCAACAAGAAAAAATAAATGATGCATTTTCAAAAAATTTATTATCATTATTATGGTTAGTGTTTTTTTTTAGGTTTGTTTATTCTAACAACAAAACATTGTCATTACATCAATAGAAAAACAGGAGACAATATTATCTTTGCTTGATTGTAAACCTTCCATACAAATAAAAAAAATTCAGATTTGTTGAATTGATTTTCTAGAAGTTGAATTAAACATTAAGAAAACAAAATGAGAGAACAATTCAAACATGAAACTTTTACACTAACACTGAAATTATCAGCTGACAAAAATTAGTGTTTAATAAACATTATATTGTTACAAAATAAAAAGAAAAAAAAGAAGTAATTAACAGATTTTTATGACTGAATAAGAAAACAAGCCAATTAAATGGGCCTTTAAATCCATGACCATCATTGTGTATCTGAACACAAGTATATTTTAACTGTAAACATAGTCAACACACAGAAGCTTATCATTGTGTACATTACTTCAAATCAACTCCTCACCTTCAATAACATATATTAATTTTTAAGTAAAAATTCCATCTTTGGATGCCAAACACATACCTTAACCAGCCAAAATTATATCCATTAAGTAACTGAAATATTCAGTATCTCATTTCTTGGTTTGCTATCTGCAGTTCTTGCATCATAGTTTGGCTTTGCAAGTGAGTTAATTTAGGAAGATGTTTTATATCTGATGCAAGCATCACTCAAACATTTTCATGAAGTACATTTTAATGGAAAAATGCATTTTTCTATAATGTATGTTAAACCTGCTATTTCAAAGTAACATTACTTTTAAGAAAGCAAGCAAATAAATTATTCAGTATCATTTTATTATATTTAGTATTTATATTAAATTTATATTATATTTAGTATTTATCATGTATTATTATTATAGTTAGTATTTATATTATATTTATTTATATTTAGTATTTATCATGTGTTATTATATTTAGTATTTGAACTTTTATAAATTTAACTGGAGTCACTCGTATTTATATTGGTAGCATGGTGTATTTGAAGGTTTGTTACACTATTTGCAAAATGAAGATTCTCAGTTATTTTTTCAATTATATTTAATATTATTCATATCTTTGTCAGTTTCTAAAGTAATTCTATTTATGGAATAAAGGACTAAATACTTAACTGGTATTTTATTTTTTTTATTTTTTCATAGATGAAAAACAATGATGTTTTGAGAAATCAACCTTACGGATATAGTTAAACATCAAGGTAATAATACAAAGAAAAGGCCAAGAAAGGTGATAGAATAAATGAATCTCAAAAGAGGAATTTCAAGAGATTCTGGAAAGATATCCATGACAATAGTAAAAATGATCACAGTCAAAGAAATATGAAGAAAAATGCTACAAACTTTGAACTATGAAATCTCATAGAAAGTGGGGAAATGATTTTGCAATATCAAAAAGCATTTTTTTTTAAAGATATATAAAATCATAGCAAATCAAAATTTCAATCAAATAAGGAGAAAATATTTTATGTATGAGAAGAATCAATGAAAATGTGTTCTTATAAAAATGTTCACAGTGATTTGTGATAAAGAATAGTCTAGAAAATTACTAATGTTTTAATTGAATAGTTTTCAATATAGGAAATAACAAAAAAACAAAAAAAAATGATAATTACATATGGATAATCCAGAAAAGATAGTAAAATGTTTAAATAAAACTTATTAGATATGTGATCTATTTGAATCAATAGCAATATAGAAATAAAAACATAACTGAGTAGAAATTGCTCTAGGACAAATACATCTGCATTACTCTCAAATTTATAAGTACATATGTTTTCTGGTGATTATATCTTAAAAAAACTTTGTAATATAAGCAGTAAAACTACCATATTTAGTATAAGATTACATTTAATAAAAATATATTTTTCCTGAATTAAAGGATTTCTTCTGATGAGAAATAAATGTAATAATCTGAAAACAAATAAGATTTTTCTTTTAATACATGAGTTTTATACAGAAATGATTGATGTTGTCATTTCACTTGTTTATTTCTAACATTTCTTTAAGTTTCATTTGGTAAAATACTGACAAATGAGGATAGAAGCAATGGAATGCTGTACATTTTTGTTACTGTTAGTGAGCTATGATAATAACATTGAATAATGACCAATGTTTGCAAAAGAATTTTAAACACACACACACACACACACACTGATCAAATTTAATTTCACTGCTACAATAAAAAATATGATCATGATAAATATGATAAGTGGAAATCAATTTAAGAAACAGAAGATGTTATTTGAATCATGAATCTCCTTTCAATTGTTTGAAAGGAGACCTTGACTTCAGGAGTGTAGATGAACTAAAAATATTTCTGCATAACACTCATAGTAAAGTAAGAAAAACTTTAAAAAAAGAAAAATCTTAAAAAGCATCTCGAGAGAAGTCAAGAAACAAATACTTAAAATCCAAACTATTCATAGAACAAGATTCAATCATAAGTATGGAAAAGAATATAACTAAAGATAAACAAACAGATGTGTTTAAAAAAAATCCCAAAACTTAGACATTATTATGAATGATGCATTCATAAATAATGTTTCAATGTATAAATAATACTAAAATAAAATAAAAAGAATATAACAAATTATCAAATCAGCATAAACATTCAACACATCAGTTGCCATGAGTATATGATAAAAAATAATATAATTTGATCCTGAAAACTGAAAGACTTTGTTCAGTGTAGTTAATTTATGAGAAACTATAGAAATATTTAACATGTGAATCTATTCCAACAGTAAAAAAAAAAAATAGATGTATAATAATACTCAAAATAATAAAAAGGTGAAGTAAATTTTAATAAACTTTAATAAAATCCATAGAATAATATTAGCAGTTGAAATATATTCAGTAAAAGACAACAAAAATTGGGCACTTAAATTAAGATTTTATTTTTAAACTACCTTCCAACAAAGAATGCAACTTACTAAAAACAATGAGAATAATGGAAATATTTGTACAGATGTCAAAAATTAAAGCTTAGTATCCAATATTTAAATTGAAATTTTAGACCATAGAATAACAGTAATGAGTGAAATGTTCTAAGTGCCTAAATTATAAACTCTTTTTTATCCATTTACTTTTGTCTGTAGTCCTGAAAGGTTATAAATAGCCAGATATCTTTAATAACATTTTAAGACCTTTTGGAATCACTTCATGTAAGTACGATGTTTTTTGGCAATAAAATCACTTAAAATAAGTTAATGAAAATTCTCTATATAAAACATTTATATAAATACGCCTACTTTTCCTTTCACAGCAAGAGAAAAAAAAGATACTACACTTTAATGTTTGTCATTTATTTACAAATAATTATCCTGCGAAAGTAATGTTAAGGGAAAAACAAAAAAAAAGTTTTTTCCTGCTATAGAATATTTTTTCCATATTTACAGTTATTTGATATGTGGATAAACCAAAATGGACTAAAAAATTAATAAAGATCTAATTATTTTTTTGCATAGAAATATGTAGGTTGATAAAAATGATAAGGAAAGTCAAATGTCATAACAAAGCATATGCTTCAACAGCAAACCTTTTACTGTCGGAGAACTGATAATTTTTATTATGAACTTCAAAGCTATAATTTAATTCTGCATGAATATAAAAAAATATTATTTTATTTGGAACTTACAGATTTATAATCCATTTACTTAGAAATATGCTGCTTTTATGACTGACTATATATATAGCAAGAGGAGATCACTCATATTTGTATCTTATTAAAATGCTTCTTCCATATCATCTGCACTTTTTAATGTCTGTCTAAAATTCAGAAAAATTATATTTACTTAAAAATACAAAAATGATAATTTATCTTTTAAAGCATATGTATGATTTTAATGCTCTGGTATTATTTTGTTTGTAATATAAATAAACAAAGTTGCAACAGATCTAGTAAGGAATTATGCAATTGATAAGATTTTATATGAAGATTTTCTTTTCATGTTTTTCAGAGTTAAAAGCAAATTGCAACCAATTGACAACTTAAAGAATAAAATAATTCCCCTTTTTAAAAAAAAATTATTAGTAAGAATGAAACTTATACTCACATTAGTTTATGAATTTATATTATACCTGTATTTTTTTTACATTGAAGAAAATTTCCTGTTTACTTTGGAACCATGTTTAAAATGAAAATTCAAATTGCTTTGCCAAGAATTATAGTAAAATAGTGTCATAAAATTCTAGTAAAAAAAAATGATTAAATATAAACATTTGAATTTCAATGGTATCTTATATGATGATGAAAATGTTTTGCTTCAATAAAAAACCTAAAAAATATGAAATATTAAATTCAGATAATTGAACTGAAAAACATACCAATACAATATTTATCAACCTCTTCATATAAAAGGTTTCACATTAGTAATTATGTTTGTAAGTTTTTATTCTAACAATAATGAGGATTTCTAGCTGACTTCAGCTATAATTTTAATTTTCCCATGATTCAATCTACCAACAGTATAAAAAGAAAATATTAAGGAAAATTATACATACAACTTACCAAATAGTGAATTATATATATATATATATATATATATATATATATATATATATATATATATATATATATATATATATATATCATAATGAAATATTAGATATTTAACTTTAATCTCAACCAGAATAAGAAATGAGAAATAATTACTGTTTGAACTTAGTTTTTGTTTGTAAATCCTCACCTTCTAGTAGTAGGCTACTGGAAAACAAAATAATCTGTTGGTATGTTTGTGCAAGTATAAATTAAATAGTTTACTGCTTGAAAATGATACATATTGTAAAAGAAAAATTACCTTACATACCCCTTCCATATGATTCATAAGAACAATAGGATTAGAGATATCTCATAGCCTTACACTATTTTATAAAATAATATATTTTATAATATCGTGTCTCTTCAAGTTGCAAATATCTGTGACCTTGCATGAATGTTCTTGAGAGGTTTCCCATTACATTCTTTGTAGTTTTGAATTCAGAGTTGCCCTTCTTGTAAATTAGTTGTCCTACCACAACCAGAGAGCCCAAGTCTTCCCTACTATTTTATTAATAGCTGAGCAGAACAAAAAATAGAGTAATGCTTTTCCAACAGTATTAGTGAATATAAAAAAGTTGGCAGAAATGTGTATTTTATTCTTTCATTTCATTTTCCATACTGCTGCCTATGCTGCTTTTGTAACAGAATGTCAGTGAGATGATACAATATGACATTTGTAATGAAAATATATACTGGTTATGTTATGTTACATGTAGTCTAGTAATAAAAACTAGAAATAAATGTACAAATCAGATGCATAATAATTTCTTGAATGGAAATCTTTTTAACTTCAGATAAAATGAATTATAGAAGAATAATTATATATTGAAATAGAATACTTAAAGTATTAAAAATTTTATTTAATTACCAGTTTAAAATGATAAAATCCATTACACTGAAAATCAGTTGCATTTTTACTTTCATTTACCTAAAACGATAAGAAAGATTGTGTATATCTCATTAACTGTGTGCATACATGCATGCACACATCTTATTTAATACATTTGAATTCATGCATAAATCTGTAATAAATGAGATAAAAACATATTTTGTAGCCTTAATATATGATTATTAATAAAATCTGTGATTATTTCATAGTAAAATATAAAAGTACAAAACTCAAAGTTTGTTACTATAATTCACTATTTAGAACACAACACAAACAAGATTTGAAATCCAACAGAAACTGAAAGAAAAACAATCATTTTTTAAAATTATTCTTCAATAAAAAATATATTACAAATTAATGATATAAAATTCAGTGTTGTATATTTAAAATTAAGTAGTCGAAATAATCTGTTTTCATGCTATTTTACCAGAACATTTTGATATATAACTGTAAACTACACAATGACTTTACTTGTATCTGTATATTGCGTGTGTGCAAATAAAGCAACGAAAATACTGAAAGCCCTCCTGTCAAAAAGATATCTGTGTATGTGTGTTTGATAGTGTTAGCATTTCATTCTCAGTACCCATGCAACTTGCATAGATGAAATACACATATGCACGTGTTCAAATAAAATTAATCTTATAAAAGGTGTTTGTTTTATGCATGAACAATATAGTTAAGTACATTAATTTCCGTAAACATGTGTGTGTGTGTGTGTTTTCAGGATAAGGTAATGTAATTTAAATATACTTTTAAGCAAATGCTTGAACGAAAGCACCAAAGAAAAGTAAGGATCTGAAAGAATGCAAGAAAGGAAGTTAAAATTTCATTGTTTTTGTGGGTGCATACATATAAAAAATACATATTTCTGAGATTGGTATCATGCAAATGAGCAAACAGATATAAATGTACACAAAAATTTAACTTTGTTAATCAAACAAGTTTTATTAAATTCAAATGACAAGATCAGTGTGTTTAATTTTTATTATATTTTTCCATTTGGCTTAAATTTGTGGAAAAACTGTCCCAGGTTCTTATTTTGGTCATCTCTGGTTATTATCAGGAAAGTTAATTCATCAGTGATTTTTTGTTACCTTTATTTTGGCATGTGTATTATGTAAGTCATATCATGTATAGAATAAAGGCTTTCCCGTATTTTTTTCTATCAAGATTTTCATGGTAATTGTTCTGATGTGGTTACCTCTTCCATACCTCGACTTTACAAATGTAGTACTAGATTGGTAGTTAGGTCTCATTGTTTTACAGTTGAAATTACTAGCTGTAACTGTAAGTCATATACTAACAATTTCTTCTCTTGTATTTCTCGTTAGTTGAAATCACTTCCAGCTTCTTGCTTTCCTGTCAATCTTGATCTTCAAAAATGTAAATGCAATGTCAATTGTTATCTTCTGTTTTCTTAATTCCTTCTCTTTTGTTGTTCTCTTTCCTTAATAATGTTTTTTTTCTCATATTCAGTAACCTTTTGCGTTTTAGTAGCTTTATTGTGTAGAATGATTAAAAAAACAAAAGAAAGTTTTTTATATGCATTTTTATTTTATACTACTTCTATATTCGCAGCTGGATTTAATAATAATAATAATAATAAGTGAATATTGAAGTCAAAACTCGGAGGTGACACACCGTTTCATGCTAAACACAATTTATGTACCCTGATGATTGCTTTTAGCATGAAACAGTTGGTCACCTCTGAGTGTTGACTTCAATATTCACTTTTATATTTACATACGCACTATCACTGATATTGAGTACTTTATCCCATAAATATAGCATATCTTACAACTATATTTCTTCATATATATATATATATATGTATATATATATATATATATATATATATATATATATACAAGAAAAATTTGAAATTTATGCATATATATAACTTTGTAAATATGCATGTGCTTTTTAATATAAAATACATTTAATTAAAGCCAATAAGTGTTGTGCGAGTGTGTGTACATAATGGGTTGCTAATAAGTTCTAAGTCTGATCAGCTTCTCACAATATGATTAAATGATTAAACATGCAAATTATTTTTAATCTCTTCTTGGTTGGGCTGAGGAATGTGTAAATGTGTGTGTAAGACTGATAATATTTATGTATACTGATTGTAATATGTAAGTGAAGAACTGATGGTTAACTGTACATGTTTCAATGTATGCATATGCATATGTGTGTATGAATTTGCATATGTCTCCATGATTTCAATTAAATATGCAAACAGACATGTTTGAGTATGCATTTAAGACTAGTAGCATGTTAACAGATTCATTTTATGCATGTGAGAAACAATGTGCTGAGGTGTTCATATCAATATGCAAGTAACTGATAGCAGTGTGAATATTTTTGTAGTGTGAGTATATAAATATGAACTTAGTGCTGTATGCATATCTGCTTGTAGAAACTTTTCCATATATAGAAGACTTTACAGAGCTCAGCATTAACCAGTGTTAAGGATTGTAATATTGGTGTCAGAGATTTTCAGTTCAGGTATGTGAACTAATGTGTGTGTTCATATGTGCGTACAGTTTATCATTGTTGTGAATATTGTTACTTTTAGATTTGACAACATTTTCTTTTATATATAAAATGTTACTGTTTAAGCATGTATATAAATATTAATACTAATAAAGTTTTGTGTGTGTGTGTCCATAAACCATAAAAATTAAATGTCAACACTTTTACACTTGTATTTGTTTATGTAAGACTCAATATATAAGTATCTGATTTGGCATTCACAAGATAGGTCAATATTATTTTATCTAATGTATAAGGCTTTATATTTACAACTTTTCAACAAAGAATCTGTGTGAGAATGCATGTGTAAATGTCATTGTCATTGTTAGTTTCTGCATTTAGATATTTTTTCAATAGAAATGTTTGTAAAAATTCTAATAAAATTTTCTTAATGTTTAAGCATGTTGGGCATGAGTGCATTTGTTAAGATAAACATATTTATATAAGTATTCTCTTTGTCTCTGTATGTGTTATATTTTTAAATAAAAATATTTTACTCTATTTTTCTGAGTGTGATGGAATGAAATATGGGAGATGTTTGAATGTAGATATTTTTGAGTGTGTGTGTAGACAGATCAATAAGTCCATAGTATGATAAAAAGTTATTAGCAAAAGTTTTCACTGTAAAATGTTTGATCTATATGCTTAACATTCATCAATGAATAAAGTGCATTGATTAAGTATTGATTTTTTATTACAGATTATCAACCCTTTGGTTGATTTGTGTATTTGTGTCTATGAATGTAACAAACATGACTCACTATTCATTACATCAGATAAAGGTGACAATTATATTGAAAAATATTTCTTGGATGTAGTAAATGTTTTATGTTTTTTTTCGCTATTATGAGGTTGTGGACTTATTGATGTGCCTTTGTATATTTGTGTAAATGCTTTTAAATAGTTAAGAAAATAAACTTTTGTTGTTATGTATTCATGAAGACAGATTTTTAAATGAAAAATCTATGAGAAAATATTCTGATAAATTGTTAAATTATGTTTTCCGTTATGTATAAACTTATATAAATACTGTGTGTGGTTATGTCCGTCAGTTATGTGCCATGTGTGATACATGCTTAGGTGATCATGTACCTTTTGATACATGACTGACAAAGCAGATTTTTTTTTCCCCGTAGTAGGTTGCCATTTCTTTCTACAGTAGACCAGTTGGCATCCAAGGCTATAGAACCCGGTTTGTCCTGCTATTTATCCATAGCTGGGAGGAGGAGGAGAGGATTCATACTTTTCCCAAGGGTATTACCATGTAAGTGAATGTAATGGATTCGAATGGAATTCGAACTCGGCTCTCCAATTCCTCAATCCGAGCTACTATCCATTACTCCACTGTAACAGATTATGCATTTATGAAAATAATTTTACATGAATAGAGTTTTAAGTAAAACGTCAAGTGATTATTTTTGCTACTTGTCTGTGTATGAATGATAAAAATAAATTTCATTATACATCTATGTTGTTGAATCATAAAGGAGTGTATTTCCCACATTGATGTTTACTTTTGAATAACAGCATGGACACATGGCACAGTGGATAAAGGCATTAGTTAGATCCAGTGACAAGACCCAAAGAGTGCGAGTTCAATATCTGTGGAGTGGAGAACAGGAGATAACTGATAACTGACATCTATTAAACATGGTATGTGCAACTAGAACAGTCTACCTCAGTGAGTGAAATAAAGGGTTCAGTTTGACATTCCAACCACCTGTAGAAGGTCGCAGCATACAACAGCCGAAATGTAATAAATATGGCGACAAAGATGAGGACAATAGTCCAAAAAATGTAAATAATGAACAGCATGCTTCTTTATTATTATTTTTACAAGTTATGACAAGATATATGAAATGTTAAAATAATTTTAGGTACCTCCACTAGATTACATAAAAAACAGCATAGCATGATGAAAAAAAGGCCCCAAACTCAATAAAAACAAAGTTTTGCCATCAAAATGTTTATGTTATTATTAAAATGAAAGACCAACGTATTTTTTTTATTATTTTTTGAAATTTTTTACTCCTTTCTAGCACGTTCAAAATTTTGGTTAAAATCTTTTTTTTTTTTACGACATCGACAAACTAGAGAAAAAAGTTTTGTTTTATTTTGCACTTTTTCCAGTGGAAAACAAACACTGATTTAGAAATTCTTGCAAAATTCAAATAATTGTCGGATTTTAATGAAACTTTCAGGACGTATTCAGAAATGAATTAAATCATTTTGGAAATTTTTTTTCTTTTTTTAGAAAATCTTGGTAAAAAATATGTTTTTACATATGTTACCACCCACTTAATGAAATTTCAGGAAATTAAATTTTTAAAGGGGGGATTTCTTATTAGTTAAAAACAGGACTCTTTGGAGAAAGTAAATCATGAATATTTTTCCACTCACTAGTTTTTGCTTCAGTATCATTACCCTACATGCAAGCCACTAATCTGCCACTGGGTGGCTTGCCACTAGCGTTTACTGCTGGTCGCTCGCTGTCAGACTGCCAGCATGTTCATCTTGGCAATGTTACCACTGGTGGACTGCTAGAGGCCCACCAGCGGGTCACTAGCGGCTAGGGTATATCAGTTTCATAATGGATGATTCTTTTTAGCTTATCTAAGCCTTTCCTGACTAGTTTCGGCTCGTAGACAATTAAAATTAATTTATGCTTTGTCAACATCATCTCCTCAAGTTATTTTTCTTCATCAGATTGGTCCATTTTTCTTCTAACAAGGTGCAAAAAAACTTCATTGAATTTTTTAAACTTTATTGTTTGTAATAAAACAATATTTTTTTGTCTTTCATCATCTAACTCCAGCAATTACATTCTGTTTGGTTGTTTACTTCTTTGAGTTTTACCCTTCTTAAATCCTCCTGTTTTTTTTTTCTTCCTCTTCGCAGCCTTTTTTCCTTGTTTACTTCTTTGTAGTTTTCCTCTTCTTTTAATTTAATTCTTGTTGTCTATGTCTTCTTGTTTTCTTTCAGTTCACCTTCCTTTTTTTTCTTCATTTTTTTTTTTTCTTTCCCTTTCTTCCTATCTTTCGTTTTATCTTTATTCTCTTTCAACTGCTTCTCTTCTAACTCCTTTTCGTTTACTTTCCAACTTTTATATTTTTCTACCTTTTCATTATCTATTCAACTTCACCTGATCTTACTCTTTCTTTCAAAAGCAAACCTTCTCTAGCCCTTCCATATTGTGGCTTCTTCTTCTTCATCACCATCATCATCATCATCTCACACTTTCTATCGTCCTTGCATTTTTTTTTTTTAAGCGTTTCACCCCAAGCAAGGCGGGAAGCCACTAGGACGCAAGGGGTTACAGAAGATTTGGAGCAAGATCAGATAGGAGTGATAGAGGAAAGAATGAGGAGAAGGATAGTGGATAGGTCAAGGCAACTGGAGATTGCATTTGACATTACATTTTACATTTCATTTCTTACCTACTCTTAAAAAATTGTTACACATTTTCCTGGTTCTAACATCTAAAAAGCAATGTAAAAGCTTAATACAAAAAAAAAAAAAAAAAGGATTAAAAAAATAAACTAACTTTTTCGTGGCACATTAAAATATAGCTCAAGCATACAACTAAGTTAAAGTGTTACTGTGAATTTTAATAGTGTTTTGGAATGTACTAAAAAACTTTTTGAAAATTTATAACGGTAGTATTTCTAAATTTAAATATAAGCTACACACTGACTGTCCATCATAGAATTAATACCTTGGTAATAATAACTATTTAATTTATCCAACAGTCTTTATGTAAAAAATATTTCCTTTTTGACTATTTTGAAAAGTTGAAGGTTTCTAAAAACGAGCTTTGAAGTACACAGCGTTTTAAAATCCTACCTTATTATTGGAAAATAGAAACTAATGTGCATGGATACAAAATATTGGACATCAAATTTTGCACAATAAAAAAATCGTTAACTTTAAAAGTAAAACTCTGAAACTACAGACATACGGATATTTGGACAGCATAAACGCTATTTTCTCAATAAATGATAAACAAAGAAAGATGAGTGTGTTTTTTTATGTCATTCATTGTGTACTCATTTTTCTCACACACACATTCAGAAAGATAGGAATCCAGATTTCAAACAAACTTGGGGTGATTTGTAGTTGCACCCTCGAAGTTTCAGAAGTAAAAAAATTCAAAAGCGGAATTTAAAAAAAATAAAATAAAAAAAAAAAATCAAAAAAAATCACTAAAACATTAAAAAGAAATTTAGAGCTATAGATCTTAAATTGTGAACATAAACCTACATAGCTAAGTATACGATTTAGAACACATAATTACTAAGTGTAAGTTAGAGAGGGAGAAAGAGAGAGACATAGGCGGAAAAGTGGAAGAGTGATTAAAAAGTTACTGCAAGTTATTTTTTTTGTTTTTTTCAACAATAATAAAAATAAAATTTGCAATTAACAAAGAAAATTGCAATATTACAAGAGCAATTTCCTGTAAAAATTCTCAACTCAATCATACTCTTTTTTTTCCTGAACATATTTAGTTTTTAGTTTTTAGCAGGATTTATTTTAAATTAATTTAATTGTAACTTATTAACCTTGCATAAAAATAGGAAAACATCATTTTTTAATAAAAAAAGTAGTTTTAAATTTAAACCAGTTTGTCTTTACTTCGTATTAGCAGACACATTTACGAAAATATAAACCGAATTTACATCTTTTTAACAAAATAAAATGATAATACCAATACCAGTGATGAGGAGAGACAGAATTTTTTTACGGCACTTTTCTTCTTAGACCTTGTTTCAATCCTCACACACACACGTGCGCGCTTATTGAATTGTTATTGTAATAAAAATGCAAATTAAAAATTGTTTACAATTTTTTTTAAAGACAACAGTTAAAAATGCATTAAATTCAAACGTCTTTAATAAATGTGTGTGTGTATGTGTGCATGAGAGAGAGAGGGGGGAAAAAATGAAAATCATGGAATAAAGTGTGTAAGCTGTAGTGATTTGTTGAGCGTTAGTGTGCAAACTAAAAAGTGTAAAAGCAAAACTGTAGAGATTTACTTGTAATTGCAACAATTACTTATTTTTAGCCAAATATTTTATGTGCCTAACATACTATCTTGATTCTTAAGATTAGATAAAAACTGAAAAGTGAAAATGTATTTATTTATTTTTTTTTTTTTTACGTGTGTACCGCCTTAAAATAATTTAATTTGTGCAAAACAAAAGTAAGTGATCTTAACTTGGGAACTTTTCTAATTTACTTTTAGTTTTAGACTAGTTTTATTTCCAAGGCAAAAACTTTAAGATCAACTTAAGGTTTTTTTTGTTTCTTCTTTTGATATTTTTCTCGATCTTCTGTAGGTGCAAAGAAAAAGAAGACGCAAAAGAAAAGTTTTTTTTTTCTCTCTTCAGTAAAAGAAACACTGACTGGACGTAAACCTCGATTTGCATAAGAGAACGTTCCTGTTTATAATTTCTTTAAGCAAAAACTGCAGTACAAAGGTACACTTAAATGGATAAGAAAAAGTTTCTGTAGCTTCAGGATATTATTATAATATAATTATTGAACTAATTTATGACTATGTGTAAAAAAAAATAAAATAAAAAATGTTACTATTTTTTAATAATTTAAAAGACGGAGAAGAAAAATTAAGGTAAAAACATACTACACATTCTGGTTCTGCCTTCAAAACACTTGGAGTGTAACAATTCTTTATGTTTAGTAAGTAGACAATTCAAACAAATAATCCTTTAGCTTTTTAAAAGTAAAAGTAGAAATGATAGTTTGAACCACGCATTCCACTGAAAATATAAACACTAATTTAGTAGCAAAAGTAGCAGTAACACAGTATGATTGAAAAACCAACAATTCTAAAACTAGTTGCATAAAAAAGGGATTAATTACTTACTTGTACAGGAATTTCCAGTTATTTGCATTGACATTGTTTTGTTGTTTTTTTTGTACGTGTGAATATTGTGGTATATAAAAAATGCAAAGTTTTTTTTTAGGAAATATCGAGGAAAGCTTGCGGCAGACTTAGCAACAAACGGTTCTAAAATGTATACGTAAAAATGCGTGTGTGCAAACGGCAAGGGTAGAGAAAACGAGAGAGAACGAGACAATCTGAAGAAAAAGAGTATATATTTTATTAAGTTTGCTAAATTTTGTTCTTGGGTTTTACTTTTAGTTTTAAATTCAAGTATTAGGTTGGTGCAAAAATAATGACGTAATAATGTCGTTTTTTGACGTTAAAAAATACGTCAAAAAACGACATTATTACGTCATTATTTTTGCACCAACCTAATATTTCCTTTACTTGCGTGTGTTCAGATATACAACAAGCAAATCAAGTTCTTACGGACAATAAGAAAACAAAGAAAGAAGGAAAGCTTGAGAACAAATGTATAAAGTAAAAAACGAGAGAGTTTTTAAATAAAATGAAAACGCATCCGTATAAGAAGTACAAGCACAGAGAAAAAGGCTAATACAGCTGCTGCTACAAGACACTAAACACATCATAAACACAGGTAACAGTTGCAGGAGACTAGACAGTAGTAGTAGTAGAACCAGTAATTACGGAGAAAAATACCACCCAAAAATTGAACGAAATGGTTTGTTCGTGTGTATGCTTACAATGTAAGGCTTACATCAAAGATGACTAATTAAAAATAAAGTTGTTAAAATTTTCGAACGGAGAGACGAGTAAGAACATTTTGACAACAAAGGAAAAGAGTTTCTAAGTTTCGATGCTATGGCGAACTTTCTTGTCACGTGAGGCCCCAACTTTCACTTTCACAACTGCTTGTTTAGCGATATGAAAGAACAAGGTATTCATTAAAAAGAAAACGCCCGAATATACAAATATGTGTTTGTAGGTAAAATAATTAAAGCAAGCATAAATCAATCAATCAATCAATCAATCAATCAATCAAACAAACAAATTGTGCGTGTTTAAGATAAACAGTACAGTTGTTTGGATGTCCAAACGCTCACGTGGGAATATTCGACTGACCACATTGATTAAATTAGAAACAATGGGGAAAATTGTATAAAGGGAAAAGTTACTAGTTTTTTTTTTAGCTTAATTATTTAAATTTGTTGTGTTATAAACCAATTAATAGAAATTATACGTTGGTTGGTAAGAACTCAAAGAGAAATTAATTTAAGAATGTTTCTTTCGATCTGTCAGTAGACAAAAAACAAACAAACAAAAAAACACCTAAATTTATGCAGAAGAAGCACGTGCTTTTGTGTTCGTGTGTGAGTGAGTCTATCGGATTTTGGGCTGGAATATACGCCGTTCTCTCTCTCTCTCTCTCTCTCCACCTCCTCCTTCGACTGTCTATGTCTGAAATTTAATTTCTTTTGTTTGTTTTTTGTTTTGTTTTGTTTTTTAATAATTTTCATTTAATTTTTCTCTATTTCGATAATGCTATTAAATTTTAAATCAAAACGGAAAGTAAAAAGGAGACATCATAATTTGTTGATGGTAAGATGACAGACAAGAGAATTGTTTTGTTTGTGTACTGATTGATTACAGAAAGAAGTGAAGCACGTGAATACGCGCGCGTCATGTGAAGGTGAAGAAGGAAAGGAAATCGGTAGACGCAAGAAAAGAAAAAACGAAAAAAAAAAAAAAATTAATAAATATTGTTCATCTATTAACAGTACATGGCTGTTTATGACATTTAATTTCAATACCAACAAAAATGTTCTATTTAATGAGCAAAATTTTCGATGATGGAATGGGGAGTCAGTATATAAGTTGCATGTGACTGTCTCGTCTACAACCTACGCAACATCGATCGAATCGAGCCAGACAGATAGACAGAAGAAAGAATAAAAATCAAAGGAAGAAAGTTGGGAAAATGGAGATTGAAAAAAAAAAAAAAAAAAAAAAAAGAAAGAAAAAGCGTGTATAATTTAAACAATTCATAAATTAACAGTTGCATCTGATTACACATTAAAAAAATTAACAAAAAAAAAAACTTTCGCGGGTAATGGGAAAGGAGAATCTATAGAAGGGTAGGGGTTTAAAAAGGGCGTTGCTAGCGGTGTGCTGATGTACCGCAAAACAAAGAATGATGGTGATGGGGGGGGATGTGATAGCAGGGCGACGGGCAGCGGAGAGCCGGTTTGTTGGTGAAAATAGGGAAAAATAATTATTCGGTTTAAGGCGTGCGTGCGTTGACATATAAATTTTAAAAGAGTATTTTTATGAAAATATAGTTCCGTTTCGGTTTTACCGCCAAAGAATTTCCGTGTTGTTTTTCAAATGTTTTCGCGCATGTAGGTGAGAAAGAAGGGGAAGAGAAGAGAAATAAGTAGCATTTTATTTACAAAGTAGTGAAGTGAAAGAAAGAGAGGTGGCAAATAAATATTCATGTTTGTCCGTTTTTGAGTCTCTTTCTCGTGTCTTAGACTAATTTATGAGGGTCAATTTTCTTAGAGTTCAGTTGTTTCTGAGTTGTAAAATCTACCAACCAATAACTGCAACACAGTCCTATTTTTATCCGTCTGTTGTGTCTACAAGATACATTGATTTGAAAGCAAGCACATTACACACCATCACCAATGTTTCGTTAGCGAATGTTTTCCATCATTTACTTGTCTTTTTTTTTTATTTTTTACTATTCTGCTTTTTTATTTTAAATTAACAAGAAGAAGCAATAGTGTGGCTCCATCTGTTTTTCGTAATCATTTTCTTTTTACTTTTTTTTTAGTTTTTATCATTTTTTTCTTTTTTGTGTGAAAGAAACAGAGAATGCGGGAAGGAATATAAAAAAGAAAATCAGTTGTTTTTATTTTGTCTGAAGTTGTTCGTTGCCAACGGGCACATGCATGTGTGTGCGCGCTCCCACCGAATCAGAAACTGAAACACCACCAAACAATGTTTTGCGCACGTACGTGTTTTTTGTGCATGTGCGCGCGCGTGTAAAATTCAAATTGTTTGATCGCATGTTAATAGGAACTTTTTTCGGTGAAGATGCCTCAATTGAACTGAAGCACAGAAAGTCAGTCGAGCGGACATCATCATTAAAAATAACTTACTTTAACAAATGATAGTGGAAAAACAAAAGAACAATAGTTTCTGTTGCAATTGGAATAGAAGAGAGATGGGAGGCATTTTCTGTTTATTGCAATGAGTAGCATCAGACCCAATGTAAAATACATCTGATAAAAATAAAAAAAAAAGTTTTCGTGTGGGCTTTTCTTTTGCAACAGTTTGGCTTCTATTAGCGCGCATATAAGATTTCTTGTTTTTGTTTTCGTTGTAATCATTCATTTGATTTACACATTACAGCAACTTGGATTGGAGGAGTTTAGTCGTGGTACAAGTTGTTGCATCAACATTTAAATTATTTTCTCGTGATAAATTGGGAATTGCTGTATAAATAAAAAATTATAAATCCATTAATTATTATTTTTTTAAAACAATGATCATAGTCTTCCTGTATTTGATGTACTAGAAAATCTTATGCATGCATAACTAACTGAAATCAATGTTCAGTTCCCAGATTGAATATAGCTTGTAAAGAACTTAGAAAAATACTACCACAAAGTCTGTTGACATTATTAAATATATTATAAACATTCTTACATTACAGATCTTATATTAGATTTTTACCTTTATAATAGATTTTATTAAATTCTTGATTTAATTTCAAAAACATATTCTTTCTTAGATTTTCTATAGGTGAGCGAGTCAAGATTTGTATATTTTCATTATATTAGTACAAATATATGTGAAATTAGTATGAAAACATATATTGTAGAGAATAAGCACTTCTTCACTTCTTATTAATAAGTGAGGGTTATCTTTGTAATTGGTATGTTTTTATTCATAATAATAAATGGGTTCTATTAGGCCACATTCATAGTGCATACATCTTGCCTTTAAAATTGATTAGGGCTTCAATACTGTTGATATTTACTCTTACTAAATGACTTCTTACCTTCAGTTTTTTTTTAACTAATCCTGTAATAAATATTATGTCATAATTTATATCATATGGCCAACCAATCTTGATTGTTGATCAGTCATAAGGAATATAAATGAACCAGCTTTGCAGAGTTTTGTGTGTACGTATACATTTGTATGTGTCTTTGAGACAAGCTACAGCAGATGAGTTTTTTGTGGATTTTTTCTTTTAATCAAAAAAGTTAATCAATTCTGTGCCTTATCAGTACTAAGTAAAAATCATAACGGAAGCCAGTTTACTTTGTGTTAGACATGAATTTTGACTTCCACTACAACATTATCCATCCTATTCTAGATTCTAAACTTATGTATTAATGTAAAATATTCAGCCGGTCAAAAAGATAAGGTTTTTCTATCGAATATTACTTTCTCTAGCACAATCAATTATCAAGAGTTTTAAACAAATATCAAACAATTACTTGTTTTGCTTACTGTACAATACATAATAAAACGTTACTTGGGTTAGTAAAATTTAAAAATAAATGAATAAACATTCTTACACGAACAAAACATTTCAACAAGAACTCCAAGACAAAAACGAGTCAGATACGCAAAAAAATATATGAATACAATACATGATCACATATTAATAACTTCTGATAGACTCAGAGACACTTATTGAATAGAGACGAAAGTCTTCAAAATATAAGAATGACAATATGTTGAGATATTTTTTGACTTTAAGTAGATTTATGTGTTTATGATTCATTAAATTTGTTTAATGACCAATTTTGGATTCTTGAGAATGTTAGAAAAGAAAGCAGTTAAAGAAGATATTTGATAGTAAAAAATAAAATAAGTGTCATATAGAAAGAAAATGAGTAACTACCGACACTGAGGTTTGAGTTTGACACTCTGGACTTATGAATATATTTTCCACCAGGTGTATAAATAGCGGTGTCAGCCTATTGACTGTGGTGACTATTGAGTGGACCTATCTCAAGTTGAATTTAGTGTGAATTATTGGGCGTCGATGATTTGGGTTTTGATTTAGGATTTACCGGATGTTAAAAGCCGAGCTGCGTTACTAACAAAGTATTCACTGAAATGGTTAATTATCTTTGGTTGACTTTTACTTCTTTGTTCTTGTTAAGTATTTATTTGTGGTTGTAATTAAATACTGTATTATTTAACATTGAAGTCTTGAGTTACACTTAAACAGCTACCGTACGTGAAAAAAAGTATTAATTAAATAAAGCAATTTATATACTGATTCCTTTTTGTTTGTGTGAATATACACTGGTGCAAAAGAGCGTACTGTAACTGCTTAAGTTTGATCCATTGAATTTAATAAGCAAAAGGAAAAAAAAAAGTGTACAGTAAAAGCTGATGGATGATTCCGATTTGAATATAGATATATTTACTTAGGATTTATGCTTGTCGTTAACTCTTTGCAAAATTCTATAAAGTATGTTATTGAATAAAAATAGGTAATTATTAGTTGTGTGATTAATCTAAATAAATACAATAGCAGAACTGCTAATTTTTAACTGGGATTAAAAACAGAATAACTACATGTCTCTGATATCGGCTCGGAGTGAGAACTCGGAGAGCCAAGTTCAAATTCCAGTGAAGTTCATTAGATTCACTTATGCACAAATACCCTGAGAAAGACTGGGTTCTTTAGCCTTGGTTGCAACCAGTCTACTGAAGAAAGAAATGGCAACCTAAAAAAATCTGCTTTGTGTATCCACATATAGAGCGAAACTGACTGACATGTCTTTGGGGATAATGAAAAATACAATCTGCATATTATAGTCAGAAGCATAATGAATAGTAACATAATATATATTTAACATAATACAGATGTGAATGATAGTTTAAAAGAGCACTTAGAATATATTACTTTAAAAATGAAAAAAATCACAAATTAAATAATTATTCAGAGACATCACTCAGTATTTTTTTAATTTTTTAAATGATTAAGAGGTCAAAATACCTGACCAAGCAGCCAATAGTAAAGTTAGTCAGTTATGTACCATGTGTAATACACGCTTAGGCGATCATGTATCTTTTGATACATGACTGACGAGGCAGATTTTTTTCCCGCAGTAGGTTGCCATTTCCTTTTGCGGTAGACCAGTTGCCATCCAAGGTTATAGAACCTGGTCTGTCCTGCTATTTACCCATAGCAAGGGGGAGAAGAGGAGGATTCATACTTTTCCCAAGGGTATGCATTCTTGAAATAATTATCCTTTAAGGAAAAATGATTTGCTTCCATCTGCTGTTCACAAATACATTACCGACTACAGAATTTGTCAGCTTTACACATCTTGTAATCAACCTTCTATAAGCTATCATTTGACAGTTAAAGTTGCTCTCTGTCTCATAGATCACTAAAATCACAATCTACAGAAATGTATTTGCAGAAAGATCAAGTAAACTGTCTCTGAACCTACATTTTAAATCATGTATTTTATATCAATAATAGAGATAGAACAAATTAAAAATCGTTTTGTTTTTGAACCAATGGTTGTAAAACTTTTATTTGTGACAATTTTTCCATGTCTACATCCATCACATGTCAACTGTAATCTGTCGTATTTCTCTCTAACTAATGGTTAAATAAGAAAAATATACTGACCTATTAAAGGCAGTGACAAAATGAATCTGATTGAAATCTAACTCATTAAAACAATACTATCATGAATCTTTTTCTATAATTTGTATATATTTAAATGACATTTAAAACTTTGTTTTGGCTTTAAAACAAGAATTTAATTTACATGAATGAGAGCCATTAAAATGTAACTTAAAATCTTTTCATTCAGCAAATGAGAATGACCTGATCTTGTTACTATTATGTTGTTCATCCAAGGACACACTAATTTGGCCAACTCTACAGAGACATGGTGAAGTAATGGATAGTGGCTCCTATTGAGGAATTGGAGAGCTGAGTTTGAATTCCAGTCAAATACATTACATTCACTTATGTGCTAATAACCTTTGGAAAGGTATGAATCCTCTTCATCTCCCTCCAGCTATGGGAAAATAGCAGGACAGACCGGCTTCTATAGCCTTGAGTTGACTGACTATATTTATGTGCTTCTCTGCAAAAATCCATGGCTACATTAGTTTTTTTCTTGTGGTATATTGATGCCATAACAAAACTATATGTGAACAAAGAACTATGTAATATTCCAGTTTATCTTACTGATTGATATCTGATTGATCTTCAGGGCATTATTTTTCTTTCTTGATAAAAATATAAGAGTAGATATTTTCTTCTATGTGCCATGTCCCTTCAGGATGTTGACAATCATAGCACTCTTTGCCCTGTCATCCATTTACTCAAGCTCACTAGACAGGTTATATATTGTCTTCCTCAGTCCCTCGTGCTTTCAATCTGTCCTGTGAATAATAAATTTTCCAAGCCCTCTTTCCTCATTATGTACCCTAGAAATTTAAACTGCCCCTTTTCTATGTTAAATATAAGGATCCTTTTTGTTCCCATTTTCTCTAAAACTTTGTTGTTGCTCATGTTTGGTTCATGGTATTCTCAGCATCCACATTTTTGTTGTTTCAAATCTTTTCTTCATCTGTGCGGGGATTGCCCAGCATTCCTTGCCATATAGGAGGACTGATATTATGTAACAATTCAATACACTTTTTTTGTTTTTAACAAAACTTTCCTGTTAATACTTTGCTTAGTTTTTGGAAAGTATCTTTCACTATTCCAATGTGCCTACAGATTTCAGTGGCACATTTTCTGTCCTATGTTAAAACACTTCCCAGATATTTAAATTGTTGTAATTGTTTGATTTTGAAATTTGCATGTCAAGCTGTCCCTTTTGCTAACAACAATGCATTCTATCATCATGCAATTGATGTTTAGTCCTTTCTTCTTGCTTTCTTTCACTATCTCCTGTAGGAGTTCTTGTAGTTCCTTTCTATGTCTGATATCAACACTGTCATCTATATATCTTATGCTGTTATGCTTGTGCCGCTAATAATGGACCCTAGTAGGACTTCTAATACTCTTAGAATCACCTCACTGTATAGGTTGAACAAGTCCAGTGAGAAGATACCTCCTTGTCTTACACCCTGTTTTAATTTTGTATATTTGCTAAATCATTTTCTATCCATATGCAGGCATTTTGCTGCCAGTATAGTTTGAGGATTATTCCAATATCCTTCCTAAATTTCATGGTTACCTCACAGTTCCAACAGTTGTTTGTGACATAATTTATAAAACACTTTTACATAATTTATAAAACAAAGGCACACATCTTCTGCATTTGTATTACTCTTTCTGATACCCATTCCAAGCATAAAAATCATATTCCTTGTCTTTAACAGACCTGCACTATTCTTGTCCTATTTCCAGTCTGATTCTGTGTATTGCTCGTTGCCCTCTTTCATCATGGAAGAGTTCTAAGATGTATTTGTTCCATCTCTAAAGTATTTTTCTTTCTCTAATATCAGCATAGATATCACAGTTATATAAAGCAACAATACCTACAAAGCAAATCTTATAATTTACTGCCTTTAGAGTTAGAATAAGTAATACAGAATATCTTATTTGAAAAAAAATAGTTTTAAGATCTATGTTTTAGTTTTATTCTTTATACTGACATATAAGATACATCATATTACTTTTTTGATTTCTATGAAATTTTCACCAAAATGTGTAAATGTTGATGTAAACATAACAATATTCTCTATTTTAAGCTTTTTTTAAGTGATAAGTTAATCCTTTTCAATCATTCTTTTCTTTTAATCATTCACCTTAAACAAGGCAATAAGGTCACTAAGATGCAAGGGTTTACTGGGAGTGAAAGAAGATGAGAAAACTTTAATGACGATGAAAGGACAATTAAAGAACAGAGATCGGGAAGACAGAAGATGGTGACTGGCATTGCGTTTAAATTTTTAAAGATTGTAGATGGCAAAGGAGCAAGAAACCATAAGAGAGTTCCACAGGCGAGAAGTGCAAGAAAAGAAACTACTAGAATAGCATATACAGTTATACCAAGCTATTTCAATAGTAAAACTGAAACTTTGTTTGCAATCAAGATACCAAGGAGGAAAGCTCATCAGAACAATTGCCATGAAAATATTTATTGTAAAGACTTAGAGAAACCATGTCATGATGGTGGAAAAGTGACTGAAGTTGAGATACCAGGTCAGAAATAAATTACAGACCCTTCTTTGAATTTTATCAAGGTTCTTGAAATATATAGTAGAAACACCAGATTAGATGATAGCTTTATTCAATGCAGGGAGGAATGGTAGATTTATAAATGTTCAAGACAGATTCTGACAAGAATAATTGTCTGGCATGGCATAGTGAAACTTTACTAGCAGTAGGTCTAACAATTGATTCCATATAATCACTCCACTTTATGTTATTGGAAAACATGATTCCAGTAAGATGCAAAGAGTTGCTCTCATGGAGGTTAGCATCAGCCATACTGATGGAAGGCAGTAAAGGTTTTCTATGGTGATTAAATGAGAGTAGTTTTATTTTGGAAGGATTAAAATTTACATGCCATTTCTTGCCCCGGTTAACCACTGAGTGGAAGTCATTTTTTAGATCAGTTGCCAGTTTTACTTTGTTGGATGTGCTACTAAGACAGTAGTAAATAACTTCTTTTTTTCTTGCACTGTGAACACATCCCACGAAAGTATGAAAACACCACTAGTCTTCATGTTATCATGTGATCAACTGGGACACATGGCCTCATTAGATCTGCAGTTACAGCACCATAACTCATTGGATCATGCCAGATTGCCAATCTTCCAGGATTAGTTTTGTGATGTCAACAAACACTCATTGCCACTTTTGTAATGTCAACAAATACTCATTGTCACTTTCGTAATGCTCATTGTAGAAAAGACTTTGTAATTGCAGATACAACTATAGTAACACTGTTGAACAATACTGGTGTCAGATGCCTTTGAATAATGCTCACACTAATCTCACTTGAGAGTAAGCACCGAATAGTAATCCGTGTAGTGATCAGAATAGAGAAATAGTATAGTGAACAGTATAGAGAATAGCGATCCGTATAGTAATAAAGGATAGAACAGAAATGGTGATCAATTAGATGCCACGCTAATTTCCATATATATGTTTCCTTTACCATCACATGATCTACTTATTCAAAATTGGAACACCTGTGTTTGCTCTCTGGTGTTCAAAATCGAGTGTTGGAAGCAACACTTTATTCCTATATAACAATTAGTAGCATCACAATCATAAGTGAAGCATTATGTTAAGAGTTAGGGTTTTAACAAGGGCACCTTGGTGGATCTTCTACACCTATATGATATTCAAGCTAGACATTTTGGGGCATGATCATTAAGGACTTATGGTCAGCTGCCCACAGTGGGTAGTAGCGCTTTCAAACAAGTGTTCCCATTGCACATTTGGCACTGTAGAGTGAGGGATCTCAAATATCCCCACAATTTCAGAAATGGAATATACCATTCATCTAGCACTATCCTGCTGTTTGAACTGCAATTATTCATATGACCTTTGACATAATTCAGTGTTCACACAAACTCATATGTCAGAGCACAACTGATGCAAGTTTGGGCATTTTCATAGTGACAAGATACATTTTCACCAGTTACTATTAATTTCACATACTGCTATCACATGACGTTTACTGTAATCTTAGAAAAATTGAAGTAAGTCAATATATTGATGCATATGTATTATTGCAAACACACACATACATGCACACATATTTTATACATTATCATTAATCTTTCTTGGATAATTTTATTTTGCCTGCTTCAACATAACTTCTAAAAAATATTAAAAAAAATGAAGAAATATAAGTGAGAAATATAAGAAAACCTGCATAAAATTGCTATTTTAAAATGCAGTGAATTCTCTTTTCCTTTTCCTTAAAATATAACATCAGTTTTTTTTTATTTTTATTCAATGATTTTTTTAGTCTTGATTTCAAAACCTTAAAAAATAAAATAATTTATCTGGTTTCTAAACTTTAAAATTTATTGTGTTGTGAGTAAATCTTTTCAAATGCTGACTTCTACACAAATATCACATCTGTCTCCATTGATTATTCAGTCAAAAACTGTAAAAGTGTATAATCTTTTCCACGATTAAGCTGTTGTTTATATATATTATTTGTCTGGTACAGGTATGCATTTACTGTATATTTATATAAATAATTGGCATTAGAAGGAAATGTAATAATAAAGTCTGTATATCTACAGTTATTTTATAGAGAAAATCATATGCTTTTAGATTTGTATGTGCATATTAGTAAATTCCTATATGTTTGCATGTAAAATGCTGAAATTGCATACAATTAGTAGACGGCGTAAATGTTTAGATGAGATAGGTATCCCTGCAAATGTGCTTGTATATGACTATTGCCAATTGTGTACGAACATGTTTAACTTTCTAACTTGTTTTCTTAGGTACTTATAAGATGAAATTACTTGACTACACATAGTCTTCAAAGGTAACAACTTGGAAGAGATAGGAATATAGATTTTGATGTGTATGTCTGTCAATTTTCCATTAAATGAGCCATCTAAATTTATACATACTGGGTGTAACAGCAAAATTGTCCAAATCATGTAAAAGCAAAATTGTCCATTTGTGAGATTAAGCACTGAACCGTTGTATCTTAGAAATGATTAAAGATATCTTATTGGAATTCTCCAAGATTTTTATAACATTATTGGACTCTAGTTTGAGCAATAAGAATGTATAATTACCCTCCAAGCTTAACAGAAGACTTGTGATGAAATCAATCATAAATGAAAATGACATGTTCATCATAGCTAAGGATCGGAAGCTCATGAAGGATTGAAATAAAGTTCAAATATATATATATATATATATATATATATATATGTGTTATTCCAGGATCATTTTTCAACACAGTCAAGATGATTTTCACCCTCACTGTCTAACTTTCTGTCCTGGAGTAACAAAGTGTCTCACATATTTGACGTATGATTTCATTTTCAAGTCTTTTTTCACTACTCTTTGGAAAATCATAGCTTAATTCCTCTCTCACACGCCAAATGTCTTATGGATTGAGTTGGATTTTTCTAATTGATCTCTTTAGCTCTAACTTGAAATGATGAACCCCCCTCTTCCTGTTGTGACATCCTGATCCAGTTTTCCTCTCTACTCTTCCCTCTTTTTTAAACTTATTCACCATCCTCTTGATGGTTCTTGAATGGACTTTGAAGATGGAAGCCAGAGTATGAATGTTGGTACCATTACTGAAGGCCTGAATGATCTTTTTCCTCTCACCATTGCTCATTTGGGAAGACAGTAGGCTGACACAACATGATTTTAACCTGTTCTCTTTTTAGCTGAATAACTCAAAGGATTTTTCAGTGATTCTTACAACAAATGGTGCCGGATGGCTAAACATTTTATCTGAAAGGCTGGGAAAAAAAACTCAATTAATTTAGTGGTTTTTTAAATATTAAACATTTTGTGGGATGGCCAATTATGTTGTTAAATGATTTGGACAATTTTGCTGTTACACCTGGTATGTGTATGGTAGGCCTTGTTATGGTATTGGGTATCTTCCTATAACAATTTGTTGTTCTAAGTGGACTAGCTTCTGACTGAATGATAAAACATGTCTTTAAGAGTGTGTACACACATGACAAGAAGGTGATGAAAAGTTCTCAGCTTGACCCACTCCCCAAAATTGACCAAATAAGAAAACATCAGTAACGTATTTTGAATCCCTTCATGGTTGAGCTAAAAATATCCTAGCATGTCATTGTATATACAGCTGGATTTTATTGTGGTATTTTCTTTTTAAGTATTTCACTCTGAGTGAAAAAGCCATTAAGATGTAAAGGAGTTACTGAACATGAAAGAATATGAGAAAAAAACATTATTAAAGAGAGAAGACAATAAAAAAACAGGAATTAAGTAGACAGACTTTGTATTTAAATTTTTCAAGATCAAAGTTGATTGGAAAGAAAGAAGCCAGAAGAGAGTTCCACAAGTGAGATGCATAGGAGAAGAAACTGTTAGCATAGGATTTAGTTACATTGAGCAATTTCATTTGTAAAATAATGAGAACTAGCTGCCAATCTAGTACTGCACTTAAATTCATAAAGTCAACTGCAAAAGGGGAAAGATCATTAGAACAATTACCATGAAAATATTTATAGAAAAGGCACAGGGAAGCTATATTATAGTCGGGGAAAGTGACTGAAGCCAAGATGCCAAGTCAGGACCAATAACAGAGTAGATTCTTTTTTGGATTTTATCAAGAATATCTAAATGCATAGCAGAAGAATAAGACCAGATGTGGCAGCAATATTCAAAGCATGAACGAATGGTAGACATAAAGATGTTAGACAGATTCTGCAAAATCGTTTAGCAGGACAAAGTGGACCAACTTTCCAAGCAGAAGATTGAGGTGTAATGAGTCACTCTCCCGGATGTTAGCATCAGCCTTGCTGATGGAAGGTCAATAACATTTTCTCAGTCGATTAAAAGAGAATAGTTTTGTTTGGGAGGCATTAAAATTAACAAGCTATTTCTTACCAGGATTTTCAAAAAAATTGACATTTACTGCCAATTTAATGTTATAAAATCTATCATAACTGATGACATCTGGACAATCATTGATGAAAATTAGTAACAAAGAAAGTCCAACAATAGAGTCCCATGGGAAACCTATATTAGTGTAAAATGAACTAAAAGATTCAAGACAACTTTCATTTCATAACTTGTTAAAGATTGAATCAATTCAAAAATTAAGTAAAATGTAAATACCCATTATTTCATTACTAACTATATTTAAGCATTTATTTACTTAGATCTTCTTAATGTATATGCTTGTACATGAAAGAATCTAAACAAAAGGTTAAAATATATTCAGACAAGTGATCATAATTTTAGTGTTGTATTTGCATAAGTAAATTTTTAGAAGTGTGAGAGAAGAAATATTTATGAATCTGACGGAATTTTATCAGTTTAAACATTATTTTTAGTGGATACCCATGTTTAAGTCGACATTGTTTATTTTAAATACTATGCTCATATTCAGGCTGGTAGATGAAAATAAATATACTGTTTAAAATAAATGGAGTGTCTGCTCAAATACAGGTATTCACTAAAACAATGTTTTAAGTAATATATATATATATATATATATATATATATATATATATATATATATATATATATATGTGTGTGTGTGTGTGAAAATATAAGTGTATTCAAAGTATTTAAGTTGTTAAACACTGAAAAGTATGTCGTAATAATAAAACTTTATTCATAATACAAGAAAGTTACAATGATCAGTTGACTCAAATGACTAAAAGTATTTGCTTGTGTCTGTAAATATGTTATGAATATATATGGGATTTATGAAAGAAAATACTCAAAGAAATGGTACATCCATATTAATTTTTTTCTAATCAATATATATATTCACATGAAAGCTTACACAATGATTTATGATTAATTAATTATAAATTATTTGTTACTGATAGAGAGAGAAATGATTATATACATTCAATTATATTTAATAAAACTGAATTGAAGTGGATAATTTAAGGATATATGTTTTCAGTTATGTGCCATGTGTGATACATGCTTAGGCAATCATGTATCTTTTGATACATGACTGATGAGGCAGATTTTTTCCTGCAGTAGGTTGCCATTTCCTTCTCCTTCCAGTTGCCATCCAAGACTATAGAACCTGGTCTGTCCTGCTATTTACCCATAGCTGGGGGGAGAAGAAGAGGATTCATACCTTTTCCATGTCAGTGAATGTAATGGATTTGACTAGAACTCGATCTCAGCTCTCAGATTCCTCAATGCAAACTACTATCCATTACTCCACCATGCACACATATGTTTTATGTGTGCAAACCAAATTGAGAAAATGATTAAAAAGATGATTAAGAATTGTTCATTATGCAATATTTCTAAAAATTATATGGCAGCCAAGTAGTGTATTTCTTTATCATCATATTTTGATAAGCACTTCCATTGTAAAAAGGGTTTATGCTATAAATAGTTGCAATTTAGTTTATTTGCCAAAATTTCTGAAAAATGTATCATTACAAAACTGATTTTCTTTCATTAATTTAATTTTTGAGCATCTTTAGATGTATTCTTTATCTCTTAGAATTTATTACTCCCTTCTTTTTATGATTTTTTAAATAAAAGGCCATGTGCCGATTTATAACAAACATTTCACTATACAATTTCAATGGTTTTATGCTTCTAAGAGAATCAATAAGTGATTGGAAATGTGTGTGCTTGTATAAATTAAATTTGCTGATATAGATGATACTTTTCTGTCACTGTGTAAATAGTAGAAATTAAAGTTATATCAAACATATTTCACATACTCCAAATTTGAACATGCCAAAAAAGAATAATACCAAATCTGTAGTTGCTACATTTGCATAAACATTTCATACGCTAAATGTGAAAAATATTATGGGATAAAGTGATATTATTTTTTTAAGGAATAGGCAGATGAAATTTCTGGGACACATAATGAGAAAGAGAATCTGATACTCACAGGCCAAATAGAGGGGAAAAAGAGACAAGAGAAAGCAATGCATGGTGGGCTTAAGCAAGTGGATGACAGAACATGGTCTGGGAGAGTTGGTAGAGGCACAAAACTTACTGAGAGCTACAAGGGATAGGGAGATGTGGAGAGCCATGATTGTTTACATTCTGAAAAGACACAGCACATAAAAAAAAAAAGAAGTGTGAAATTTGTTAAAATAATTCACTAATCCTAACACCTTGTTTCCACCATCTCCCTTAAAGTTCACACATTATGTACAGATTTGATAATGCTAACATGACTGTCATCTTATTTACATTATTCGGACTATTGTCCTCATCTTTGTCGCCATATTTATTATTATTTCGTTTTGGCCATTGTACGCTCCGGCCTTATTCAGGTGGTTGGAATGTTGAACTGAACCCTTTATTTCGCTCACTGGGGTAGACTGTTCTAGTTCCATGTGCCATGTTTGTTTGGATGTCAGTCATCACTTATTTGCTGTTAATTTCCCTCTGAAAGTTCTCAAATGCCTTAATTGAGCTCACACTCTTTGGGTCCTGTCACTGGATCTAACCAACGCCTTTATTAGCTGTGCCATGTGTCCTTGAGGACATCTGTGTATGAATTTCTGGGTACTATAAACCTAATGTCTTCAGCAACCATTTTACCAGTGTTCATATTGCAATTTTTTGCTGTTATCATTATGTTTTTACCAGAGCTCATATTGCAACTTTTGGTGTTATTATCACTTTTCTCTGGCACTCCTTATTACTGGTTCCCATATTGTATTCATTTCTATGTTTGGTCAGCTCAGGAGATTTTTGTGGCCTAGCATATGTGCTGATTCCTTAAGTTTACAAATTTTCCAATGGTGTTCCTTGTCTGTGATCTCAACCTGATCCCACAGAGGGCAGTGATCTCTCTTCTCTCTTCATATGTGGTCAGCCACGCCTGATTTTTCCACTTTCCCTCGTGTTACAGCTTTTTGGTGTTCTTGAAGCCTTACCTTAAGGGGGCGGCCTGTCTCCCCTTTATATTTCTTTCCGCAGCTGCACGGGATAGTGTACACACAGTCTTTAGTCATGTTCTCCACTATGGGGGTGGGTCTTACTCGGGAGTAAGTATTGTCAAGCTTTTGAAGGTTGTCCTGATGTTATATGGACCACAGATCCTTTGTATTTTCTCTGATAACCCCTTCACATAAGGCAGACAGACTGTTTTCTGAGTGTTGTTGTCCTCCTCCTCTTGTACTGCCTATCCCAGTTTTTGGGGGCTGCTGCCATGTACTCAGGGTAGTTGATATGTTGTAGGTTACTACTTATACTGACCAATTATTTATCTAATGTCACCACTTATGACTTTTGCTCAGTGTTGTAAGTAGTGGACGATCCCTTTCTTTACGCTGTATGGATGGTGGGAGTTGAAATTGAGGTACTGTCCAGTGAATGTTGGTTTATGGTATACGGATGTCTTGAACCCATGCTCTGTTCGAGATATTAGAACATCCAGGAATGTGAGTGTGTTGTTACTCTCTTTCTCCATTGTGAACTGTATCGAAGGTCTTGTCGAGTTCACATGGTTCAGTAGAACCTGAACATCTTCCTGGCATGGCCAGAGTATGAAGGTGTCATCTACGTACCTTAACCATATAGTTGGCTTTAGAGATATAGATTCTAATGCCATTTCTTCAAAGTATTCCAGGTATATATTCGCCATTGCAGGTGATAATGGTGAACCCATTGCTAAGCCCTCATCCTGTCGATATATGTGTGATCCCATTCCGAAGTGTGTTGTTTGTGTACATCAGATTATCTAATGGAATATTGGTCTATTCTTCTAGGGATGAGTCAGAGGCCAATCTGTCTCTGACTACTGAGAGTGCCTCCTCTGTGGGTATCTTGGTGACCAAACTCACCACGTCCAAGCTCACCATTTGATTATTTCCACAAAGTGGGCAGAGTTTCAGACATATGAAGGAGACTTTCTGATCAATGGGTCAATTATATCTACAAGGAAACGACTCAGAGGGTGGCACACAGAGCCTTGGCAACTAACAATCGGCCTGAGCAGAATACCGTCTTTGCGAATCTTAGGGAGACCGTATATACGAGGTAGCTTGGTGTAACGCTGCAATAACTGCCTATATATCTTAGGTGCAAAGTGATCGTTGTTCTTGATTAGTATCTGTGACAGTTTGCATTCCGTTTTCATTGTCGCATCCTTTTTTACTTTGCTGTAGCTACCATTGCTTATGAGGTCTTTCAGCTTTCTTGTATACTCTGATTTGTCCATCACTACAGTCACATTGCCTTTGTCAGCCAGTAGTACAATGATGTTTTCGTTCCTCTGTAGGGATCCGATCACCAGCCTCTCTATTTTTGTTATGTTAGACCTGGGCGGCTTGGCCTTCTCCAAATTTCTGTCTCACCTTCCATCTCAGTTCATCCACCTGATCCTGAGGGATGTTCAAGGCCACCTCCTCAACTCTGCCAATGATGTCCAAGTATGGCACTCACCTGATGGTTGTGGCGAAGTTGAGACCCTTATTCAATACTGACTCCTCAGAGGCACTCAGCTGATATTGGCTGATGTTGACTGCTGCTTTCACTGGTGGGTGATGGACCTAGCTTAGTCAGTCAGTTATGTGCCTTGAGTGATACACGCTTAGGCGATCATGTAACTTTCGATACATGACTGATGAGACAGATTTTTTTCCTGCAGTAGTTTGTCATTTCTTTCTGCAGTAGACCAGTTGCCATCCAAGGCTAGAGAACTAAGTCTGTTCTGCTATTTACCCATAGCTGGGTGGAAAAGAAGAAGATTGATACCTTTCCCAAGGGTATTAGCACATAAGTGAATGTAATGGATTCAAGTGGCATTTGAACTTGAATCCATTACATTCACTTATGTGCAATACCCTTGGGAAAGGTATGAATCCTCTTCTTCTCCCCCCAGCTATGAGTAAGTAGCAGGACAGATTGGATTCTAGAGCCTTGGGTGGCAAGACCCAAAAGCCACTCAAGGCAGAGAGTTATTGAAAGAGGTGTGTGGTATGAATGAAGTGAAGATTATGAGGATGCTGAGGATAGATAAGGAATTGAAGAATTTCATAAGAATAATTTTAATGGGAAGCATCCATGTGAGAGTCTGTTTCTTAAAATAGTGGTTCTTACGAAGAAACTTTATAAGTGAAACATCCTTCTTATCAATGGAATACATAATTGAAATTGAGATTGGAAAGTGAAGATTGGCTATCTCCAGACCAGATATGTCAGTTATACTCCATTTTTGGTCTGATCGGACTCTTTTAAGGATAAAAACATGACAGGAGTTGGGCGTGATACAAAGAGATGGCCATTTTTACAGCATCTTTTGTGATCAATTGCATATATATGTTCCACAAGGTCTCAATAGACATTCAAAACAAGGAATCTCATTGAAAATGGAACTGTTGATTATAACTGGAGAAAATACTAAGTCCGTTCAGTGATCCTGAAATATTACTAGCTGGGTTTTTGATGTATTGCATGTTATAAGCCAGTTTTTTCCACCTTTGTCTAATTAGAGTCAGGTCAGAGGAAAGATCAGCTGCCAGGTTCTGATCTTCGGGATTTTTGGTGGTTCACCTATGCACTGTGGTATCACATGCATAGATATTTACTAAAGATCTCAGAATATTCTTAGATCTAATATAGGAATAAAGTGTCACTGTCGACAGTTGAGTTTGAACATTGATCACCAGTGAGCAAACACAAGCAATCCCATTATTGAAGTAAGTAGACCATGTGACCATAGAGGAAACACATATATGGGAGGTAGCATGTGTTTAATTGATCGTTATTTCTATTCTATCCTGTATTACTATTCAGATCGCATTTCTAGTTTATCCTCTGTTACTATACAGACTGATAATTTCAACTCTATTCACTATACTATTTCTCTATTCAGATCACTATATGGATTACTTTTCAAGTGAGTATTTTTGACCAAGTACTATTAGTGCATGTGTTATTCGAAGATGTCTGACACCAGCATTGTTGAACAGTGTACTATAGTTGTATCTGTGATTACAAAGTCTCTACTACAACGAGCATTATGAAAATGACAACAAGTATTCATTCGCATCACAAAAGTGTCAAATGAGTGTTCGCTGACATCACAAAAGTGGCAACAAGGATTCACAAGGATTCTTTGAACTTACACAAGGATTCATTCAGCAGATTACAGCAAAATGGATGAACTAAAAACTATCATGGTTCAAATGTTGGCACTACAGAAGCAACAACAAGAACATTTGCAGCAACAAAAATTACAGCAAAACAACATTTGCTGTAACAAAAACAACAAACTGAACAACAATTACAACTGCAACTACAACAGGAGTTTTTCAGTTGTTTACCAAAACCATGGAAGAAAAAACTTCAGATTCATTCACTCCAGATGCTGTTGCTAATTCAATTAGCAAATTTGTGTAAAATCCAGATAAAGGGATAAAATTTCCACCTTATTATAGAAGATACAAAGGGATCTTCAAAAGGGATTGTTCACATTGGAATGATGAAAAGAAAGTTTGGTTATTATTAAGGAAATTGTCCCCTGCGGAACATGAAAAGTATGTGAATTATATTTTGCTGAAAAAACCAGGAGAGATAAATTTTGATGAAACTGTTCTAATACTATCAAAAATCTTTGGTAATAGGAGTTCATTATTTAATACACAATGGCTTAGTAAAGTCTGATGATGAAGATTTTGTCACTTATGCAGGAGTTGTGAATCAAGAATGTGAGAAGTTCAAGTTAAATGAATTAACTCCTGATTTATTTAAATGCCTGATATTCGTACAGGGTTTAACTTCTAATAAGGATGTGGAGATAAGATCCAGGATACATGCTGAATTAGAAATGGATTCCAAATTAACTTTCCAGGAAATAGCAGAAGAATGTCAATGTATTGTCAATTTGAAACTCAATAACATAAGCACATAGAGTCTGACCATCTAAGAGAGAAAAAATTGTAAACGTTTTTCAACTCCTAATAGAACAGGAAAAATTCAATACCCCCAACCCCATACTTAATATTTGTCACAGTTGTGGAGGTAAGCATTTTAAAAGTGACTGTTATTTCAAGAACAAAAAATGTTACAAATGTGGGAGATTAAGACACAAAAGTACATGTTGCAGATACAAAAAAAGGAGAAAAAAAGAAAACATATATGAACATGATAAATACATAGAGTAACGATAAGAAACCTAAAAGGGAAATTAAAAAGACATCTCAAAAGAGGAAATTTGTTTTTGTGCAAATTAATGATGTAAAAATAAAATAGCAACTGGATACAGGATCTAATATCACTATCATAAATGAGTAGACATGGAGAAAAATGGGTAAACCCAGTTTATTAATGTTTGATAAAGTTGCACATGGAGTCTCAGGAAAGAGATTGAACTTTTTGGGTGAATTCAGCTGTAACATTTCTTTTGTGGGAGAAAACAAAAAATTGGTAATGTTTGTATTAAAGAATACTGCTAATTTATTTGGAACAGACTGGATTGCATTATTTGATCTTTGGGACCTTTCAATTAACAATTTTTGCAACAAGATAAATATTGTTACCCCAGGTACTAACATGGCAACTGAAAAAGAGTTTTCCAGAGGTTTTCTCAGAAGGCCTAGGGACATGCACAAAAGCAAAAGCTAAGTTTGAGTTAAAAGAGAATGTAACACCGACATTTAAGTAAAAAAGGTGTGTACCTTTTGCGGCCTTAGATCCAATTATTAAGGAATTGGGCAGACTAGAAAAATTAGGTGTCATATCAAAAATAGTCTATTCTGAATGGGCATCACCAACAGTCTATGTTACAAAAAACCCCCCAAAAAATGAGTATATGCTGATTTTTCAACGGGGTTAAATGAAAGTTTAAAACAACATAACTACCAGAGGAAATTTTTGCCAAATTGAATGGAGGTAATTTTTTTCTAAATTGGACCTGTCAGATGCTTACCTAAAAGTACTACTTGACAAAGAGTGCTCAAAATTATTGATAATTTAGACTCATAGAGGGTTATGCAAATTCAACCAACTTCCTTTCAGTATAAAGGTAACACCAAGCAAATTCCAACAGATAATGGATACCATGCTTGCCGGTTTGATTGTACTCGAGCATATTTGGAGGACGTACTTATTAAAAGTAAGACAACATATAGAAACTGTAAAAAAAGTATTTGAGAGAATTAAGGAATATGGTTTTAAGATTAGTGAAGGAAAATGCAAATTGTTTATGTCCAGACTTAAATATCTGGGACAAATTATTGATGAAAACTGTAGACAACTGGATTCGTTAAGAGCAAATGCAATAAAGGACATGCCTGCTCCAATAAATGTAAAAAAGTTACAAGCATTTTTAGGGTTTGCTAATTACTATCATATATATATATATATATATACCAAATATGCACAAATTAAGAGCAACCTTGTATAACCTGCTAAAGAAAGATGTGAAATGGAATTGGACAGATAAATGTCAAAGTGCTTTCGAAGAAGAGATCAATAAAGTCTTAACATTGGATTTGTCACTAGTTCATTTTGACCCTAAATTAAAGATTGTGGTTGCATCAGATGCAAGTGATTCGGATATCAGAGCAGTGGTGCCACACAAATATGAGGACAGAATAACTAAACAAATAATTCATGCTTCAAGATCATTAATTGAAGCTGAAAAAAGCTACAGCCAGATTGAAAAAGAAGCATTGGCAATCATATTTGCTATGAAAAAGTTTCACAAATACAAACATGGTTGAGAATTTATACTACAGACAGACCACCATCCATTATTGTCCATATATGGATCAAAAAAGAGTGTTCCCACACATACAGCAAATAGACTGCAGCACTGGGGAACTATGCTATTGAACTATAATTATAGAATGGAGTTTCTACCATTCAAAAAATTAAGTCATGCAGACAGATTATCTAGACTAATACCAAGATTCTATGAACCATTTGGAGACACAGTAATTGTGGTGATAAGGGCCAAAAGTGAAATTAATAATGTGTTATACAATACTGTAAGGCATACTATAGTTGTATCTGCAATTACAAAGACTCTACTACAATGAGCATTATGAAAGTGACAACAAGTATTCATTGGCATCACAAAAGTGTCAAACGAGTGTTCGTTGATATCACAAAAAATATAAAGCAGAAAAAGAGAGCCTTGGGGGATGCTTGCATCAATCTCATGGGCATCAGAGGACAGGCCATTAACAATGACCTTCATTTTTTAACTGAAAGGAAAAATTTAATAATTGAAAAAATGATTCCATAGATGCTGCCACTGAAGAGTTTGTGTTGAATCCTCTATTCCACACCTTCTCAAAACCCTTTGAGATATTTAAAGCAGTTGCTCACTGAGTTTTAATAATGCTGTTTAATGACTGTCAAATAAAACTGTCATTTATTACAGATAATTATTGAAAAGTATACTGCTAATACTGTTTTTAATCATACTAGTCATTTTCTAAAAGAAAATAAGCATTTCTACAATGCTCTCAAGATGACGCAACTTGAATCATTCTGTAACTTCATTCAAACCACTAACATGGTCTGATCCATTAAAAATTTTATAAACAACCTGACAATGTCCTCATTGATTATTTGGGTTAATTGGATGGGTGTGTCTTTAAGCAAGCCAATGGAATATACTATATCTATAATATGATGGAAAATTTCTGACTAACAGATTGATTACATCCACCAGGAACCAACAGAGGAAATGGCATGCTGAGCTTCTCCAGCAGAAGAAAAGTCTTAAAGGTATATTGGTTTTTGTATCTTCAGGAGGCCATACATGTGGTAACATACTGTGGTGCTGATTTTCTTGTCTATATTATGCATTACTAAAATGTTTATATTTTTTTTAAGATGTCAGACAGATTCTATTTTTTTCTTCATCTAAAGGCTTTATTTAGCTTCTGGCAACTACAGTTACATAATAAGCTGGTCAATTTTTGGCACATATTTTTTCTCTGTTACTTAAGTATTCATCTTTGTTGAGGATGAACACTGAAATAGTAGTGGGGGTTTTTTTTCCAAATAATTTTTGATGTTTGAATTGATTTTTTTTTTTTTTTTTTTCATCTAAATTGAAAACAACTGATATTTACATTTTATCAATATCTCTAGACTAATAATGTCACCTGCTTTAGCAAAATACAACTATGTTACCCAGGCCTTCCTAATATGACAATATATTTTCCATATAACTGTGTGTTGAGATCTGTATTTATATATCAGTGTTTAAAAATAAAAAAACAAAACAAAACAAGACACATAATGTAAGTGGCTGAAAGAGAATTTATATTTACATAAGTAAATGTAAAACAGGTGCTGAAAATTTTTCAACCAGGTGCAGAAAAGATTTCAAAAATGTTCAACTGTTTGGACATGTCAAATTTTTGGAAGTTGATCAAGTGGAGAATACTTCAGCATCCCTTCTCATGGATATTTTGTGTAAGATAAAATGTACTCACATCTGGATCTATTTTATATACATTTCTTAGTGTAAATAATTAGCTGTCACTAAAACTGCTTATAATCAAACTTGTATTTAAGAGAATCAAAAGTTAAAGATCACCTTAAACTATAATAAATTTTTAGTAACCTACAAAAATGGCTGTATATAAGTCTTAGACCACTTTGCATAAGTAATTAGAAAATTTTGAATAAAAAGGAAAATTTTTTCATGTACTCCATAGAGGAAAAATACTAGATTATAAGTGTTACTTCCTTTAGCTTGAATGAGAGCTTTAATCCACCATGGGTGAGATGTGTACAAATCCTTTAATAAATTTGTGGGTATGCAATTCCCTTTTTCTGGCTATGCTCTCATAATTCTTCCACAGTACGTGGATTCTTTATAAAACTCTTCTGCTTAATTCTGTCCACATTTGTTTTGTGTTGTCATCGAACATTCATTGCCACTTTTGTGATAACAACGAATACTCATTGTCACTTTCATAATGCTTGGTGTAGTACAGTCTTTGTAATTGCAGATACAACTATAGTAATGCTGTTGAACAATGCTGGTATCAGATACCTTTGAATAAGACTCATACTAATAGTACTTGCTCAATAATACTCACTCAAAAAGTAACCACCAAATAGTAATCCGTATAGTTATCTGAACAGAGAAATAGTATAGTGAATAGTATAGAGATAGTGAATAATGTTGAAAGAGTGATCCATATAGTAATGGAGGATAGAATAGAAATGGTGATCCATTAGATGCTACGCCAATTCCCATATATACATTTCTTTTACCATCACATGATCTATTTATTCAAAATGGGATTGCCTATGTTTGCTCTCTGGCAATCTATGTTTAAACTACAGTGTTGGCAGCAACACCATATTCCTATATAACAATTTGCTTGATAAAATTTATATTTGGGTTTTGTGCTAGCCAATCTTTTAATGCATTTACATTTTCATCAGCCAGGTATTGTTGAGTTGTATACACTTTATGACATGGAGTGCCGTCATACTGAAAGATTTTTATCACCATTCAAATTAAGAATCAAGTGATCTTTCAGCAATCCATAGTATTATTTAAGTTATCAACTTTCTAGAATCATAATTTTTTATATATCCCCAAAGCATTATACTCTGGCCTTCAAACTTTACAGTTTTTTAGTATAGAGGAGATCATATCTTTTTTTGTAGGGAGGGACTTTTAACAAATTCTCTCTTGTTCGAAGGCAATTCAAGTTTTATTTAATCATTAAATACTATTTTACTTCAGTTAAATGTGTCGCACATTTCATGCATCTATGACCACACTAATCTGGCCTTCAAATTTTTGTTGTTCAATGCTGTATTTTTGGTAGCTATGCATCTGCTCAATCCATTTTATAAGAATGCATTTAATGCTCTTTATTGTGACCAAATCTGTTGAGTTACTTTCATTCATCAGTTGTCATTCACACGAGACTATGCCGAAAGGCAGAGCCTCATTTGGGGAGGTAGACAGCAACCTGACCCAATGTATAAGGGGTCTATGGTGAATTTTTGTCTGAGCCTACAGGCTTGGAATGCCCCACATAAAAAAAAACAGCATTGTGCCACATCTCACTTTGTGAGGAGGTCTTGAGTAAATACGAAGGAGTTAACAATTAACTGTTCATTTCATTAGTCTGTGTCCTCAGCTGTGTAGCATATTATTCTCCAGAATAAACTTTCCTATTTACAACACATTTGGCAACAAGGGATTTTTTATGTTTCTAGACTGATGGGAATGTTTTATTATTTTCCAAACACAGCATATTGTGGGCATGTTCATAGTTGATTCTATTATATAGCAACACTCAATAACATCAAGTAGATTATTCAACACAATTTTATTTACACACACACACACGCACATATATATAAAAAATTGTGTTGAATATATATATATATATATATATATATATATATATATATATATATATATATATATATATATATAGTTGGATTGAGGTGAGTTTGTGACTCTGGGTTTCATGCTATTTGTGACCGTCAGACAAACTGATTAATTTTTAAATTTTGGTATTATATATGGTTGTGTATATTGGTGTTGGTAGAAGTGATTGTAGTAATGGTGGTGGAATGATAATAATAATAATTATAATTATTATGATGGTAGTTTGAACTAGAAAATAATTGATGGTGTTATGGTATCAGTGGTTTCTCTTTTCATGTTCATAGGGTCAATGGTGGTTTATGTAGTAGTGTTGGTTGGTATATATATATATATATATATATATATATATATATATATATATATACTTCAAATGTTTTTTTGAAATGTACTTGAGTAGATACTAAATATTTATTTTGTCTACTGGCCTGTGTACTCAAGAAAAATTATTAAAACAAAATGTCTCCTTTGGAAGGATTTGAACCTGCATAACCCCTTTGCAGGAGGAACCACCACTTGATCCAGTATACTTTTACTGTTTATAAAGAGCTTTACAATAAAGAAAAGTTCTATTTTGCCTATAAAGCACATTCACTTGTTCAGATTTTTTTCTCAAAAAGTATCTGCTCAGTTTCACATGTGAAATGTAAACAAAACAATTTGTAAAGAATTAATGGTTTTTAATTTTTAATCTGACATATTTTTATTACTTCAAACTTTATTGTTAGTGGGTACTGTATTTGAGTAGATGCTACCTTTATTTTAAACAATATTTATTTCATCTACTAGCTTACATAATTATTAAAGTAACTTGAGTATGCAGGCTAGTAGATGAAATACATACTGTTTAAAATAAACAGAGCATCTACTCAATCACAAGTATCAACTAAAAACATTTGAAGTAATAAATATATGTTGTATTAAAAATAAAATCCATTAATTTTTTATATATATTTTAGTGTTGAAAAGATTTTATCCTACAAATAACTGATTACTCACAAAATTCAACTATTTGGTCAGATTTTGGGAAGTAAGTCAGGCTGCAAACTTATCACCACCCTCATATATATATTGGCCAAAAAGGGCCAGTTTCCTTAATTCCCCCAGAAACCCATGCATACAAACTGTCAAAGCAGTAGTGGTACTTGACCTGAAAATAAGTATAAAACTATAATATAATCAATTATATTATTTCTTTCTCTTACAGTTTAAGAACTATTACAGATAACTAACAAAAATAAAAAAACATATTCAGAAAGAGGATAAAGTTTTCTGGCTAAGTTTATTTATGGATCATGGTAGCTTTGAGAGTAACTATTTCCTCATGTGCATTAGACAAGAAAGAAAATGAAAGTTGTATAGTCACAGAATTGACTTATTTATATAGAGGGTGCGATGGGTAAATTGTCGCCATTTTATATTTTTAATTTTGCACATGCATGTTGTTTGTTTTAGATTTTATCAACTGCACAGTATAGTAAGGTCAGTTGGGCACTGTCTGTGAGAAAAAGAGCAGCATGACACAATTCACTCTGCCAAAAATTTGGGAACAGCATGTTGTACTGCATGCCATTCATGCTGAAACCTCCAATACCAACATTTCAGAGTGTTTGAGTATCAATCTGAGGACAGTGTAGAGGATTCGGAAAGAGTTGGATGAGTCTAATGGTGATTACAACGGTGTTTGGAGTGATCACTAGCAATGGCAACATCATACCTCCATTCACTTTCCTACAGGACTCAGACACAACATGGAGGCCTACATCAAGTGACTTGAGGTGATAGTGCTGCCCTGGGTCAAGAGAGTGGTTGCTGGAAGACCCTATGTCTGGCAATAGGAGTCTGCACCATGCCACACAAGCAGGAGAATCCAGTCATGGCTGTCAGACAATTTCTGCAAGCACATCACCCCTTACATCTGGTCACCTAACTTCCCAGACTGCGACCCCCTTGATTATTCTGTATTGAGCAAGAGACCAACAAAACTCCTAACACCAAGGATGAACTGAAGGCAAGGATTATGGCAGTGTTCACCAACTTAAACAAGGAGACTGTCCAGAAGGCTTGGAGGAGATTCTGAAATCATCTGGAGGTCAGGGTTGAGGCCAATGCCAATTTTATTAAATAAATTTGCACTTTAGTATTTCAGGATATTTTTGTGGAATCTTGGTAAATATATCTGTTAAAATGAGATGTCAGTGTTATTTGAATTTTTGCATAATTTAGATGGCAATTTATCCATCGTATACTGTAATTATATTAAACAATAAACAAATATGTTAAAAATAATTAAACTTTTGATGCATTGGTTGTCAATATTTTGTTATCATAATATAGTTGGTAGTAGAGATATTTGTAAAAAACATGATGTTTAGTGATTGATAGCAACCTTCAAATTATTAGAACATAGAATGGAGATGGTAAGAGAGATTAAGCAATGGATAAGGTCTTCTTATTTCAAAACTTCTGATTGTTTCTGATTACATGAAAAAGCTTTCTTTATTCAAATCCACACCAGCACCAAACAACATGTCCTTAATTGATCATACAATTCTGTAATGTATTATGATTGTTTTAATTCAAGATGAACATTGAAAACTGGATACTTTATATATTCAGAAGAATCATTTTGAAAAATTTGGATTTACTTCACCTGCATATTTTTAGGAATATTACTTATTTTAATGTTTAAAAAATACTTTTTTGAATTCACAGAAAACAAATATAAGAAAGACATTAATGTATTTTCATACTGAACTTGTTAGTTTTAATATAGTTTGAATTGAACTGTAACACTACTGCTTTGATTGGGGCATCCACATAGATTAGGATCGTAAATTATTTTATTTCAGTGTTTTGTGTTTTTATGACTAGCAGTGGAGTTTGTGAAGTGAGGTCTCCAAAGCAATCACTCACTTGTCTGAAAGGGAATAAAATAGTAAATAACTGAAAACATTTGGGATCAAGTGTTACTTGATCAGAATTGACAAATTTCCATTCAAAGGCTTATATAAACACAGTTGAAACTGAAAGTATGTCAGCCTGTTCATTTCAGTGAATTTTGCTACTCATTAGAGTTGCTAGATATGTGTCATGATATGGACATGGGTAAGGAGTGGCAGGAGAGAGAGTTTTTACCAGTTAATGGGAAGAGCTTATCCACAGTCTGTCATATCAGAAGTTGTCCCAATTGTCACTTGCCTACACCCAGACCATGCAAGTGAATTTCTAAATAAGCAAATTATTGAAAACAGAATTTCTGTTTTCATTTCTCACCATGGCATTGATTTCCCATTTCACTGCTCATAATCATAAGGAAGATATTTCCCACTTTTTGAGCACACCAATACTTACAAGAATAGTGAGACAACCGTGAAGTTATGTTTGGTCAGTGAAAAGCTGACAAAACAGTCAAGTTTTGAGTTTGACTATTTGGTCAAGATAGTTCAAGCAATAAAAAATTGTTTTCAGAATCATAAAGCATTTACATTTATCTGTGTGTCTATTGTTTTATATAATTTTTTTTTCAAATTTAAATTTTTTACATTAAAACTAGTAATTCATTACATTTTTAAAGAGGGTAAATTCACAAAATAATACATAGTAATAAAGACCAAAAATTATTACATTAAGTTTATTTTTAAATGCAAGTTTTTACAGTTGAAAACTTGTATTAACAAATGCTAATGAAATTATGATACATGCTTGTATACTTATGTTTTTACATATCAATAGAACTTAAATTCACATAGAGAACAATTTTTTATGAAAACAATACCCAATTTAAATATATATATATTGACAATAGATTTTCTCACAAATATTGGTGAAAAATTATAACATGGATAATGGATATTATTGATATTGTGGATATATAATAATGGTATAACAAAATTAAAGAGTCTATGTGTTAGGATTTAATTCCTTGATAGCTTATTAAAGTGGAAAAATGAAGAAAAAATAAACATATCAGCCAGACTAATGTTAAGATATACAGGTTTAAGAAAATATGAGAAAATCTTATAAAAAAAAAAGCTGTTAAAGCATTGAATATTTTACAACTGGATATTCATTAAAAAACATTTTTTATAAATGTTCACTAAAATTAAATATTAATCATTATTAATTTGTGACAATTTAAGAATATTTGGTGCATTAGATAAAACCCAGTATCAATTGTCAGCATTGTGTGAATAAAGAATTTATATAAATTTTGTTTATTGAAGCAAAATAAACAAAAGGACAAAAAATATCAGGAAATATTTCTTGTTATATCTTTGCTTGCATTGCTGTTATTTTTTGAAAATTAGTTGGATAGAGGTTAACTTTTTATTACTATAAACTTTATTTTTAGTGCATACATATGCTTAAATTGACATTACTGTGTTTTATTTTCTTAAATAGTAAAATTAATATCAACTAGCCTAGAAGACCTACTAAAGAATGACAGAAATCAAACTTGTATTTGCTTTTTTTTGTAATGAGAAGTGTGTTGTTATGCATAATCAAGAGTGGTCTTCCTTTGTTTTGTTACTCTCCTCTTTGAGAGAGCTATTTCTGTTTACTGGGACAATAAAAGAATACTATACGTGAACCTTGTATTCTCAGCTGAATAAAGCTTTTTTAAAGCCTACACTTGCATACTTTTGTCATTATATGTGTATTCCTTAAATAAGTAATTGAACCTTGCCTCATTATGGTGATTTCCTATAGTGTAAATTAGAAACAGTAGATTTCAGCTACAGAAGTGGTTTCATTGATGAAAAAGGTTTGTGTTCTGCTGGAAAGCATATTCTACTTTAGCAGGGCTTCTAGATCTAGGTTGATTGATAATAATTTCACTGTTCAAGAAAATAAAAAAAAAACAATGTTAACTATGTCTACGCACAAAAAATATGTTTATAAGAAATAATTTTGGATTAAAAAATCCATTTAAAAATTACTATGACTGACAAACAAGTTATTGAAGAGATATGAAGATTATTTATAAAAGCTCTACATTTTAATGAAGTTATGGGATCTACAAATTGGATTTTAGTACTTTATTCTATATTTCTAAGTAGTATAATCATTTTGTAATCCCTCATATAGACAATAACTTGGACACAATTATTTGTCCAAATATTTTTTAAAGGCTTTCTCAAAGTTATTTTTTTACTGCTCTTATTTAAGAAAGTAATTCTATGCAGTGATAACTAAATGTGAGAGGGTAAGATATTTTTATTGCCTATGAATGTTTTCAGCAATCAGATGTCAAACCTATACACATATCCTATTACTACAAATTAGTATAATATGTTATGATCTAAAACATATATGACTCTCTGCAATAAAGGCATATTGCTAGAAAGGAATTTCACGGTGATCCAGATTGAATTATGTTTACACAAATTCTTTCCTGTCCATAATAAAAAGTTTACATAAGTCTGCAAGAAAAAAAAGAGAAAAAAAACATAGAAAAAAAAAGAAAAAAAGAAAAAGAAAAGAGGTTTTGGGATTATAGCCATAGACAGTTCAACAGTATCAGGAATATTCATTATACAGTGAAAAATTCTTGAAATTACCTATTAATTTTTTAATAGCTTGAAATCAAAACTGAGAGGTAGTAACTCAAAGTAGAATAAATTAAGGGAAACAATAGAAACAACAACAAACGTGATCATTCCAAAGAAGAGAGACAAGAAAAAATACATGCAATGAGAGTTAAGAACAAGTAAAAAACCTTGGAAGAAGTCAGTAACTTGAAGTGAGGCACAAGTTACATTAGCAGAAAAAGGGAAATTAGAAAAAAAAAAAAAAAAAGAAATGATGGCAGAAGTAATTCTTAAACTAATGTGAAAGATAAAAAAGATAATGGCAGAAAATATAGGTTATTAAGCAAAGGCATTAAAATTAAATGCAAGCAAGAAAAAGATGAATGACACAATGAGAAATGTGCAGTGATAGAAATATGAGAGAACATACACGTAGCAAACACAGAATAAATATCAGGATAGAAAGCATGCTCATAATAGAAAAAGAAAATATATTATAAAAATGGAATAAATATATTGGCAAGCTTTTCCTTGAAAACAGAGGAGCAAAATATACAATGCATAAAAACATAAAAGGGGCTTAGAATATTACAATTTCAGATAAGTTCAGCACTAGTCAAGATGAACAAAAACAAAGTAGCAGGACCAGATGGGATGGTGATAGAGATTCTGTTAGCATTAGATGATTTTGTGATTAATAAGTTTACAAAAATATATTAAATATAAGATAGTTGTGAATACCAGAAGACTTCATTTGTTCTATGTTCATTGTGTTGCCAAATAAGCCAGGCATAAAAGAATATGAACTTCACTGGATAATCAACTTAATAAATCATATAATTAAACTTATCGTTAGGATTCTAATGCATAGAGTTTATAACAGAATTTGACTGGAAACAGTGTGGCTTTGCGTACGACACTTGAAAAAAATTTTATCAGAACACTTGGCCTTGTTAAAATATTCAGCACATCTACAAAGAAAAAGGAAAGGAAAAGAAGAAAGCAGATAAAGTTTAAATCTAAAATTTTATGATCCAGTAATAGTTCCAGTGATTTACAAAAGTGATTATACTTTTTTAAACTTAATTTTCTTCTTAGTGTTTTTTTTTTACAACAGGAAATATAATAAACATAGGAAAATTTCTTACTGGCTTCTCTTACGACTTCAACTTTGACTGTTACATCTAACTGCTATTCAGACTATCACACAAACTTGATATATTGTCCTTTATTTATACCTGGCATACGGAAGTTGATGGAGACACAAAGTACATACAAATATTTAACAGAAAAATGTTTGAAAATGATTTGAATGTATGTTACTTGAAGATTATAAAATTTCTAATAACTTGATATCCACTCAGTAGGGATATTTTCAGAAAAAATAAGTTTTTATTTGAAACTGATTAATAGAATATGTTCTATAATGTCCACTATAATTTGAATCTAATTTGTCCATTTTACCAAATCTTAATTTATATAGATTTTTGAAATGTTTCTTCACAAACACTACAATACATAAAAATAGTGTAGTGAGACAGGGATGCTTTTTCTCACCAGGTTTATTTAACTAAAACAGGGAGACAATTATAAAAGAGCTGAAAAAACTACCATGATTTATTGTTAACAAGATATGATACACATGATACTGCTGATGCTAGCCTCAGAAGTAAAACTGAAAGAATTCTTAAACAAGGTAGTAAAGGCAAGTGAGAAGAAAGGACTATTAATTACAAGAAGACAAAATGCATAGTTTTGTATTTCATTTTTATTTAATTTCTGGCCATCTTCAGGAGTCTATTGTTTTGGCTGATATGACATCTGTTGATTGTGTTATTTTGTCCCTGTCATGTCAGTTCTTATTCATTCCTGCTGAACCAGTGTATATTGTTTCACTATCTGATGACAGTAACATATTTAACCAACTCATATATCCATTACAACATCATTGCTATGTTTTTGGAGCATTTCTATTCAGTGTCATTTGGATTGTGATGTAATGGAATAACCAGTCACCCCCATAAATGATTGCACTATAGGTAGTAAGTACCTATAAAGTCAACTGTCAACGAGAGACTGGAGGAAGAGTGAGAGAGAGAGAAGACACAAGCAAGTCTGACCTTCCAATTAGTGGCACTCACTACTAGATTGACCTATGTGTATAACTGTACCATATTTCATATTGTACTTGTTGTGTACAATAAACCTTTCTTCTAGTATCCACCTGGTGTTATGTGTTTATTCCCTTAGCATGGAATATAACAATTTGATATTTGGTTATCATGATGGATTCATAATGCTTTTGATAATTTTGAATTTTCAATTTATTCAAACTATTGTTCTCATCTTGATTATTGGCCATCTTCAAGTGTCTATTGTTTGGCTGAGCAAGATATTTGTTGATTATAGAAAGCAAAATTGTCAGCAAAAGAGGCAGCTCAACATGTGAACTTCTACTGGTGTGATGGGGAAATCCAAAGGCACAAGGGAATAGAGAAAGATATCTTTCAGAAACCAAGAAAATTTCATAAGAAGCAAAAAAAAAAAAAAAAAAAAAAAAAAAAAAAAAAAAAAAAAAGGTGCTAAACTATCATATTTGACAGCATATAAGGCATACTTTTTTTATTAAAAATATCTTTTAAAATTCCCTTGAAACTTATATGCCATATGTAGGTTTGAAATTTGCAATAGTTGGCCAAAATTAGCTACCTGGCAACTCCTATTAACTTTCATATACCTATTGTCATTATTTAAAAGGCTATTATGCAGATTAAAAGTGTTATCATTGATAATATCCATTATATTAATTTCATCACATTTAATATTAGTACTTTGTTTTAATAAAATTATATGCAACAAATTCAAATTATATATTTGTAAAATATATTTGTTTCATTAATATTTTTCTTGTGATAACTTCCTGTTGCATTGGTATAAATACAATCAGAATTTTTATATCCTAATTATTCCAACAAGATGTTTACATGAGGCAGGTTGTACAAATCATACAAAGGAAAATTTTTGACTGAATTTTAATGTTAACTGTATTGTTTTGCTCAATTGTAATAATTGCTTGATTTTTGTTTTGTTTTCTTACCTTTGGATATAGTAAAGTTTTTATAAACACGTTTTTTTTTTCCTATTATTTTTTATTTAATTGTAATTGATATGTCTCAGAATTTGTTTGAAGTAGCAAAGTGGTTGTTGACTACTGTAACCGAGTAGGACAATCTAGCAGGTAACCGTAATGGACTGGTCCTCGACGTAGTGGTAGGCAATAGGTGAAGACAATAGGCGTAGTCCATGTACCTCCACATCAGTCTGTATTTATAGCTGACACCAGCCAATCATATTACTGTGTGGGGGAACCCAGGTGTATACATATTCATTACATCACCTCCCCCTGAGCTAAATTTTCCCGTGAAATTTAGCTTCAATATTTTCTCTTTTTAGGGTCTGGGTTTAATCGATTGATTTTTTTCCTAAGTCTTTTTTGTCTCAATCCTCCTTGCAGTGGTGACGTTTGGCACACTGGTACCTCTGGCCTTGAGGTTGAGGATACCTCCATTGGCGAATGTTGACTTACTGGAACGGGAATTTCAAATGCGTGATATAGGACTTCCATTGGAATCTCTTCGGTATTTTTCGTGACCTCTGTAGTGTCTGGGTCTCAACTGATTCCAATATCTTTTGCACCAAAATTTTTCCCCTTTTATGTCATATATGACCTGTCCAACTCTTTTGTTTATCATTCCTTCTTCCCAATACATTTTTCCAGCCTTAAAGTTCTTGAAAAAAACTGTCACCTGGCTTATACGCTTTCGTCATCTGGTTTTCTTTTTAGCAGTTTTCTTCACCGGACTAGGCAACAGCCTGTCGAACACAGAGCATATTTTTCTCGCAAACATTAACTCTGCTGGCGATAACCCTGTATTTGTCGGATGTCTGTACTTAACAATTTCTGGCCACTTAGTGAAACTGTCCACAATGATCAGGCCATAAGATCCATTTATGGGCCCTGCATAGTCGATATGCAATCGAGTCCATGGGACATCTGTCTTTGGCCATAGTTGAATCTTTACTGGTGGATCCCTTGCTGCCAGTTGACATCCTCTGCACTCTTTCACCAAATTTTCTATGTCTTCATCTATCCTTGGCCAATAAGTATAGCTTCTCATTAGAGATTTCATTCTTGAAATCCCTGGATGGCCAGTGTGAAATTCTTTCAGAATTTTCTTTTACATTTCAACTCTATCTGCGTATAGTAATACCTATTTGCAGATTGAAAAAGGTGACACACTAATTCCTTTTTTAGTTTTCTCATTCAACCAGACTTGCTTTTTCATTTTTTTAATAAAATCATCGTTCACCGCTGCTTTTTTCATGTCTTCTAGTGTAACTGGTAGTTCTCTAATAGTGTTGCATATCAGACCCGAAAATTGACTTTCGTCTCTTAGTGCCACTATTACTGTTTCTTCCAGTGGTTCCATATATTTAGGTATTAACCTCGACAACCCATCGGCATGACCTAGCTTCTTTGAAGGCACATATTCTATTTTGAAATTACAATTCAATAGAATTACACCCCAATGCTGTAGTTGATTTGCCGTGTGAATTGGTATACCTTTTTTGAACCAAATATTGTTAGCAGTGGTTTGTGTTCTGTTTGCAGAATAAATTTTCTTCTGTATAGAAACCTGTGAAATTTTTTTACAGTGTAGATTATTGCTAAACTCTTTTTTTTGATTTGACTGTAACTTCGTTCTGTGGGCAGTAACATTCTCAAGCCATGTGCTATTGGCTTCGTAGATTCATCCTCAAATTTATGAAGCAATACCACACATAGTTCCTCATTACTGTCATTCGCGGCTACAATGATTTTCTCCTTCGGGTCAAAATGTGCTAACGATAGGTCTGCTAATAGACAGCTTTTTATTTTTTTAAAAGCCTGTTCGCATTCTTTCAACCATATCCACTTTGCGCTCTTATTCACCAAATTATTTAAAGGAGCTCTCATATCATACATTTTTGGGATATAAATGCTATAGAAACTTACTAATCCCAAGAAGGCCTGGAGTTTAGCCACATTATCAGGTGCTGGCATATTTTTTATAGCCTCAACCCTTTTTGGATCCAGTTTTCTTCCTTTACTGTCAATGATCTGCCCTAAATATTTTATCTTCTTTAAGAAGAACTCGAATTTTTCAGCACTCAGCTTGAACCTGTATTCTTCAATTCTCTGAAATACTGCTCTAATATGCATTTTGTGTTGGGCCTTGTTTTCACTTTTAATCAAAATATCATCTAAATATGCGATTACATACTCCATACCAGCCAACATTGTGTCCATTATTTGCTGGAATAGGCTTGGAGCTACCTTCAATCCAAAAAGAAAACGATTTAGTTCAAAAATCATTTATGTGTGTTTATTGTCAGATACTTCGAACATTCTTCAACTGACTTTAACCTGAAGGTAAGCCTCTGACAAGTCCAACTTTGAAAACACTCTACCTCCATTTAATTTAGTGAATATATTCTCAGGAGATGGTAGAGGATATACATGGTCTTTCACACAATCATTTAAGCCTTTTGAAAAGTCAGCAAACACTCTGATTTTTCGGTTTTTCTTTTTTATATATACGGTTGGAGACACCCAATCTGAGTAATCAACTTTTGAAATTATACCAATTTTCTCCAACCTTTCTAATCCCTCATTTATTGTCTCTAGTACTGAAAATCATACTTTTCTCTTTGGTTTAAAGATTGGTTTAACATTTTCTTTCAATTCAAAGTTGACTTCTGTTTTTGTGCACAGACCTAGTCCTTCTGAAAAGATGTGAGGGAATTTGCCTTTCAAATCCATAATAAATCTTTCTGCTTGCTTCGTCTTATAGTTCTCTATGATGTTAACTTTGTTACAGAAAGAATTTACTGGTAATTCCCATAAATTAATCAATATGATCCAGTCTAAACCAAAGAGGTTTACTGAACCAGGGAGCACATACATTTTCAATTTGTGATTTTTTCCCATGAATGCAATGTTACATTTTAATTCACCTCTAAACTTAAATCTGTTTCCTTACACTCCCCTGGCAATTTTGTCTGTGTTAGTCAACGGCGGGTAACCAATTTTTTTTCCATATTTGCTCGTTTATTACCGAGATATCACTTACTGAATCAAGTAATAATTTTACGGTCTGCCCATTTATTTTTACATTGAAGTATTTTCTTCTTTGACCCTCCTCAATTTCGTTTTTAGACAAAACTACCTTCACATTTGTTTGTGACTTTGCTTTTACTTTTCTCCATTTTGCTTGACAATGGGAACTTCTATAGCCTACACGCCCACAATTAAAACATATTTTATCCCTAAAGAAACAATCTTTCTTTATATGCTGTCCTCCACATGAACTGCATATAATTTTTCTTTATCTATTTTGTATCCACTTCTGTTGTTTTACAGCTCGTACTCGCGAAATGCTCTTCTCCTCAATCCGATTATTATCTTTTTTTATGTTTATAAGTCGCTGACATTCTTCCATTATTTTTTTATCTTCGTATCCTGTTCCATGATAGTGAGGATTCTTGATCTAATTTCTTTGTCCTTCAGTGTCGTTAGACCCTACACAAAAATTAGATACTTGAACATGTCGCTTGACAATTCCTTTAATTTAAATGCACACTGTGCATTAACCATACCTGCATATGTGACAAAATCATCATCCACTTGTTTGACGATATTTAGACACTTGTATCATGTATGAAACAGACTTTTTCATCAAAAATTTTCGACAAAATTTTTACTGCTTTGCTGAATGTAATTTCTTCTGGCTTCTTTTGGAGGATTAAATTCATCTATTTTGTATTTTCTTCTGTTCCTAACTTCTGCAACAGTAGAGTGATTTTTTCCTTGTCTGACCATTGTTCACATCTTTTTGTAAATATTGTTTCAAACCTATGAAAATAAGCCGGAAACATTGAACCACTGTCAGGGTCGTATTTAAATTCAGGAAGTGAATTTGAAATTCCTTCAGCAGAAAAAAATCTAGAACCCGGTTCTTTTGTTATCCTAGATAATACATCTTCCCAAAGTGCTTTTTTGTCTTTTGCCTGTTGTTTGAATAACTTTTCAAACCTTTCTTGTTGCTGAATAAATTGTTGTTGTTGTTGTTGTTGGAATTGTTGCTGTAAAGTGGCTTGTAGCACCTTACTTAATTACGCAATTTGTTCCATTCGGTCAACGTATCCACAAGAAAAAATTTTGCTCCAATTTATGTAGACAATAAAATTTTCTATGTCCAAACAAGAGAGGGGGGCAATTTCTTACTTTCTGTAAGTGTTGCACAAGTTTCTCCTTTTCTAATGTTCTTCATTAATAAGCGTTAAAACAAAAATGAGGGAAAATTACTTACTTTCTGTAAGTGTCGAACAAGTCTTTCTAACGTTCTTCGTTAGTAAGTGTTGTCAACTGTATTTGTTTTTGGTTTCAACTTGTGAAGTCGTTTTGAATTGTGTCGCCAACTGATATATATTTGTTCAAAGTAGCAAAGTGGTTTTGGACTACTGTAACCGGGTAGGACAATCTAGCAGGAAACCATAATGGACCGATCCTCGTCGTAGTTGCAGGCAATAGGTGAAGATAATAGGCGTAGTCCATGTACCTCCTTATCAGTCTGTATTTATGGCTGACACCAGCCAATCATATTACTGCTGGGGGGGGATCCAGGTGTATGCATATTCATTACATCAGTAATCATGGCTTGTTTAATTAACCAAAGTAATACCTCATAAATATAGCCTAGGATGTACCATTTACTAATAATTTTACTAATTACTAATTTTTCCTTGATTTGCCCCGCTGAAATTGGAGTGCGTCTTATTCACCCATGCATCTTATATCCTTGAATGATTACAAAAAAACAGTTGAAATTTTTGGGAAACATAATGAAGAAAGAAGGCCTGGAGAATTTAACACTCAACAGGCAACAGAAGCAAGGCAAAACAGCAAGTAATCTACTTAATGAGTTTTTTGTGAATGGATGGCAGAACAAGGATAAGAAGGATGGTAAAGGGTCAAAAGCATCTTTGAGCAATAAGAGATAGGAAGTTATGAAGAGCCATGATTGCTCATATCCTAAAGGAACATTAAAAAGAGAAAATGCTAACATTATTTGGACTTTTAAAATGCCCTGTTTAGAAAACAAAATTTATCTGTACATCACAGGAAAGAGGTTGAATTTTATAATTTGAAATAGGCTCTAAATTAAAACTCAGTATACATTAAATGGTATTCTTATATAAGAAATTCAATGGGTCACTGAAAAATATTCAGTCCAAAACAGAAGAGATTTTTTAAAATCTGATGTTTGGTCAGATTTTGAGAAATCGGTCATGCAAATAACTTTTCAGGATTCTCTTGTAATACTGCATGATTGGTCAGATATCTTCTACACAGTGAAAAGAAAGAAACATAATTGGATCAATGTAAGTTTTAAATGCTAGAAATAAAGGAAATCAACAAATGTAATTTGGGATATTTAAAGAGTACTTCAATGAGAACTGATGGTGATTCATGTTGTGGATCTGTATTATGTATTTATAATTCAATTTTCAAAGGAAATTTATCTGACAACCATATAAGTTTTCAGCACGTAAAATGGAATTGACAAACTCAATTTCAAATTTTAGCTGAAGCTCTTTCTGTTCATTTTGCACACATACCTTTGGGAAATGCATAAATTTATTTTTTCCTGCACTGTCTCATTGTCATATATCATGATGAAATATTGCTGGCATGCTATAAATCTTTCAAGAAATGATGATGAATGAGCACTTCAGCAAACCATTCTTCCATAATTGCTTTCCTGGGAGGTTGTAGCAGCAAAAATCTGTTGCATCCATTGAAAACCTTGACAAAGATCAGTCAAATTAACACAATCAACAATACATTCATGTTTATAAAACATACAGTTTACACAAATATTTTACATCAAATGGAAATTTTTTTTTTTTTTTATGGAAAAATTCTTTACTTAATTTAATTGTAGCTTTGATATGGACTTTGCAGAAAATACAAAATATAAGGTGTGATGAAAAATGTGTTAGTTTGGTTTGGTTTGTTTTATGGCATATCAACCTCAATGGGTTATTTAATGCCAACAAAATTCTTATTGTTGGTAATATTTTTTTTCTCCAAAAATCTATTTCTGGTAATATTTTTTCCTTCAAAAAGATCTATTTCTGGTAATATTTTTTTTTTCTTCAAAAATCTATTTTTGTTAATAATTTTCATTCAAATATGTATATCTGGTAATTTTTTTTTTCAAAAAAATATATAGCTGGTAATAATCTGCTGGTACTAAAATCTATTTTTACACGTTTTGAACTCGTTTTTTTTTTTATGGGGGTGGCATAACCATTTGCCCATAGTTAGTACCCTACAGGTGCCTCCACTCCAAGTCAGGGTGTACCTGGGAACACCAGCAATATAGAAGTGGTTGCATGCTCCTCAAAACCTCCTGGTCAGAGGCCCTGCTGTTGGATGCAGTTTATCAGCTTACCCAGGACACGGTTGTAGTTTATCGTCTTACCCAGGATGTGAAAAATGGATTAGAGTGCCAAATGAATTTAGTGGTAATTTTATCCTCTTCTATATTTATAGAAATTTTTTTTTTTTTTTATCGAAGAATATGCTTGTTATTAATTCTAAGTCAGTTTGCATTTCTCTATCCAGTGAAATGTTTGTTTACAAAATATATTGCATCTCTATAATAAGATCTACATTAAATTTGTTATATAATATAGGAAAATAGAAAAAGTGGAGAATAAATTCATTAGCAAATACATTTATTGTAGTTTCTTATAGGTGACTGATGAAGTATGGAAAATCACTTGAGATATCTTTACAAGTTGTAGATATTGGTTTGTTCTAGTTAGCGCTGTATTTTCAAGGCTTGGCTTGTTTGTCTTACGGTATATCAACCTCAATGGGTTATTTAATGCCAACAATTTTTATTACTGGTAATTTTTTTTTTTTAAATGTATTTCTGTTAATATTTTTTCTTCAAAAAATCTATTTCTGGTAATATTTTTTTCTTCAAAAATGTATTGCTAGTAATATCTTTTTTTACAAAGTATTTCCAGTGTTAAAACCTATTTTTACACTTTCATAATGTTTTGACTCCAGTTTGGGGGTTAACTATTTGCCCATAGCTGGGATCCTACTACCCCAGGTCAGGGTGGACCTGGGAACACCAGCAACTAAGAGGTAATTCCATGCTCCTTAAGACTTGATCAGAGGCCTTGCTCTTGGACATAGTTGATCATCATACCCAGAACGGCTGTATTTTCAAGAGTGTGTAAATGTAAGGTAAATGTTGAGAGTAATAAATTTATGATGTCAGATTTTCAAGTCTGAAAGAAGAGTAATATATGAATGTATAATCCTATATTTTATCAAACACAGGCAGCTTCAAAATGAAGTCAACATCTTTATTTAAATTTATTCTTCATGATCAGCATTGAAATAGTTGATCCAGAAGATATTCGAACAATATTTTTTAAGGATTTAATAATACTGAAAATATATATCCAATTCTGTTCTGATTTAACTAGTTTCAGTTTGATGTCAGTCATAGTAATCCACAAAATGGTATCTTATACAGAGTCACAGGATTTTTCATTAACAAAAGAGAATGTTTTAAGAGAATGTCAAAATCATATGCTCTTATGATAATTAAAATTAAATAAAGATCTATTGAAATGTAAATTGTTCTAGTAAAAAGGATTATTCATAATTATAGTTCAGAGTTTAATATTCTTTGTGTAAATATGTGCTTACTACAGTAATGTTTTTAAACATTAAATATTTACTAGGTGAATTTGGAAAAAAACATACATTTTAGGTGTGCATGAGAATTTAGAAAAAGTTAAGCAATCATTAAAGGCTCTTTACTAAAATTCCTGTAGAAGAGTATTATGGGTTCTTCCTACACTGAATGCCTCCAAAAAAATCAAAAATCAATTTACATACAAGATGCAATGTTACATAATTCTCATTCATTTTAATTGTTAGTGAATTTGTATTGTGCTTACTTGATCATTCTGACTTGAGATGAAAATATGTTCAATGTGATGGGTAAAAACAATCAATATTCTGATTTGGAAATGTTGCTTTCATTTGTTTTGTGAATTCATAGGAAATTTTTAAGCTGACTTGCTTGTTTTGATAAGAACATTATTTATAATCTTCCTTTCAAAAACTGTTTTCTTCTTTTTATTTCTTTCAAACACTGGAGCCGCTAGTCATATGAAGTGACATGTCTATAAATTTTGTGTAATATTTTGTATTCACCAATGTGCAGTCTTAGAAATTGAACGGTAGAGGAATTGTTGCATCTGATATAAACTGTATTTTTGTTTCTTCCACATAGTGGATATGTTAATAATAAATGATGAACTTATCCATGATAGACTTATTATTTTTATTAGAATTTCTGCATTACAAACACATTCTGTGCAATTATTTGGATGCACTACAGAAATTAATTTAACAGCAATTTTGTAGACCCCCAAAAATCAAAATAGCCAAATTCAAGAGGAATAGCAGCATTAGTATTAAACTCAGACATAGAGCAAGCAATTCTCTATCTTGTGGCTCACAGAAACTTTTGGTAAAAATTAAAATGAATGTAATTATTTTGTTTATTTTTCATTGTTGACACTCTGGTCAAGCCAGAGATAACTTTCCATTATCATTGTCCAGTTTAAGGTAAAAAAAAGTCATCCATGGTTTTTTCTGTTGAAATGTCTTTTCTTTCTTTGTTAACTACAAGAAAAAAATAATTATATTTCACAGATTTTAGTGGTGAATTTAAATAAGAAATGCTATAAAATAGAGAAACTACAAAAAACTTTAGCTAAGTTAAAACTTTGTGTATATAACATAAAATTCTTTAGTAAAACATAAGTAAGCAAACTAAGGGGTGGACACACTACTTTCATCATCTCATCCTTGCTCCTATGGCATAATTCTGAAAATGTCTTCTCACGAAAATTGACTTTCCCAGACACCATAACTCAGGACTCAGGGTTGGACATTGGGAATCTGGAGACAGCAATGCAGGACTGAACAGTGTGGAAAGGGATTGTCAATGGAGTTTTGACCAACTACAGGGACATTGAAGGATGATGATGGGGAAATCCACATCATTATAAACTCTTACTTGAACTTTCAGTGAACTAATCTATATTGAGGCAAATGACAAATAAATTTAGTAGTAATGTTATCCTCTTGTATGTGCTTGTTATTAATTCTGAGTTTGCATCTCACTATCCAGTAAAATTATTATTTATAAAATACATAGCATTTTTGATAATCAGATTTGCACTGAAGTTGTCATTATGAAGATGGAACAAGTACAGAATAAAGTAATTAGTTTTTTAATACTGAGTTGGCCAGAAAGTTTATTTGTTTATTAAGTGGAATAATAAACCAAAGAAACATCTTGGCCAACATAAATTATTTTGCCTTTTTTCATGAAATTTTCAGTAATCAAACTAAATCCCCAACTCTACTTCAAGGGGGATGAGAAGAGGGTTAGTCACCCTATAGGATGAAAAAAATAAAACCTATCAAAGGGTGTATGAATGACCTGCTAACTAGATGTGATGGTTTACTAAAGTTCCCATGGAAAAAGTCATGGAAAACTACTCCACTATCCCCCCCCCAATAATAATCATGGTAATACATGATGCTAAAATATCAGATATCAATGTGAAAGGAGTCATCTCTCTTGGAGCTCATCTGGTAAAGAAAGACATGTGTGACAGGTATCGTTTCATTATCATCCAGTGACTGTTTGCAATTAAAAAAAAAAAAAAAAAAAGTAATAGGTGTTGATATTTTGGTTACTTCTCTTGGAGAAAAAGTGGGATTAACTGCTCTTGGGGTAGTTGAACCTTGGAGAAAAAGACTGGTGACCACAATCTCAACAGTATAAGATACACAGATGACACAGTACTGATAGCAGACACGGAAAAGAAATTACAAAATCTCCTCCAGAAGGTAGTGATGGAGAGTGAGAAGAAGGGACTAAGCATAAACTACAAGATGACGGAATGCATGGTCATCAGTAAAAGGATCAGCCCGAAATGCGATTTGCAAGTCAGGAACACTAGAATCAAGCAGACATGGAAATTTAAATATCTGGGAAGCATTTTGACAGAGGATTGTAAGTGCAACACTGAGATGCATAGGCATATCTGGATAACCAAGTATGCATTCCAAAAGCTGGAATGTAGTATTGCAAAACAAAAAGATTTCTTCAGTAACAAAGAAAACAATACCGAGCTGTTATATGACACCTGTCCTTCTTTATGGTAGCAAATGTTGGATGATTTCCTCAAAGATGAAGAAGAGACTTGAGGCAATAGAGATGTAGTTCTACAGAAGGATGCTAAGGATATCATGGACTGAGCGTGTGAGCAACGATGAGGTCTTAGAGAAGATGCAAACAAGGAGGAGGCAGCTCATCATCAGTAAGAGGCAGCTGAAGTTTCTGGGACACATAATGAGGAAGGAAGGCCTGGAGAATCTAATACTCATGGGTCAAATAGAGGGAAAGAGAGACAAGGGAAAAAAAACATGTGACATACCTGGCAGGCTTAAGCAAGTGGATGACAGAACAGGGTCTAGAGGAGGAAGCAGAGGGAAGGAACTTGTTTGGAGCTGCAAGGGATAGAGGGAAGTGGAGAAAGGATATGGTACATAAAAAGAAAAAATGTTGAATGGATTGCCATAAAGAACATAGAATGTTAGGACGCTACATAGGAAGTTAGAAAATATCAAAGAAAAAAATGGAAAAGATAAATATTAACATTTTGGGAGCATGTTGAACTAGATGGATGGATAATGTGGACTTTACAAGTGACAAACAGAATCATATTTGCAGGCAGAGAGAAAAATGAAAGAAGAGTAGGACTTACATGAGATAAAGACAAGTGGAAACGTACTTTAAGTTACTGGCAACTGTCAAATAGAATTCTAGAGAAATTCAAAGAAACACTTATCAATATAACCTTCATATTACTTTATACACTAATGTCACAAAGCATGGAAGAAAAAATAGATAAATTCTATAACATACAAGGTAATGCAAACACCAATGTAATTTTCTGGAAATTATTATCAACAAAAGTAATAGTAAAATAGTTGATAAGTACAGACTTCAATTGTGCAACACATGCAGAGAAAAATGGGTGCACTGGTGCAATTAATGAAGTACACTTGCTTTGAAGAACACCCAATACACCTGTAGGCATAGAAAAAATTCATGGGGCAACATAAAAAAACAAGTAGATGACTGAGTAATCATTAAAAAATTTAGAAATGTAGTTCTACATGGTAAAGCATGCCCAAGCACCAAATTTGGGAGCAATCAGCACCCAGTCAAGTGCAAACAAAGGATAAAATTAAAGAAAACAAAATAAATTTATCAACTACAAAACAACAGATTCCAGAATGAGTCAATTTGTAGAAAAATGTAGCTATGTAGTTAAGCACAAATATAAAAGCTTTGAAGATGTCAGTAAATCAAAGCGTGGCGCCTTAAGGGAAGCACTCATAACATCAGCTGAAGAGACCATCACACTAGAAGAGAGACACATGGATAGCATATTAAATAATATATTTTCTTGAAGAAATAAAAAAGGAACAACAGATTATATCAAGAAATACAGGACATTAGAAGGAAATGCACACATGCAAAAGACGAATCGATCAATAAGAAGCATGCAGAGCCAGAAACACATTGGGACATAGACATAGCAGCCATGCATAAAGAAGATGAAATGAATAACAGGGCAGAAAACTTGCTCTTTGACAGGACACATAAAGTCTAAAAAGAAAATGTTCACACTAGATTAAGAAAAGATTGGAATATAGATGTAGGAAGTGTCTTTCATGTCAACATGGAAAGACCTGTAGGATTAAAATCTGAGGTAAGATCAACATTGTCCAAGATGAACAGAAACCAAGTAACAGAACCAGATCATATTCTAATAAAGATGCTATTAATCTTAGATGATTTGGAGATTGATAAGATTACCAAAATATTAAATGAAATATCATATTTGACGGTGGATAAGATGCACCCCAATTTCAGCTCAGCAAATCAAGAAAATATTAGAAATTATTAAAAAGTATTCACTACTGTATTTATGTGAATGAGGATATACCTATTATCATCTGTAGGTATGCTATAGCATTTAGGTTTTTTTTTTTGATCGATTCATTTTCTATGGCTAATCAACCCTATGCAGGTAATTTAAAATCAGAAAATATTTTTCTTTAAATTGTAAAGTTTTTCTTGTTGAGATAATAATAGTTTACTAATACAACTTTAACTAATTAACTCTTTAGCTGTAGGGAAAAGAGATGGATTCATACCTTTCCCAAAGTGAATATAACAAACCCAACTGGAATTGGGACTTGGCACTCTCATTAACAATTCCAGGCCAACTTGCTTAACTTTGGTGATCATATAGGAAATGGTATTTTAACATGATGTGGTCGTAAGCCCTATTAAGTATTTTAGATTTCTAAATATTGAAGATGTATTTATAAACAAATATTAGATAATAGCATTAATGTCAAAATTTAAATAGTTTTTATTAAAACGTAACATTTCATAAATAAGAAAAGGTAATATAGATCACATGCTCTCTTACCTATTATGGGATTGACAGTAAATTTATATGAAGGAGATGAAAAGGGAGATATGAATATTGCTTTTATTTCTATGACTGCAACAATGCTATAACTAGGAAAAATACTTCACAACAAAATCTGAACTTCTACCCAAAAGTATTTAAAATTATCACATAATTCTTGTTAGAAATAAACAGTTAATATGTGTATACTGTATGAGAAAATCTTGAAAAACTCTCAGTCTGATAAAAAAGCCATTCCAAAAAAAATATCTGACATTTAGTTATTTGGTTAGATTTTTTTCAAGAGGTTGAGACTGAGAACTTTTCAGTACTACCTTGACCTTGTAAATGGGTATTGAAAATTGCTTCTTGTTTAGAGTTATTTTATTTTAGGCATTAAATTTAGTCGAAGAAACTACGAAGCAGCACAGTGGTAAACCTTATTAAAATTTTATGCATATAAAACTCAAAATTATTAAAAAGTTCTTTATCTTCAAGTGATGTTCTTTGTGAAAGAATTGTCAGTTTTATACTTGTAGTTAATATTTCAGTATTCTATTTCCCAGATGTCTAAAAAAGCTAAGTCATGTAACTTTTAGTTCTTTAGCTTATTCAATTATCATTTTTCTTTCCTATTTAATTCAATATTTTTATGTGCAGCATAACTAAAACAAGCTAAAATGTCTCTCATGATTATTTACAAATACAGCATAAAACCTACACATGGTAGTTCAGACACAGAAAGAAATGAATCATTTCTTTTGTCATTCAGTATGAATTAACAATTGACAAACAATCTACAAATTCAGAATGGCACACACAAACACAAACAACTTAACCTGGGAAATACAGACATAATACAGACAAAAGTGAATTTATTCATTTGAATCTCCGTTTTTTTTGTTTTTTTTGTATGGTACTGTATCAGAAAATAGATTATTTTTTACATGGCTCTAATCAAAAATATAAAATCAAAATTTAGAAATAACATTTTGTTGTTAGTTTCATAAACTATTATTTTTTTTATTTCTTTTCTAAGAAAGAGGAAATGGTGATGAATATCTTATACAAATTCTATAAGAATCAACTGAATATTGACTTAATTATGAGATTAAAAATCTGTAAAGTAAAATTTTATTGATGCCTTTAAAACAGATGACTGCTTCTTCAAAAGCACAAAAAATTTCAGTAAGAATAAAAAAACTGACAAAATTTAAAATTAAAATTTTCATTTAGATTCATTTGTCCTAATCTTCAAGTTGTACTTTTTAAAAATTCATTGAGCTGAGTAAATGAATAGAAAAATTCTTTTACTTAATTTTCAAGTTTGATTTTGATATGTATAGAGCTTCTACAATTCTGCCAGCATTGTTGCAGTTACTAATTATGAGTTATTTTAAGGAAATAACATCTTTTCATTTGTATATCACCATCAAAATCTCATTGTGATTTCTTTTTAGAAATTAATTAATCCTGACAAGAAGCAGTCATTGCAATAATAAAATCACAAGTTATTAATTAATCTTATTAATTACTGGTGCTCCATCAAATATTTTTGCATAAGTAACTTCTTTAATATATTTTATGGCCTGATGTAACATTTCTAATACTAGTATTGCTATGATAATTATTTATCTCACAAGCCTTCTTGACAACTTTAAAGAACAAAAACTCTTTAGCTATGTTAAGTATTTAGAAATTTTTCTTTTTGTCAACCACTAATATAATACAAGAAAAATGTTTTTATTTTATATTCTTTACTTTACAAACAAAACTGACCTATTCAAATGTTGAATAAGTAACATTAGTTTTATAATCTACAAAATTAATTTATTTTCTAATTCAGTAAAACAAAACAATACAAGCTATATTGCTATTATAAAGATAAAAGATTTTTTCAAAGAAAGAACTAGGTAGCATTATTTTTGTTTCCAATTGCATATCTCAAAAACACAAATCTGAAAATAATTTTTTTAATTAAAATATTAATTACATTACAATGTGTACTACTATAATTATAAACAGTGGAAAATTAGTCAGTTAATGTTCAAAGTATGTACAAAAATGTATGTTTGATATACATATATCATCAATTTCTTCCTATGTCAAATTTTAAAGATTACCATTATCTATAATTTCATGAGAAACATATTTTTCCCCTTTTTTCTGAACTTGTCTCTTGATACTAAAAAATTAATGAACAAAACAGTGGAATAAACAATTTCAGTAATTATTATAATATAGATGTTTGAGAATATTGCAAAAAATATGTGTACATACACAAATACAACAGTTACACAAATTTTCCAATTTCTAGTAACTAGTTATTTAGAGCTAAAACACAAATGTAAATTGATAAATATTTATTGAAACCAAATTATTCCTGGCAATTGTAAAATGGATATTTATTATTTTGTTTGCTTGGCTTCATTTTCTTTTTATGTATATATGTATAATATATTCTCAATCTCAGGCATAATGAAAAGCAGAATACCCTTGAAAATATTATCTCGATTCATGTAGAATTAGAGACAAATTGTTCATGGTTTATCACTCTTTAGCATTATATATGTTGATTTAAAAAAATGATGTGGATGATTTTGATTAAAAAGACAAGAAACTGTTGTGAGACCGTAACAAAACCTACAACATGGACTCTTCCAGGACTATATAAAGTATGCGATATAACACTCTAGGAGAAGAGGAGGAAAGAGAGAGTATTCTAATACCGTAGTATCAGCCACGTACGACTACCAATATTGGACACTAACACATAGTAAGCTCCGTTTACACTTACACTATCTTTGTAACCTTTTTGTTTAATATGTCTTTCTTACCTCTAATCCGTGTTCCGTGTTTTCCTTCCGTGGTCCCGACTTCAGGCCCACATCAGAAACTCATCATAAAAATAATTTCTTTTATGTGGTTCATCAGAAAATTCCAATGTTCGTCATTGCTAGAGATTGTGTAGTACTTTGAAGAATTTTATTCAAGAGCATCCACATGTATGATGGAAAATGCTTTAAAATCTTCCTAAAAATTCTCTTACTGAGTTCTGTCACGATTTACATATTTTATGGTGCTGTCATGCATATATTGCTGAGAAGTTTCTTCCATGAATGAAATATAACATGTTTCCCCATTCTTTTTAGATTCTATGAGTTTATTTCAACTGGATATGACTCAGTGGCAAAAGACATTTAGTTGCATTTCAGCAAATTTGAATAGCATTTGCCATATCTTAAAAACAAAAACTATAATCATATAATTTCTGAAAGTGATGCTTTTGAAACATTTCAATAATAATAATAATGATATTTGAAACCATTCACAAATCTCTTACATTTTACATTTATTTATGTTTAGATAATTTTCAAATTTTTACGTCTTTTTTCAACTATAAATGTTTTTAACAAAAAAGTAAGAATGGTCTCTTTTTAGAAATTAACAATTATTCACGATTGCTTTGTTAGAAGTATATTAACTGAGAGGACAATGAAGAGATCAAGTATTGGCATTATCTTGAATACCTTCTGGTGAACAATTAAAAATTCAAATGAGAACAACATATTTCTAGTTTAGAGAAAGTATCACAAATGAATCCGCACACACATGTCTATCAGGACCTTCTGAGTAGGCCTAGTATTGAAATAAGTACCATATTGGAGCCATTAATAATTATATAAAGAAAAATGACAGCAAGGCTTCAACAACAGCAATAGTAGTAAGATAAGAGAAGCCTTTGTGAATGCTATCAAGTATGACAGCATCAGTAGCAGGCAGGTAAGAACAACATTACGTTTAAGGCGCCAAGTTCTAGCTTCAGGATTGTTTGCTGGGACAATAGCCTAGTGGATAAAAACATTGGTTCATGAAATTGGTGACCTAGTAAAGATAGTAACTGAGATCAATTATGTCAAACTTAGTGGAAACAGGCCAAGCAATAATGGAGCAGTATTAAATAAGAACAAGACACAATATCTTTAAAATGTGAATGTTCTACACCCATGGATTAAATAAATTGATTGATTGATTTGTTTGTTTTTTGATGATTTATCAACCCTTTGTCATGTTATTTGAAGCCGAAACATATTTTGGATAGTAAAAATAATTATTTTTCTTTTTAAAGTAAATATTGCACTAACAACTTAAAAAAATGCTTTTTCTTAGTTACAAATTCTACTGTTTAACACATAGCTAGGAAAGAAGATAGATTCATTCCTTTAGCAAGGGTATGTATGCCAAAGTAAATGTGATAAAACCAAGTGGAATTTGAACTTGGCTTTTGATTTCTCATTCTGAGACACTATCCATTATATATAATAATGTGTTAAATAATAGTTTAGCATAGTTTATTATTTTTATGGGGAAGTGTATCTCTGCTCTGACTTGCTCTGGTTGATCTTAGAGATCAAATACAAGACAAAATAAAGGAAGTCAATTTTGATTGGCTGAACTAGCATGGGAATCATAGATAGGGAAAGGTTTTTCAGGGAGTTGAGTCTTAACCAAACAATGTAGACATATTTCCTTTGTGTCTGACATGGCTTCCCAGTGGAAGGAGAGCAACCTCACTGGATAGTTAGAAATGTATATATCGACATTAATAAACTAAAATTCAATCAAGCATGTTGCTTTTTTAGAAAGTATTTAATTATGCAATGAATATAAGCTATTTAAGGACCTCTAGAAAGCAAAAATCTCCATTCATAAATTTAAAAAAGAAATACTATACATATGAAAAATAGTGTTAATTTTTTTTGAAAATCATTTAATCCATACATACAAAAAAGTCAACAAGCACAGAGTAATAAATGTGGTTGGAAGATCAATGGTAAAAATAATCTAAGTATTTTCAGTGGGGAAAATAAGTTCTCAGCACACACTGCAAAATCCCATTTATTGCATTATTTACATAGGTTTCATCATTTTTCTTCTTCTATGTGCTCTGTCCCTTCAGGATGTTGGTGATCATGGTTCTCCACAATTTCCTGTCCTTTGTAGCTCTTAATAAATTTTGGCTTTTTGTTATCTCTCTTAAACCCTGTTCTGTCAACCATTTACACAAGATCGCGAGGTAAGTTATGCATTGTTTTCCTCTGTTCCTCTTGCATTCAGTATGTCAAATTTTCCAAGCCCTCTTTCCTCATTATGTGCACTAGAAATTTTAACTGCTCGTTTTTGATGTTAAATATGAAAGTCCTCTTTGCTTCCATTTTCTCTGAAACTCTGTCGTTGCTCACATGTTCACACCATGTTATTCTCAGTATCCTTCTGTAGAACCATATTTCTGTTGCTACATTATCCAGCATTCAGTACAATATCTTCTTTTATGTGCCATGACCCTTCAGGACGTAGGTGGTCATGGCTCTCCAATTACCCCTATCCCTTGTAGTTCTCAATGTTTTGTCCTCTTGCTACTTCTCTTCTGCTATCCACTTGCTTAAGCCTGCTAAGTATGTCACACATTGCTTTCCCTTGTCTTTCTTTCCCTCTATCTGCCCTGTGAGTATCAAATTCTCTACACCTTCCTTTCTCATTACATGTCCAGAAATTTCAGCTGCCTCTTCCTGATGTTAACTATAAGCTTCCTCCTTGTTTGCATCATCTCCAAAACCTTATTGTTGCTCACATGTTTGGTCCACGGTATCGTTAGCATTCTTCTGTAGAACCATACCTCTGTTGTCTAGAGTCTCTTCTTCATCTTTGAGGAGACTGTCCAACATTCACTGCTGCAAAAGAGAACAGATATCACATAGCACTGGGAAGTGTTCTGACAGAGGAAGCAATGCTGAGATCCAAAGATTCATTGGTATGGCCAAAGACGCATTCCAAGTGCTAGGCAGAGTATTATGTGACAGTAGGATTTCGTTGGTAACAAAGAAAAGGACTGATATTATACAACATTTCAGTATTTTTTCTTTGTTTCTAATGAAATTTTTCTGTTTCTTAATACTTTGCTTAGCTTTTAGAAGGCATTTTTCACTATCCCAATGCACCTTCAGATTTCAGTGTCACGCTTTCCATCTTCTGTTAAAACACTTCCAAGATATTTAAATTTTTGTACTTGTTTGATTTTGGTATCCTCAATTTTTAATTTCCCTGTTGGGTTGTTCCTTTTGCTAACAACCATGCATTCTATCTACTTGCAAATGATGTTTAGTCTTTTCTTCTCACTTTTCTTCATTATCTTCTGTAAGAGTTCTTATAGTTTTCTTTCTATATCTGCTATCAAGACTGTGTCATCTGCATATCTTATAGCGTTAAGATTGTAGCCACCAATAATGAATCCTGGCAGGATTTCTAATTTTGTCAGAATCACCTAACTGTATAGGCTGAATGTCCAATGAGAATACACATCCTTGTCTTACATTTCTTTCTATTTTTGTATATTTACTGAATTCATTTTCTATTTGTATACAGGTAGTTTCCTGCCAGTATAAGTTATGGGTTATTCGAATATCCTTCCCAAATATGTCATGGTCACCTAGCAGTTCCAACAGTTCTTTGTGACATAATTTATCAAATGCTTTTGTATATATACTTTTGCATTTGTATTGCTCTTTGTGATATCATTCTGAGCATAAATATAACATTCTTTGTTGCAGAGTCTTTAATAAACATGCCCTGTTCTTGTTCTATTTCTGGTCTAATTTCTGTCCTGGGTATGATGATAAACTACATCCACGTCCTGGGTAAGACGAAAAACTACGTCCAGCAGCAAGTACTCTGATCAGGAAAGTTTGAGGAGCGTGGAACCACCTCTTAATTGTTGATGTTCCCAGGTCCACCCTGACCTAGGGTGGTAGCACCTGTTAGGGTCCCTGCTATGGGCAAATAGTTAACACCCAAACTCAGGTCAAAACATTATGAAAGTGTAAAAATAAGATTTAATACCAGAAATACTTTGTAAAAAAAAAAAATTATTACCAGCAATATATTTTTGAAAAACAAATATTACCAGCGATATATTTTTTTTCAAAAAATATATTACCAGCAAAGGAAAATTCTTACCAGAAATAGATTTTTGAAAAAAAAATATTACCAACAATAAAAATTTTGTTGGCATTAAATAACCCATTGAGGGTGATATGCTGTAAAATAAACCAAACCAAACCAAACTGGTCTAATTCTGCTGTGTGCCCTATTCATCAAAATTTGGATGATAAGTTTTATTATATGACTCATTAGGCTGATTGTCTGATGGTTTCATATTTGTTTACATCTAGCATCTTAGGCTGTGCTATAATTACAATAGTAAAAATTTCAAAAGAAATATTTATATAAAATAATAACAGAAATATTTTAGAAAGAGAGATCAAAAGTGTATTCCATAAAGTAGAATCATACAGATTTTCATATGTTACCTCCAAATACTCTTCTACTGGTATTTTGAACCACATTTCAGGGCTGACTGACCATCTCTAGTTCATTCAAATTGTTAGCCTGACAAGCCTGAACATAAATTTTCAACCAGGCTCAAATCAGAGAATTGACTGCACCACTTAGTTTAGTTGTGTAGCTAATATGTTTTAGATTGCTGTCCTGCTGAAACATTCAATGTCACCTCATTTTAAAAACATCACTGATGTACAAAAGTGCTTTCTCAGTTTTTCTCAATATCAGGTGATATTCATTTTTTCTTCAATTATATGAGCTCATTCCATGCAATTACATTGCTCCACATTTGGAATGGTGTTCTGTAACTTGAATTCTTTGTTGTTGTTCTTCCAAACTTGATGATATGAATTTAAACCAAATGAATATATCTTGGTCTCATTAGCCCAGATAATAGCATTCCAGTCGGTATCTGGTTTAAATAAAAGCTCTTTAGAAAACATCATATCTGATATTTTTCAAAAGTAAAACATTTCAAGGTCTACAAGATTACCCACTGTGTTGGAGTATATTGCTGACATATTGAGATATAACTGTTGTCCCAGATGCTTGGAAATCAACTGTTTTGCAAGTAATCCATAGCTGCCTCTTTTATATTCTTACAATCATGCATGCAACAAAATCTTTTAAAAGATATGAGATAAAGGACAATTCACGGTTGAGCCACTTTCCCTCTACTTATAAACTACTGAATCAATGGTGTCTAGATTAAGTTTTAGCTCTTTATCAATGCCTTTGTCTCTTTTACCTTACTGATAAGGACTAACTACAGTATCTTTGAGGCCTGTAAAATGTTCTTTAGTTTTTTTGTACTATGGTTGATGACAGCTGGTGACCATATGATGTACTGTACTGTCATCCCCCAAAAGTTAACAAGCTATATAGAACATTTTCAAATAACTTACAGGTAGAAATTTACATTCTCCAACAGTATTAATTTACACCTTTTATGAATGGATGTTAAATAGCTTTTAGCAAAATTGAGTATACTATCATAAAAGAGTTATTCCAGTATGATTTAAGAAATTCTTCATTATTTTAATATTGTTAAAAAACTTATGACCAGATGAAGATTGTTTTACTGGGTGAAATTTATAGCCTGCAAATGACAGGTTTGGAGAATATGCCACATGTGAAACAACTTACCATTTTAGCTCCATTTGAAAAATAAGAATATTTTTTTTATCATGTCACAAAAAAAAAAAAAAAAATTCAAGTGAATTGACTGATTTTTTTTGTTATTTGTGCTAGACATTCAGTTCAGATTCTTATGTCTCATCTTATTCTCTGTTTGAGCTTTTTCTTAGATTAAACATAAAAGTAAGCAGTACTTAATGTGTATGGTATATTCAACTGTGTATTACACCAAAATGAAGTAAAATTATCACTTTTCTGATAGTAGGTATATGTAAGCACAAGCAATTAAGTACTGAGTAAACTTCAAAGATATTCATAAGATTTTTTTAACATCTGTCAAAACATAGCCCAACAAATTTTTCATCACCTTATATAATGATCTCAATCATGAGTATGAGTGGTGAACTATGAAGAAAATATGTTTTTTTTTTATGTGTTTTTGATGTTTGCAACAAATGTCTTACAAAACTTACTCTTCAAAGAAGAATAACACGAGTAAAAAGTATTTAAAACATTTTATCATAGTGTGAAAAATAGTCTTAAAAGTAATTTAAATCAGACTAATTATCAAATAAAGGATCAAAAGAAAGGATATATGACATGGAAGCAACTCAGTTACATAATCTTTTAAACAAAAATATCCTTAATGTTAGTTCAGTTTATATAAAACTAGTAATGAGTAAAGTAGTGGCATGGTGGAGTAATGGATAGCAGCTTGGATTGAGAAATTGGAAAACCGAGTTCGAATTCCAGGCAAGTCCATTACATTCTCTTACATGCTAACACCCTTGGGAAAGGTATGAATCCTCTTTTTCTCCCACCAGCTATGGGTAAATAGCAGGACAGACTGGGTTCTATAGCCTTAGATGGCAACTGGTCTACTGCAGAAAGAAATGGCAACCTACTGCAGGAAAAAAATCTGCTTCATCAGTCATGTATTGGAAGGTACATGATCGCCTAAGTGTGTATCACACATGGCACATAACTGAATGAGTGTGTAAAGATGACCTAATATTAATTTCAGCTGACTAGTAATGTGAATCAGTTTACAGCTTAAAACAATTGTAATATTATTTAATTGAAATTGAAATGAAAAATATAATTTATTACTGAATTTGTAGAAATATACTATAGCTTTACAATATGAATTTTTTGTTATAATCATTTATAATAAAAACTAGTTTAACCAACATCATTTCTTTGAAGACTTTTTTTTATTCTGAAAAAAAATTTATGTGCTAGGAATTTGTTTCATTGATTTAAAAGAAACATCTTTTTTTGTTTTTCATTTAGTACTTTGGGTTACTGAGAAAATCAGTGCTGAATCTTTATACTTTCATTGGCCAAAAGAGCAGAATGGTATTCATGGTGACTCTAATATTGATCCTGTGTATGATATGAGCTGTGGTAGATTTTTGTGTATGATGATGTGAGTTGGCAAATGAAAAGACTGAGTTACTAGGTGAGGTGGTTGTTGATGAATAGGGTAAGGTAGACTGTAGAGTAGACAGGATTGAGTTTTGTGCGAGTACAATTAACATAATCAATGATTTTCCAGCCAGAAAGGAAACTGGATGTCCATGTGAATTTTTTGTAATCTATATATGAATAGTTTGACAAGCTCGAGGAGTGCTGTCTTTATTTTATGACCACAATAAGCTGTTCTTTCTAACACAGGATTGTACACTTATCATGTTTTTTTTAGTGGGTGGGGCATATAATCTTAGAGGTTAGAGAAACAGTGAAGAGATCAGAACTGCTTTGGAAATTTCTATAACATTCAGACTAACAATATTGAGCCAAGATTGGCTTAAGTGTAAAGGTCTACTATTTATAGCTATCAATTCAGCTGTGTTTCTACGAGGGTTTAGGATGTACCTGGAAGAAAGGAAGCTAGCAAATAATGAATACTGATTCATAGACACATTACTCTTTTTTGTGAAATAAGTAAATTAGATAATATTTTTATATCTTGAGTACTTCACTATTTTCTTCTCTTTGCAATGTACATTTACATTGTAACTACAGTTATTAGAGAAATCATGTTTTTAATATAAGTGTATAATGCTAGATTGGATAAAATTAGATATAATCTATTAGTATAAAATAAAACAATATAATTTGCATCATTCTTTTGGGTTACTGTACTCACTTTTTGTTGGTAACAACTTCCTCCAATTATGAAAACATTTATGTTTCCTTATTGCATTATAAAATTTGTTTTTCTATAAAACCTGTTAGATTTAATAGAAATTTTTGTAGTGAAAAGTAATGAATTTTTTTAATGTATTTTGATTATCATACTAGATAAATGTTAAAATATATTCTTATTAAATTATCAAAATAGGTTATAATATTTGTGCATTGTAGATCCAGTCTTTTCTCCCACCTACACTCTCTGTAATCACCTGTGTACCAGTGGCATTTCCGCCTTGCTTAGGGTGAAATGAGTAGATTCATAAAGAATTTCAGTTTCTGCTCTCTTGAAATGGTGAAGTACTAAAATAGGTTTAATGTGTTAAATGATATTCTTATTATTTCCTGGTACTGTTTTTTTCTTTGTCGATAATTTTCTAAATTTTTCTTCTATTAGGTTGAGTCAAATTAATTTCCATTTTTGGGAACCAATTGTAATGATGAATGTATCATTCTAACTACAAATTACATATGGCAGTTAAGAATAAATTTGGATTAGACAAACATACCTTAATTCTTGTATGGCAATTGCAGCATACACAGAAGATTAAAGAGTAAATTTCTTAATCCCACTAATGAAGGAATTGAAAGTGAATTTATATTACAATGTTATAGAAATTCAAGAAAGAGAATAAGGCTATAGAGACATGTAGAAAAATATGTAATGTTTATGGTCAAGGAGTCATAAATGAACAGCAAGTGTGTAAATGGATTGCAAAGTTATGTCTTTGACAAACATTGTTAGAAGATGAATCCAAAAGGAATGTTAACCCCACCTCTCCGACTCTAGCACATTGGATCTCTTGGTGGGGGTAACAAGGGATAGGCATCATGCATTTAGATTGCATCACCTGTTTATGCTTATTATTAAGATTTAACTTATTAAGAATTCACAGTACCAGGCTTAAAAGAAATTGTGCAGAAAATAAATTTAAATTTGTCTCAGCTGTTTTTTTTGTGACCCTTGTAAGCTTCATATTGTAATTCATAGTAGATTCAGAGAAAGAAGTACAGCAAAACTGGCAGTGAAACTCAAAAAAGTTGCAACTACCTCTGATAGACTTTTGAACAATTCCTGCTTCTGCATTTTGAGTAAAGCATCGTCTTGGACTATTGTCCGAAATAACTTTTTTTGAAATGTCTGATGAACAGCATGCCAAGACTGAACACTTTCTTCTTTCACTTTTCTGCAGTCACCAAAATTGTAACAGGATAATTTATGCTGTGAGTGGATTAAATGAAAGTATTGAACAGGAGAGAAATATTATATATAAACAGTAAAGTGTTTGTGTTATAGAAAAAGAAATAGAGGAATATTCCATCATTATAACTGATTTATTATGGTTTTTATATATATATAGAGAGAGGGAGAGAGAAAGAGAGAAGAGGTTATAAGAAAAGTGTATATATTACAAAGAAAGAAACAGTAAACATTTTTGGTTATAATGTGGATTTTTAAAAAGATATATATTATGCTTTATTTTCCATAATTTTGCAACACGTTTCAGGTCTTGTGACCTTTTTCAGGCAAAGAGTGGATATTTCCACATATTATTAAAATTAATTAATTTTCCTTACGTTTTTCGATGTTAAACATTCTCAATGTTAAAAATTCTCTTTTTTGTGTGGTAGTGACACAAATATCTTTCTTGGACATTTGTGTCACTACCACACAAAAAAAAGAGAATGTTTAAGATTGAAAAACATAAGGAAAATTAATTAATTTTAATAATATGTGGCAGTATCCACTCTTTGCCTGAAGAAAATCGCAAGACCTGAAACGTGTTGCAAAATATGGAAAATAAAGAAATAATATATATTTAAAAAAAAAACACATTACAACCAAAAACATTTGCAGTTTCTCTCTTCTTTTATATACATATATATATATATATATATATATATAAATATGTGCCATGAAAAGATAAATCATTAAGTTTAAATTTAGTATAAATTCTGATGTCTTCCACCAACTAAAGCAAATCATGCAGGAAGTTGATTTATTCTTATCACTTATTTCATGGTAGGTACACAGAAGACTGATTTGTCCATCAAGAATGTAGCCAGTAAAAATGTGGCCATAATGCTATGAGCTGTGGACAAATATTTTTTGGATTACTCCAAAATTAAAGTTCATCTTATTTCCAACTGCAACAAGTGAAAATTAAATAGGATGGCGAAATGATAACAATCACTATAATAATGTAAACTCTAGGAGTGAGAGTGCAGAGAAAACAAAATACTGTACTTAAATTCTATGTACCATAGAGTAATGTTCATCCCAACAATTACCATGAGACTATTGATAGAAAAGAAACAGGGAAGCTACATTACAGTGGTGAGAAAGGGTCTGAAGCTGAGATGTCAGGTCAGGACCAATAACAATTCAAATTCTTCTTTGGATTTTATCAAGAATCCCTAAATATATACCAGGAGCACCAGACCATATGTGACAGCAATTTTCAAAACCTGGTTGAATGGTAGACTTATAAATATGTAAGATAGTTTCTGGAAAGAAAAATTGTCTAGCATGATACAGTGAACTGACTTTTTTCCCAGCAGACAATTGATTTGATAATAATATTTCCACTTCATGCCAGCAGAGAATGTTAGCCTAAAAAGGCACAAGGAATCACTCATGGAGCTTAGCATCAGCCATGTTGATGGAAGGCAGAAATGGGTTTTTCAGATGATTAATAGAAAACAGTTTTTTTGGAGGGGCTAAAATTAACAAGCAATTACCCCAGTTAATAGCAGATTTTAGATCACTTTTGAGATCAGCTGCCAATTTTGTCCTTATCAAACTGATCAGATGTACTATTGAAGTATTAGGAGTAAATAATTGCGTCATCATCATAGATACCAAGTTGAAGGCTGAAGCCATCATGAACATCATTGATGAAAATATATGTTCAAGTATACCTTGGGGGACACCTGCATTAATATAAAAAAATCTAGATGATTGGCCATTCAGGTAAACTTTCATTTCACAATTTGATAAAAAAGACTTAATCATTTCAAAAATTTGTCCAGAAATACCATAACCATTCAAGAAGAGTGGTATGCTAAACCTTGACAAATGTCATTGAAATGTCCAAATCCAGCAGCCCGAGCTTCATCATTCTTATCTAAAGCTTGATAGACTCTTTTAGCAATAATCATTAATACATCAGCAGTTGACTTAGAGAAGCAAAAGCCATATTTCTTATCTGAATGAAAACCCTGTGATGTGAAGTGATTAACCAGTTCAGAGTTGTTGGTACACTCTGAGTGTATGAGGTATGTCGGTCTCAAGTAATGAGCCCAAAGAATTATGCCTCAGCTGCTGATGGCAGTGCAGCATCTATTATGGCTGTACATGCCCACATGGGAGTGACAATCTCAGTTGTAATGAATTCATGTAAAAATGCTCTCTCCCAATGTCACCTTGTTTTCTTTCTGTCAAGCACACTTCTCCCAAGCAACAAGCCTTCATTTCTCCTCTCCAGCTGGCTGTTCTCAAAGCTTGCAACATTGTCTGAGTAGGTTAGTGTTTGTGCTCTAATAGTGCAACACATTTCTTCTCAATAACCATGTTGAGCTCATTTGAACTTGCTACAAATCAGTCCAGTGTCTTGCTCCTATTCCTCTCAAAAGTCTGTGTATGGCATCCCTGAGAAGTATACCATCTCTGTTGTACAATTCCTCTAGGTGGGTTTGCAAGGAGGGCATCCTTCAGAGACTTGATGAATATCACCTATTTAGTTGAGTTCTGGATCATGGTGACATTGATATGATGTTTGCCTATAGGCTTGGCATAATGCATACTCTTTGGTTGGAATTTTCAGCAAACCAGGGAGTGATCCATGTCACAGTTGGCGCTCTGAAAGTCTGATGTCATGTGCACATTTCTCAGTTATATGCACCTTGTAAGGATCAAATCTAACTGATGCCAGTGTTTAGAGTGGTGATATTGCTAGGAGATTTTGTGCTAGACTTTGGCCTGAAAGAATGTGTTGGTGATGCATAACTCCTGAAGCACACAGAGCCTGAGCAGTTGTTGGCCATTGTCATTCAATTTCTCAACTTCATGCTGTCCCAGGCAGCTAGGCCATGAGTCATGATCAGTATGGTGATATCATCAAATATTAGCAACTGTTTCTCTTTTGGAATGGTCTGTATCTTATTTGATAGCTGATCATAAAACTCATCTTTGATATAGCAATGATTTTTTCACAGCAAAGCCAACACTGTGCTCTCTGATCTCATCCTTGTCTTTTACCCACCAGAAGAAAGTGTAGTCTCTCTCACAAAGTGTTATCAAATAGATGAATTGTCATAGTCCATATGTTCCAACATCCAATTCTGAATGCTGTTTTTTTCTTTGCTTCCTTGTTGTTTAGCTTGCTGTAGTGTTTACAGACTGCCGTACACCCAGTGGAGTAGGCAGGCTGTGGCAGGCAACACCTTATTGGCTGGCGGCTGCCCAGCTTCAGGTGGGCAGTAGCTGTCCAATTAGACCCCCCTCCATCCAAAACAACTTCTGGAGTTTTGTTCCATGCCAATCAAGCATTGACTTATAATCAGTAGACTGTTGCTTCCTGAAGCTGTGTTTTGCTGTCACTGTGAGGTGACACTAGAGTGTCCTTTCCAGGGCACAGGCTTGGATAGGGTTTAATGAGAGATTGGGAGTTGCCCATGCAGCACATCTCTCCTCTCCATGCCACCAATGTTGTGCAAGGGAAAGGCAGTGGCCAATATAGCTTGGCACCAGTGTCATTGTAGGATTTGCCAGAACAAGGTTGAGCATAACATTGGACTGTCTTAGGGACTCCGGCTTTGGATTTGACCTTAGGATTTACTCCTGAAGTCTTTACCATGATTGGGTGATTCTTCATTGGTTCTTTCCATAGTCTTTGATAATTTTAATAGCACAACATCCACTGAAAAGACAGTGAGAAATAGTCTGTGAATTAGTTTGATATATATGAGATGGGCATGTGACCAAGTGGTTAGAATGTTTGCATTCTGACCATGAGACCTGGGTTCGAATCTTACCATGGTTGATTTGTCAGGAGGGTTACCTCCTGATGTTATCAGACTGGAGTGGTTGATCCCATCATGCAGCATCTTTGGAAAGTGCCTGAAAACCATACCAAGCCTTGTGAGTGAAATTTGATAGACAGAACCCTTGGGTGCTGTCGATAGCTGTGCTAGCACAAAGTCACAAGTCATTGTGGCCAAGAGCTTGAGCATGCTGGACATGTTGGAATTGTTGATCACGCTAGATAATATGCTCTTTCCCAGAAACTGTAACTAAGGTCTGCTCAGCACAATTGCAGTATAAACCACAGGTGGGCTCTGTGGGTGTTGAATATGCACAAATGTGCCTGAGCAAGTGTCTGCAATACGGATTGGCTAGCCGCCATAGTAGACGGGTATCCTCAAATACAAGTGGCCAGCTATACATACATTTGTGATAGTATATAAATTAATAAATGGTTGTAAAAAAGGTAGCAAAATAACTGCTCGTTACTATGATAATATAGGAAGCATTTATAATGTACCATTGCATTTAGTTTGTTCACATTTATTCCTGTTGACATTACAAGTTTTCAGTCAGTTATGTGCCATGTGTGATACACATTTGGGTGATCATGTATCTCTTAACACTTGACTGACGAGGCAGATTTTTTCCCGCAGTAGGTTACCATTTCTTTCTGTAGTAGGCCAGTTGCCATCCAAGGCCATAGAAGCCAATCTGTCCTACTATTTACCCATAGCTGGTGGAGAAGAAGAGCATATAAGTGAATGTAATGGATTCAACTGAAATTTGAACTTGGCTCTCCAATTCCTCAATCCAAGCCACTATGCCACAATTGTTACTGAACATTAAAATATTATTCAATAAAAAATTATATCCTATTTATTTTTTTTTCCAAACAGAAAATGAAAAAAAAATATATGAAGAGGAGACCTTTAAAGTTCATAGTCAAAAAAGTATTTTTATCATAATACTATGGATAAAAGATATACTTACTTGCATTCCTAATCATCTACTATATAGGCATACGGTCATATCATATTCAAACACTAGTTTTTGCATGATCACCAAAGTTAAGCAACATAGAGCCTGGTCAGAAATTGGAAATCAGAGAGCCGAGTTCCAATTCCAGTTAGGTTCATTATATTCACTAATGTACCATTACCCTTGGTAAAGTTATGAATCCACCTTCTCCTCCTTCTAGCCGTGAGTTAATTAGTAAGACCTGTTTCAGTAAATCATTATCTCCAAAAGATTCTTACAATCTAAAAATATTTTCTCTGCCTTAAATAACCTGCAATGAGTTGATAAGTAATAGAAACAAAAACCAAATAAATGAATCATCTAGTATATACATATTTTTTAATCATTTCACTACAAGCAAGGTGATAATCCCACTAAGATGTAAGGGGTTACAGGGAGATGATTTTAGAAGCAACTGGAAACCCAATCCTAAACATGAAAGAAGGGATAAACCTCTAATCCTGTTCAAAAGATGGGGAAGGACTGTGAACCAGGTGATAGGTGACCCTATCTACTTCTATATTATAAAAACTGGGGTTTAGCTTCTGGGTCTGTATGCAGTGGAATTTTCAGAATGAGCCACACTCATTCTTAAACCATATATTTGTGGAGATTAAAAGATAACTATCAATCCTTCAATTAAATTGGGTAATTACCCAATACCTCTATACAAATTTAAGAAGGTGTGAATCTTATCTCAATCAAGCATATCAATAATTACTGCTAGACAAGAAATCTCAGAAATTTATCACTATCAACAAATATAAAGGGCCTTTTGTGTACCATTGTTTTATGTTATGGTTTAAAACATGTGTCAGGGATTTTTCAAAGGACAATAGAAAATAGAAAAACTCACTTATTGACTAGAGTAAGTATTGAGTAGGTTAGACAAGTTTGGCATTGATCTCAAATATAAGTTTTTGGTCTCTTCAGTCATTTGGTTAACAGAGGAAATTCAACCAGTAGAATGTAATGTAAAGGCTATCAAAAAAGCTCCACTAACATCAGAGAATTGCAAACCTTTTTAGTGATATGAAATTATTATGCATACTATATTTCTAACATCTCCAATATTTTGGGACCTTTAAATTAGTGACAAGGAAGGAAAGTGAAATGAAAGTGAAATGGAAGTGAACCTCACAACAGGAATGAGCCTGAAAAAGGCTGAAGATTTTTTAATTTCTAACAAATTATTAGTTCATTTTGAGTCAAACAAGGAAGTTACCATTGCTTGGGATGCTTCTTCATCTGGACAGGGGGCAATGTTGTCCCATATCATGGAGGATATTGCATTTCAAATGTGGTAATCCATTGTTTTCATATCAAATACTCTTGCAACTTCTGAAAAAAAAAAAAAAAAAAACTATAGCCAAACTGACTTTGGTTTAGATGGTTAAAAGATTTTATGAGTATTTATAAAAGGTCAGCCTTTCAAATTGTATATCAACCATTATCCCCTTTTGAGTTATCTAAATGAAAATAAAAGAATCTCTGAAATCAGCTCTGCTAGAATTCAGAGGTAGACTGTAATCTTACTACCTTACATCTACTAACTTGTATATTGGGAAGGTAAACAAAATGAGAATGCTGACTACTTGAGCTGCTTGTCCCTGTCTACCAAAATCAAGGAAGTTCTGATGCCAGAAGAAATAATTATGCTGCTGGAGTACCTCAAACAAACTCCAGTCACTTACCAAGAAATTGTGAGATGGACAGGGAAGGATGCCATTTTCAAACAAGTGCTGTTGTACATCCAACATGGATGGCCTCACAAATGTTCTAATTCAGAAGAATGGTGTCCCTACTTTACAAGGAGGAATGAACTGGGAATTGTATTGTGGATTAAGAATGTTATATAGGATTAAAGTCTCACTGCCGACACTTGAGTTTGAACATCGATTGCCAGTGAGCAAATACAGGTGATCCCATTACTGAATTAAGTCGATCGCGTGACCATAGAGGAAATGTAGGAAGTAGCTGACATCTAAATGATCACTCTTCTATTACTATACAGACCACTATTCTCTATTTTCTTCACTATACTATTTCTCTATACTGATCACTATATGGATTACTGTTCAAGCAAGTATTATTGAGCAAGTACTATTAGTGCGAGTGTTATTCAAAGATTTCTGATATCAGTATTGTTCAAGGCACACTATAGTTGTAATCTGAGATTACAAAGTCTCTACTACAATGAGCATTATGAAAGTGACAATGAGTATTCATTGACATCACAAAACAGAGGATTATTGCATCACTGCTAGGATGGAAACAAATACTGGAAGCACTCCATGATGGACACCCAGGAATGGTTAAAATGAAGTGCTTAAGTAGAAACTATTTTGATGGCCTAATCTTAACAAGGACATTAAGTTGAACATGAGGAAGTGTTGTTAAAGTCAAATCAATAGTTTGATGCCTACAGCACCTTCTTTAAATCCTTAGGAGATTCAAGAGGAGTGGTTCAAATTGCATCTCAGATGTGGTGATCCATTCAAAAGACATGCTGCTTGTCATTGTTGACACATATAAATTGATGAAGGTATATATAACTAATTCAGCTACTGTGACTTATAGAATGTTTATAAAAATGTTTTATGATACATGGAATCCCAGAAAATTGTTTCAGTGTTGTTGCTTTTGTCATGTTTTTATACTGAGACATGAAATAAGTATCTTTCTTGTAATGGATTGAAAGACATGTGCACATATCCAGGGAGGGAAGGCATAAGATGAGACATGAGAAAAGTTGACTCAAGTTAAAGGTGAGTCAATTCTTGTTGGCCTACAATTTAACTCCACAATTTTTTTTTTTAGAAATGTCACCAACTAAAGTACTAATGAACAAGAAGATAAAAAAAAAACTTTGGTGATTTTTGCACAGAACCTCAGTTCATGAAGGTATGAGGAGAAAGCAGAGAATTTAAAAGTAAAAGAATCATAACAAAGTAGGTTCTGTCTGTGAATTTCAAGAAGGTGATTCTTGGTTATCAAAGATTTTTTATGCCATACCCAAATGGTTATGTGGGATGGTATATGATTAAAGCAGGTCTGTTGTCTGATTTGAAGACATGGAAAGTAGCATGGCATCACATTTGAAAAGAACAGATGAAATCTCTACTAAATGAACTGAAACAAGTTGAAGCATGGGAAACAGCTAAATTTCAGCAACCACTTGGACAAATGATACAAATTCATTAGAATAAAATTATATCAGCCAGTATGTCAGTATGTTCTATAGCCTTGGATGGGAACTAGTCTAAGAAAAGAACAACTCTGAATTCAAAACCTGCGGGGGCTTGTTTGATGACCTTGTGGCACGTAGTACACCAGGTCCCTGTATTCAACCCTTCAACAAATGTAGTTGGTTCTGCACAAAGCCTTCATCACTATAATCAAATCATATGTGTTGGTGACTGGGCTGTTGGTTCCTAGAAACCGAGCTACTTGACCCGCATACGTCAAATATGACAAGAGAGTCCACCATATATATATATATAGTCACAATTCCCTTCAGAAACTCTTGGACAGCAAACACCCTTTCTCCTTCATGGAGTCCATTAGCATCCTGGGAACACACTTTGCACAGACCTTTGAGCAGGGCAAGAAACTGCACTAAAATGCAAGCACTATCATTGTGATCCTAACTCTTCTGTCAGCTGTAATGAGAGCATTAGCTTATTTAACGTTATCATATTTCACAGTAGCAGCTAGCTTGCCACTGTAGAACTTGTCATTTAGATTATCTTCTATTTTCTCTTTAGCACTGGCATTAACTCGACTGACTTATCTCTTTACTATGTTTACATCAACTGCAGCTTTTCCATAAACAACCACAGGAAAAGAGGATTATAGGGAAGAAAAGAGAGCATAAATCCACAAATTTTTTCCTCTGGGATTCTAAACATTTTGTAGATTATAACTAAAAAAAAAATAAAAAAAAAATAGAAATTCTGACTAATAATTTAAAAATTAAATCAGAACAGGCATTATTGTTTTTTACTAAATAATTTTCCATACAGTAGTTAGTTGTCATTGAGTTTACTTTAAAAAATTTTAATTCCTTGGGCATGCTTTTTTTAGGAGTTCAAAATAAATCTAAAATATCTCCAAACATTACAATTTAATATGCTTAATCATGTCAGTTTAGAAATAGAAATTATATAGTGTTAGAACATGTGAATTTTCTAACAATTTTTTTTTTTTCTGAATTAACACTGAATCATATCAATGACAATAATAGTAAATCCTGGGTATGACGATAAACTACATTTGGCAACAAGGCCTCTAATTGGGAGATCGGAGGTTTTTGAGGAGTGTAGAACCACCTCTTAATTGCTGTTGTTCCCAAATACACCCTGACCCAGCATGGTAGTACCTGTTAGGGTCCTAGCTATGGGTAAATAATGAATCCCCAAACAAAAACAAAACACTATAAAAGTATAAAATATATTTTTATAGTAAAAATACCAGTAATACATGTTTATATAAAAAAATTACATATTTATAGTAAAATTACCAGCAATACATATTATCTGTAGTTGAAGGCATACAAATGGGTTCAAAATATATTTAGTTGAAGCAATAAAATTGTGTTCAAAATCCATAAAAGTTGATATGCCACAAAACAAAATCAACCAACCAATGCTAATAGTAGTTTCAGTATTTTTTATTTCACAACAAAGACATGAAATATATTTTTTACTTTACTACAAGTGAAAATGTTATTGTCTAAAAATATTTTTTTCAGAGAGTGATGTATTAAAATCTAACAGTATTGATCTTGTTAAATGTCCTTTTTATAGATTTTTCAACACTTTAAATCTAGATTAAATTGCCAATTCTGAGAAACTGCATAACACAATATGAACCATTAGCGATGGAAGATACAGACATATAAATTAAACTCAAAAATCAATTGTTTCTTTGCCCTCAAGTTGAAAAAGTCCTCCATCCATTCAAATAAAGTTTTGCCTCAGGTAGCACTTTAGATAAGTTTATGGTTCTCAATGCAATTTATCAATTTCTACAACTTCTGCAGCAACATAACTCTAGTGACACAACCTTTGTCATGAAGTAGCTGACAATGACTTTGCTCTCCAACCTGTACCTATTTCTCTCTCATTCCTTCAGGTGCTGAGGAAAGGAGATGAGCATCTAGCAAAGATCATAATATGCTAAGAGCCTGGAGGACATTGACTGGGATCATACTGAAAAGGAGAGAGAATAAGTCACTGACGCTTAACATCATTCTGTACATTGCTGTAAAGGAAAACTCTTTCTTAGCATCAATTATATGGTAGGTGACACCTCTCTTATCTTAACAATATGCATTATTCTTCTCACCATGTGAAAGATACTGAATGACAGAGCAAGCATATTGATGCGAAGGAAAGTGGGAGCTTTATGATAGAAGATGGAGACCAGAGGAAACTCTCTACTGTGTAATATCATGTGCATTTCTCATAAGTAAAAAGAAATCCAGTTCAAGAAAACAGACCTTTTATCAGCTGACCCTGATGTTATAAATTTTGGAAGGGATTGTAGAGAAATCAAGTAGTTTAAATTAATAAAAGAAAAACATATAAAAGATACTTTGTGTGAAATAATGAAGTTTTTAATCTTGTAATTGGGCTGGTCTATAACAGTAGCAGTCTTGAAATAATAGTGTAACTTTTAGAATTACTTTTTTGGTACCATGAAACTAAATAAAAAATGCATCAAAATTACACCTAATATTTAAACTCAGTGTTTTTTTCAACAAAATTTTCACAAGTAAAAAAAAAAATGTTAGGTTGAGTAGTGAATATGATTGTTAATTCTAAAACATTCAAGTCAGTATAAATTCATACATATTATGAAACAATTAAAAAAAATAAAAAAAATAACTGCTAATATTAGTTTTAGCTTATTTATAATACACTTATTCATTTGAATCATCAGAAAAATTATAGTAATATCAATATAATTTTACAATTACATTGTACCTGTAAACTATCAAAAACTTAATGTGGGTCTTCATTTTTTTTTATGTTCAACATATTCTAAATATTAAACTAAACCTATAACATCCAACTGAATAATTATGGAATTTGATTTATCAAGTTTGGCATAAAAAAATCCATCTCTGTTGTTTTACCAAAAGAGCTTACTACATAGGGTGGAGGCACAGTGGAGTAATGAATAGTGGCTCAGATTGATGAATCGGTGAGCTAAGTTTGAATTCCAGTCGAATCCATTACATTCATTTATGTGCTAATACTCTTGGGAAGGGTATGAATCCTCTTCTTCTCCCCCAGATATGGGTAAATAGCAGAACAGACCAGGTTCTATAGCCTTGGATTCCAACTAGTCTACCACAGAAAAAAATAACAACCAACTGCAGGAACAAAATCTGCTTCATCAGTCATGCATTGAAAGATACATGATTGCCTAAGCGTGTATCACGTGTGGCACATAACTGACTGACTGACTAATAATTGTAGTGAATTTGAACTTCATTCTGTGTCAGAAATTTGTAGTGTTGTGCCAGACTGTGCAAAGTATCTTGCTTATAAATTTTACTTTGGATTGCTTATCATCCTATGATAATAGAAGGCTCATCTTGAAGACCCATTTGATTCTCACTGAGTGCTACACTCTTAAGGCCTTATACCAGACTAAGTTAAGTAATGGAAAGTAGCTTGGATTGAGAAATCGGAGAGCTAAGTTCAAATTCCATTCTAATCCATTACATTCACTTACATGCTAATACACTTGAGAAAGATATGAATCCTCTCTCCCCCCAGCTATGGGTAAATAGCAGGACAGACCAGGTTCTATAGCCTTGGATGGCAACTGGTCTACAGCAGAAAGAATTGGCAACCTACTGCGGGAGAAAAACATCTGCCTCGTCAGTCATGTATTGAAACATACATGATCGCCTAAGCACGTATCACGCATGGCACATAACTGACTGACATAGGGATGTAACTGGGTTGTTTTAAATTTAACATGTAAATGGACTAAAACCAAAACTATGCATAATGTTGCAATGTATATATTCCTGTCATATATTGTCTGGTGTCCCCACTGTACGTCTTAAGGTCCTCAACAAAATCCAGAGACAAATATGCAATGTGCCGTGGCTTCCCTCTGTCTCTTCTACAAGTATTTTCACAGTAACTGTTCCAGCGAGCCATTTTTGCTGGTTTCCAGACTGCATGAATTTAAGCGAGCTACTAGTCTGGCATCTTGGTCCCACCCTTTTACTGTCAAAAAAGTTAAATGTAACCATCTCTTCTACTCAAACTACTTCTTCTCTCACACTTCCCATCTGTGGAACTCCCTTCTCTTTACTTGCTTCCCCAATGACTATAATCTTCAAATATTCAGGTGTAATACCTTGACCTTGTTCCTTGTGCTTCTCTGTTTCCTTTCCTCAAACACATCTCTTTACTCTTCTTCTCAATCCTCTGTAACTCCTTTGCATGCTAGTGGCACTCCTGCCTTGCTTGGGGTGAATTGCTTAAAAAAAATATAAAAATAATGTAAACCTAACTACAGGATAAATTATACAGATGGGCTAAAAAATCATTATTTAAAATGTATTGATAAATACAATAATGAGAACAGTAGTTTGAACAATTCATTAAATAATATATAAATAATTTTTCAAATTTATTTTTCTATTTAAGGTAGGAAGAGGTATAATTGGTAAAATATTTTCAGAAAAGGAGACAGAAATTTGTAAATATTTTGAAAAAAAAAACAATAATTCTCTCTTGTGGTCAACAGAAGAATTTTATGACTTGCAGGTCACCTAATATAAGTGAATTATTGATTTTTTGTAAAAATTCTCATGTGAAAATAGTTGCTTTTGGCAAATTCTCTGAATTGAATAGGAAAAGAAATAGTTAACAGATTTGTAAAGACTTCCTTGATTAACTGTTCTTTTATATCATTTGCTATGGTTTTCTTTCATGTTTTCTTGATTATCAGTTTTTCTAGTAAGCAATCTCAACTAGCATTTGTTTGAATTAATTTTGTATGGAAAGTAGAGGGATCATTTTTTTCATGCTTGTGTCATATTCCTCTGGTATACTGTAGAATATGATTGTTGTTGTTGTTTCATTCATATAATTTGGTAAATTGGTCAAAATAGGATTCCTTAATTTGCTGCTAGTAGATGACTGAATTCTCGATGTATCCAATTCCTTTGATAAGATAAATAATAAAGGGCCTTACACTAAAAAAGTATCATTTTTTTCATAATGGAATATGTGCTCCTTTTAACCATGGTTTACAGCAACATTTTATACTTAATTCTTCTGCTTGTAAGTAATAATAATCATAATCATCATAATAATAATGCTTTCAATTTATGGATTATCAGCCCTGTTTTTTTTTTTCATAATTTATTTTCATGTTTCTTTATATGAAAACATCTATCAAAAGTTGTTGTAACCTAAGGAAGGTTACTGAATAGAATAATCAAACGAAGGTTGGTAATGAATGATAATATTAGGACAAGAACAACATGGTGTGTAGAAGAAGTAGTCAACTGCTAGAAGTGAGTCAAGTGAATTCCACAATGAATCTCCAACTTCAGACCAACATACAGTATTTACTACTATATTTATGTGAATGGGGACATACCCATTATCGTCTGTAGGTATGCTACAACAAAAGTATAGATATAAAAATGAAAAATACAGATCAAAGAAGCATAATTTTATGTCTTTTACACTCTGTCTGTCTGTCTCTCCCTATATATATATATATATATGAATGCATGATATAATCACCTCTATTTTTTGCTTAAGAAAGGACATAAGTTATTTAGTTGTTTGCTTTTTAAAACATGTCCTCTAATCTTTGAAAACATAATTTTCTTATTTCAATTAAAGTTCTGATTAATCAAACAATAACATGGAAAAATAAGTTTCAGTATTATTATTTTTTTACAAAAAAAGGGGCAGCTTTTAATTCCTCTAGATGATTTTATGCAAAAACAGTATATAGAAAAACAATATTCCTTGGTTATTTACATTAAAAATAGACTGGAGATAAATGCTAATGATATAAAAAATAATAAACTGCTAATAAAGATTGTCTGCTGAAAAAATGTAAAGAAAATTGAGACCTTTCATCTTAATTCAAAGTGTTCAAATAAAAAAAAGAATAAAACCAACTTTGCTCTCAGCAAACCTAGCAATTTATTCTACTTCATCTCAGCAAAAAACATTAGACTGAGAAAGCAGAGGTTAGCATCAACCATGAAGATAAAAAGCAAAAAAGGTCCTCTAATACAATTAAAAAAGAGCAATTTCGTTTTGGAGGTGTTAAAATTAACAATCCTTTTTGCAAGAGTTAACAACAGATTGAAGATCATTTTTAGATCAGTTGACAATTTGAATTTGTTGAACCTATCAGACTTACAATTAAGACAGGAGCAAATAAATGTGTCATCAGCATAGATATCAAGTCAAGAACTGATGACATCAGGAAGGTTTTTGATGTAAATTAAGAACAAAGTAGGTCCAATGTAAAAAGATCTAGAAGAGTGGCCATTCAGGACCTTTATTTCATGATTCAATAAGAATGACTGAATCACATCAAATGCTCAGTCACAAATACTATAACTCTTCAACTTGTGAAGAAGACTAGCATGATCGTGATATACCTAAAGAAGCAGCCTGAGCTTCACCATTCTTACCTAAATCTTGACAGGCTTTTTCAGTGATAACCATTAAGAGATCATGAGATAACATAGAGAAGTGAAAGTCATATTATCTGAAAGCAAACCCTATGAAAAGAGATGCAATTCAGAATTGATTAGAGCCTCTAGGACTTTGCTAAAAAGAAGTAGAAGGCAAATAGGTTCATAGAAGGGTCAGACAGTTTGAGTTCTTAAAAAAGACTACAGAAAAGGATTTCTAACAAGCAAGAATCAGCAAAGCATTTATTGTAGAGTTTAGAGAGAATAGGAGCCATTTCAGGGGCACTTTCTTCAGGACTATTGCAGGGGTACCATCAAGCCTGCTTGTTTTAATATGATAGTGGAAACCATGGATGGAGTTATATGCATATCACTCAGAAGAGACTCAATTCTAAGAGAAAAGTTACACAATGATACTCCAGATGAGTCAAGAGAATGTCCAAGCAAAGCATTCTACTTTATCAGCAGGTGTTAAAATCTCAAGTTGAGTGAAAAAGGATTAAGGACTTACTCATATTTAACACACTATTAGAGTGCTGCCAGTAGTCATGAGTACCAAACTTGTAAGAGGCTGCATAGTGCATCATTGTCAGTAAACAAAGACTTTGCCTCATTGAGGACACATCTGTGAGAAGAAAGATGTGTGATCAGCGCTATCATGTTGGTATAACTGGATAAAATGGATTCTTGTGGGCTATAGCAGCTGAACAAACAGGTGTGAATCAAGAAGATTGTGGTTTTAACTGGTACTTCCAAGATGGTACAAAGGCATCAATCCTGGCATTTATCAAAGAAGAAACCTCAGTGGCACAAATCTCACTCCAAAGAACATCATGAAATGAGAATCCCAATCAGTATGCTGGTAACTGAAAGAAATCTTGTCAAAATGGTGTTTATGTTGAATAAACAAGTCAAAAGAAATGCCAACAGATATTACACTATGATCCAAATTCCTAAGTGGACAATATTCAACAGTATCCAGGAGAGGAAGCAAGGAACAAACTGAGTAAAGAAGCATGTTGATTAGAGTTATTAGAGAAATGTACAGGGAAATCTACTATTTTACTGGGAGATTTAACAATAAAAACATTGGAAATTTGAATACCAGCAACATCAGTGGCATTAGAATGATTAAACAACTTGTATGAGCTACCTTCAAAAGCACTAAGGAGCATAAGATTGAATTGACAAGATCAATCTTAGACAGGTGATGATTTTATCTTATATTACCGATATCAATGTCGCTCATAGATAGGACTGGCTAGTTACTGACCCTGCCATACCTACAATCATCAATGAATTTGAAGAGCAGAAAAGAGGTCCATCAGATCTGACAGCTCAGTTCATTGTCATCATCATCAATGTTAGTAGATACATATTTTGTCCAGTTGAATCAGCTAAAAAAATAAAACTTTTAGTATTAAACAAAAATGAATTCAGTAAATTTTCTGTAATGCTTAAAAGGATATTTTATATTAAGATTTAATAACATACAAAACAGCTGACATGTTCATTGACAATTGAAGAATTTGAGTGTAATCTCTGAAGTGACTGCATGTGATCAAAATCTGAACAGATATCTTATGAAAATAATGAATTGTTTTCATTAACTACTTAAATAAAATAACATCATAATTCATCTTCATATTTGTTTCCTGGTTAGCCATTTGTTCATATTCTTCAAGGTCTGTCTTCTAGGCTTTACTTTGTTTCCGAGAATGTTTCTGTCAGTTGATGTTGGAGTTTGTTTTGCGGCTGTAATTGTAGATTTTGACAATTTAGTTATTTCAGTTACTTGGTACAGTAAAAAAGAATTGTTGGTTGATTTATTCTAAGATAGTAATTATTTCAAAAACTGACAAATTTTATCATACATTACATTGTGTGTGTGTGTGTGTGTGTGTGTGTGTGTGTATGCTATTTATGCATGTCCACACTTCTCAGCTGATTTTGATGAAATTGCACACACATATTGCAAATTTATTACAAAAGGTCAAGATCAACTTTTCAATCTCCATCCCCCCTCCCTGGTTTAGGTAGAAAAATTGATAAAACTGAAGATGGGTACAACTTGTTGCAAAATCCAAGATAAAGCTACACGCAAACAAAATTTTTACTGGATGAGCTGATGTTCTTTGCAATTAATGCAAAACATAGATCATGTTATGAGGTTTATGTAGAGTGCTTCATAGTTTTCCTGCGACATTGGCTTCACACAAAAATTGCTAAAAACTGTGAAAAAATCAAGTTTTTCATACTACATAAAATAAAAACTTGAATAACTTCCTTATTTTTTATCTAATTTTCTTCAAACATATCACAAAAAAATTGCCATCATGCAAGAAATGTGGTTTTAGTCCTGCTTGTTTCCCTGCATATAATGTAAAACCACAAAAAAACATCAAAAAGCCTGTTTTTCATTCATAACTCCCTGGTTTTTCATCCAATGCTTTCTAAATTTGCCATGACATATAACACAAAAATTGTTTTGCTTGAATGTTTGGTTTAGATTATTTCAGTTAAATGGATGAAATCTGTTACAAACTAAGTTTAAAATCAGCTTTTACCATTTAGTCAATAGTTACTTCATAAGATTCCATCCCAAATTGGCATTCAAATAATCTTTGATGAAAAGATTTTTTGAGGAAGATTACTGAAGCATTAAAAAGGAAAAATTTCTGAAGACCCTCTTATTAACCCCAGCTTTACAGTAAACATGCAAAGAAGGAGGTGGGGGCATTCATGCATTTGCACTTACAGTTGAATCAAGCTCTGACACTTCATCTGTTTTTGTTTGATTATTGGATTTGTAAACAGTGCCATACTATTTGAAAGTTATTACAGCCATAGGAAATTTACTGAATATCTAAAACATTGATACAATTTAACCCTGTGCAATGACAACACAAGAAGGTTTTATCAATAGGATTACTTTATTAAGAACAATCAAACACTTGCAAAGGACATACGGTAAAAAAGATGAAATGGGAGCAGTAGCTTAATATACCAATGGATAATGCATGCAAACAGGGATGCAGGCAGACATTTCTATACAGTGGGCGCAGTTATACAATTGCAGCTATGTACACTCGGCCAACACTGGGTACCTTGACTAGTACTTACTAAACTTAGCTTAATTTCTTCACAAAGCTGGGTATCCAGTAAGGATCAAACTTACAACTCATTGGTAATTATCAGTATAACCAGCTTGCTATTACACTCCACAAGGAGCTTATATCTCTATATATAAAGTTGTAGCCTCTGTATGTCTGTCTGTCATCAAACTTCTCCTAGGGTTTTGAAGATAGACCTCCATAACCATACATATTCTGAAACTACATTACCCAGGGTACTTGGATAAGTATATTTCATTTTGATCAAAGGGGGTCCCTAAAAGGGACCTCACAGAAATTTTTTTTCTTTTGATTAAAATTAAATTTAAATTTGAACAGGGGAATGACTCCTATCCAAAATATAGAAGAAGATGGAGCTCACATTGGCGAGATCATTGAGTAATATTGAAATGCATCATTTTTCTCCACAAATTATAACAATGATTTAAAATCAATCATCATTTTCTTACAAAAAATATGTGACACACAGCAAGGCATGGGTAACTCAGCTACTTTATATATAAAAGCAAATTTCCTTAACTAATTTAACTTGATTTTCAGCGATAATAGGAGGTTTACTCAAACACTAGAAAGTACAGTTACTAGGGCTGTTTAGCGATTACTGAACACATCATGTTTTAAAAGATTTTAAAATGCCTTTGCATTGAAAATACTATTTAAACAAATTTATAACAGATTTAACAGCTTTCAAACAGAGAAGAGTGTTTTTTTAATTTCAATGTTCACCCAATTCAATGCCTAAGAGACCCTCAAGGTAGAAAGTTACTGAGTTTGTTGTATGGACATAAGAGGAAACAGTAAATACAGATTATCAGGATATGTAGAAAAGATAACAATTAATTTGAAGAGGTGATTATTGTAATGATCGGAGAAACATCCTTTCAGGGATCTATTCCATACAGTAGTGGTTCTCAAGAAGCTGTCTGAGTGGAAGTTCCTCCTTACCAATGCAATATGAAGAGAATTTGATCCTGTGTATGTGGCAGAGTTGGCCTTAGCTATAAAGGTCTGAACTGAAGGACCTAATTAATGTAAGATTTGTCCTGGAAATAGCAATAAAGTAGCAATATGCTTGCAATGTTTCATCTGGGGGAAAGGTGCTGCAGCGTTGAAAATAATTAATTGCCTACAATTCTGCATAAACACTTTTGATCTCTGTCAAGTAAAGTGAGGACTGGGCAACTCCAGCCCAGATGTGACAGCAATAAGCCATTTTTAGTCTGATCTGACTTTTGTAAGGATAAAGCATGGCAGGAGTAGTCAGGTACTTTCAGGAGCAATACAACAAACTGAACATTTTTCCAGCATCTTTTATGATGAATTCTATGAGTTCTACTTGAGATGTGGGATGAGTCCTAAGAGATCTTTAAGGCAAGTAGCCTCATTGAGAGTACAACCATTCATCATGACTGGAGAAAATTCAGGGTCAGTTTGGTGATGATATAATGTTACAAACCAGTTTTTTCCCTATTTAACTGTTAGAGCTAGATTAGAGGGGGAGATCATCATCCAGGATCTGATTATCTTGATTTTTGAAGGTGCACTCATAAACTGTGGTATCATCTGTATAGTTATTGACTAATGATCTGAGAATATTCCTGGGCAGATTGTTAATATCAAGCCGTAAGAGGGTAGGAACAAGGCAAGAGCCTTTATGGATGCCTGCATTGATCTTGTAAACTTCAGAAGACTGGGTATTAACAATGCCTTTCATGGATGTAGTTGATAACTGCAAAGACTCTTCCATACTGGAGAGTTTGTTTTGCAACCCACTTTGTCATATCTGGTCAAAGACCTTTGAGATATCTAAGGCAATCACTCTTTTGATGAATTTATTATTAAAAATGAGTTAAGATTAGAAAAAAAAATTTTTTAATATTCTCTTATTTTTTAAAAAATAAAATTAATTTAAATTTTGTAATCTATTACATTACTAACACTGATTTTATCTCCTGAATTTTAGTCAGTAAAAATACATGGTAGACACATGTTATTACTCAACATACTTTTGCTCAAAGTGAAATGATCTCTTTCAGGGTCCATATGTGATGCAAATAAACTGAAAGGATAATATTCTAATTGTTTTTTTTTTAGCTATGATTTGCAATTATATTCTGAAACACTCAAAGATAAATCACTGCTAAATGTAACCTAATGGGCTGTAATATTGATTGCTTCACTAACCATTTATCTAGCTTTTCTGTATTTTTGATGTATCACCTGCATCATAGATTTTTTGAATGACTCTCTTCCAAAAAAGATAGTATCTTCTATCTTGAAGTGGTTAAATGGTTCGTATAGAATTACTTTATCAAACAAAGTGGTATATGCTCTGTGCTTTGTACTTGTTTTAACAGCCCTTGGTTCACTGGTAACTGCTAGATGTCAATTAACAGCTCAATATATATATATAAGAGATATATAAAACCCTTTGAAGTCAGATGTTAACAGCCTAATAGCTTTCTCACTCCATGACAGCTGCTGACCAATTAAATTGATAGACTCTCCACAGACCCACATTCTCAAATATGCATGCACATACACAACTCAGTGAGAAAATTGGTACAAAATAATAAATTTATTTATAAATGTGAACTTGAGTAATTTTATTGTTGATAAATTTTAAAAACTAAATCTGTTCATAATATATTTTTGAATGTCCTAAAACATCAAAATATTTAGCTAATTTTACAATCACTACATTAAAGCAACACATGGCCAAATGGTTAGAACCTTAGCTTTCTGACCATGAGACCTGGGTTTAAATCTCACCATGATCAATTTGTCAGGAAGGAGACTTCCTGATGTTATTGGACTGGATCAAGGTCAATCCCAGGGTGTGGCACATTTGGAAAGTGCCTGAAAACCATACCACAGGTTGACCCAAGCCTCGTAAGTGAAATTGGGTAGACAGAACCCTTGGGGACTGTCAATAACTGTTCTAGCACAAAGTCACAGGTCACTGATGCCAAGGTAACATGCTCTTTCCCAGAAACTATAACTAAGGTCTGCTCTGGATAGTTGTAGAATAAACCACAGGTGGGCTCTGTGGGTGTTGAATAAACACAAATGTGCCTGAGCAAGCGTCTGCAATAGGGATTGACTAGCCACCCTAGTAGATGGGTATCCTCACATAGAAGTGACCAGCTATACATTAAAGCAACAAGTGCAAGTCTGAGTGAAAACAGATACATTTGCTGAATACCTTTAAAGATTCTTTTGTCTTAATAGAAAGAATCTCTTAATATTTACAATTTTCTTTATTTTTTAACTCATGCTAATATGAAAATATTTACTTACATTTTAAATAACCTGTGTAATATTCTTTTAAAATATGGATATATTTTGTAATTGTTGCTAAGGAAATATGCACCAATTAAAATGATAAATGAAATTTTGCTTTTGAGATATTATTTAAGCTAAAAAAAAGGATATCATCTTTAAGTATTAGTAGTTTAATAGGAAACAATACAAATAAAGAAGACATTAATACCAGATCATGTGATTATGCTTATAATAACATGTCTCCATGTATTCATATATATAAAAATTACAACTTTGCATGAAAAATAGGTTCATAAGTCTTTAGTTACAAAAATATTAAATTATGAAAGGAGAAAATTTTCACATAAAGCCATATATGATAATATTAATGCATACAAAACAAGTTCAGTGAATAAAATGATTGACACTAGAAAATATACACTGATTCAATGCAAATGTTTGAAATAGAAATAGAGTTGAATAATATTAGGAATTCATCACTATTAAAACTTATTTAATAGCTGCAGTTGATGTTAAAAATTGTTGACATTCAGTTGGCTTATATTGTAATATCAGTTTACTTATTTATCTGTCTTTATTCTCAATTAATTCAACACAGTTATTACAATAATTAAGCTTATATTATTTATTTCTGGATAGTTTGGAAACAAAGTATAACAATTTATATTATTAATATTTTCTTTGGCTTTATTTTTTTATATTGCATCTATATTTATAAATTACAAAAGTACTTTTAGAAATACATTTTTGCTTGCTTCTGATTTGATGTTATATTTTAGAATTTTTTTAGATACACCTTTTTGTGGTTTTCCTAGTAGTATGTTATACTTGCATTTAATAGTTTATTTTGCATGAACAATGTTCTGTTGCCAATATGCCAAATATGTATACATATCTAGTTTTATTACTAGAGAAAAAATAATTATGTATTTATTTTGATATTGTGAATGTCTCTATATATGTGTATGTCCACAGTTGTGTTACCTGTTAGGCCCTGATTAATTTTCTTATACATTATTATTATAATGATGTAAAGTCATAAAGAAAAAATACTTTTTAAGGCAGATATGTGTGATGCAAAATATTGAAATATACAGAAATATCTTAATGTAAATAAGTTTTCTGAATATATAATCCCACATTTTCCAAAATATTGATGTACATTATCTGATAAGTTTAATCATGGAAAAATTTTTGACATTTACCAAAAGAATAGCAAAAGTTTAAATGCCTTTAACAAATAGCTCACTATCAATTGCACAAGAACACAAAAATAATAGATAAGTTACACATATCTGTTCTTTATAGTAAACTAATGACTCTGAGATATCTTTACATATATTCACATGAGTGTAAGTGTCATGTGCATATGTGTCATTTGAATTACCACGAACAAAAAAATAACCATTTTCTAATTGAACACTTTTAAGTCATTTGCCTTACTCTCTTGTTGATAATCCCTTTCTTCAAACATCTATTTGTATATTCTATCAACATGTGGTTAAGAAACTCATATATACCAATATTAATAAGCTGGTATATCACAAACAAATAAAAAAATTCTCATCTACAGTTAATACTACACTCCTATCATATTCTATGTTTGAAAATTAAATCTGTATATTTTTAATTATTAAGGCATCTGGAAATATAAGTTTTTCAGTTATTTATATTTTTATATTGTAATTATATGAAAAATCCTCAATTAGATAGTTTCTTGATTGATCATACCAAACTGTTGAGTCCTGCTGAGAGTTTCAGGAAAACATTTCTATTCTCCTGGTCTTGCGGCAGAATTCCCATGATTATCATTAAAAAGCTATTGATATATCTGTAATCTTATGGTGATTTGTGATGCACTATTTAATCAACCATAAAAATAATATCGTTAGTTTGGGGTTGAGCTTTAAAAAGCAATCTTCATTTTAGGTAATTCTTTTTTTACTCTTTATATTCACTGAAAATAATATATTTATGAAATCAGAATAAAAAAGCTTAAGACTTAATGTATATTTTTTAACTAATACTTCAATTGGTTTACTGGTTTGAGATATTTGGTCTGTACTTTCTTTAAATGTCCTGAAAATATGAATAAAAATACATTTGAATTTAGTTAAGCCCATGCTGAGTCTGAAAAAGAAAAATAGTGTGTTAAATAAAATTATGTTCATAAAAATTTTACACGATCAGAATTTTAAGGTATGTTAACATGTATATTGAATTCTGAATGCGTTTCTAAATTGGGTCCGAGTTTGATAAAATCTAATGAAATATTGATTTAAAAAAAATTAAAGCTTTGGAAAACAATATCAGGTTGCCTTGTCAGTACTGTAAGTAGGGAGAAAGACCAATTGATGTCAATAGGTAGCTTACAAAAGATAACTCTAGTGAATGAATTGTCTTTGTCTTGGCGAGACTAATCAAGGTGTTAAAATATACAGATAAAACAATATAGGAAGAAGATATAGAAAAATGATCTGGATGTTTTGCAAAAGAAATTATTCACATTATTAAAACATTTTTTTTTCAAAATAGAATGTTACAAAGAAGGCATTAGTGTAATTGAGAATGTAATTTTCTTATAAAGAAACAAAAAATAAAAAGACAATGGCAAGACGGGAGAAAACAAGAGAAAGTTTAAAGATATGGAATATATTGGAATATAATATATAAGGATGTGAAAGAACTTATACAATTTTCTATAGTGCTATAAAGTAGCAGCTGTTAGCTACAATGATTTTTTTCAATAATTTAACTGCTTACTCAAGTTTCTTTTTCCTCCTCAAACTAGATCCAATAAATATATCTACTTTCAAAATTACTCATAACCTCTCTTACAAATTCTACCACCATTGATAAAAAATAAATTCATAATGATAATGAGTAATTTTTCCCTAAATGTCCAGATCATTGTTTCACTCTTCTGCTTTACAAGTTGTCTTTACATTGATATAAGACAGTGCAATGTATGCACTTGATTGCTTTCATATAATTAGAAGGCAAAGAATACTGCTGCTCCAATGACCACAGGTGTGGCTCTCATTGTCTTTTCAGGTCCATTCAACAATACACTGAGGTTGACAACAAAGGCTATTGTGAAGAGAAAACAATGTACAAGTAGAGACAAGAATAAAGGACAGATAGAAAGGCACAACAATAGAGAGACAAGCACAGTAAGAACAGGTAGGCCATGGGCTGCTGGTTCCTTGTCAGCTTTTGGGCCTATTTCCTTAGCCTGTTCACAGAACTCAGCAACAGCAGCAGAAGCAGCAGCAACAAAAGAAGCAACAGCAACAACAGCTGCAGCAGCAACAGTTCCATTCTCTCAAATTTTCATGTGATTACAATATAGACTGCTTGACCACCTGTTGACCATGGACATCCCAGCACAGAAAGTGTAATGATACTCTACACCATGTGTTAAACAGTTGATTGTCACTTCTGAAGTTTTTGCAGATGTATCAAAGAGGAGATAAAAATCAACAATTTTTATATTTGGGATTAGTTCATATATTTCTTCATCATATCAGTTTTGCTCAGATGAATAAATGCTTAATGATTTGCTCCTCAGTGTTTGGTACTGAAAGAGAATGTACAGTGAATGAACAAATATGTCCTTATTATATTGTAAATTCTTCATAGATGGTTACAAGACATGGATGGAGCAAGACAACAACTCTGAGAAATAATATGGACTCTTGATATTAATCTGAATTAAATAGGGAAGAGAAAGTAAATTTCTCTTCTTCCATGCAATGATTGAACATCATCTGCTATTGAGGAAGAAAAGGAGGAGAAAAATGAAATAAAAAAAATGATTTTTCTTTTTTTGACAATTCTAAAATTCAGATCAAATCAAGCAATTACAGTATTTCAAGACTAAATAGATTTTAGGATGTTTGTTTCATTTCAAAATGTTTTCACCATCCAGTTTCAGTGTCAGTCAACTTTGTTTTCTTTCATTTTAATCATGTTGAATCTCTTAACTTGTAATAAAATGTTTTTGCCTCGTGATATTCTTTTCAGGAAAATTTATTTTTTAGATAAATAAATTTTGAGTGAGACATTTCTATCTTTTATAGTAGTTTCATTTATTTTTTTTTAATTCTATTCTGGTTGTATGATCTGCTATATGGTGAATTTTAAAATGTTTTATATTGTAGGCTCAGGTATGTTTGATACACTGATTTATCTGTGTGACACCTGCATCAAAGATATCCTATTGCACTGATAATTATTTTAGACAAAATAAAAAAAAATCGGAATGATGAAAAACTTTGAACTTTTATTTCATCTACATAACAAATTCTATTTTTGACTGATTTTTGAGCATGCTTTTTTTTTCAAAGATAAAAACATTTATCATACATTATATATATATATATATATATATATATATATATATATATATATATATATATATATATATATATATATATAGGGAAGGGGGCACCTCGAGGCGGTGTAATGGTTAGCAATCTTGTCTTGCTAGAACAATTACGACTGAGTAGTGAGTTTGATCCTTACTGGGTGCCCCCTACTTTCGGTTTTGTGCCACATCTAAGCTATGCTTGGAAAATCACTATATATATATATATATATATATATATATAGAGAGAGAGAGAGAGAGAGAGAGAGAAGGAGCTTATATGAACATTAATAGAATATAGCAAGAAATATTATGCACTTTCTTATAAACCAAAAACAGTAAGAGGCTGAAGAGACTTTGTATAAAGTTCTATGAATGCATATATGATTTTTACCTAAAATGTTAGAGTTGGATTAAAAAGATATACTTGAAAGTGGTTCATATTAATATAAAAGGTAGAAAATACTTGTATAAATCAGGATTTATAATGATTTCAAATCAAAGATAGTGTTAGGCCAGTAATTATATTAGCATGTCAAAAAAGAAATATATTTTAAACTGAGAATGCAGAATAAAAATACAAATTATAAAAATAATCTGCAAATTCTATCATGCAAATAGATTTTAATGTGAGAGTTGTATTGATGCTTGATGTCAATGCATCAAAATTATGGATTTGAGTTTTGTAACAAATGTTCACTTTAAGCTGTATGGCCAGATAACATTCACATTAAATAATTCTAGTTTTATGCATTCGAAAGAATGTTTTAAGTTCAAATATCAGAAAATATATAATTTCTAATTGATTAAAATATAAAGAATATTCAACAAATGTAACAAAAATATTTTCTATTTATATATTATACAATATCTTTTTTTCCATTATGATTTCCATATCACAAATTTTCTTTTGTATATTATTACCATTTAGCAATCTTGTATAAATTATAATTACTTATTAACATTCTTTAATCATTTTTATATTTGTATTAAATTTATTATCACTTCTCAAATGGTTTTATATTGATGGGTTAGACTTTTTAACATAAAAATTGTTTGAAATAAACATTAAATTATTTTTATGAAAAAGTCTAAAGTTATAAACTCTCAAGTATTATACGTATTCAAAGTTTAAATAATTTTATTTTATATTCTTTAATGACAGCCTGATGATGAAGTGTTTAATATTATAGATTGATTATTCCAAGAGTAAATAATTATTTATTTTCTAGAGAGTGATTTTAAGTAAGAAGCCACTCATGGTGGTATTTGGTTACATAAATATAAGAGAGTGTTAAAATATTAGATTTCAAACTAAATTTTGATGATTGGTTATTTTGTCAGATTCTGTGAAGTGAAATGGGCTGAGAATTTTTTTGCAGAACTTTTCATAAATTTATTATTATGACTAAATATGAACATCTTAATTTTTATATCTTATCATTTATTTTATTTTCTCTCTTTACATCAATAACAATTTGAAAGAAATGTATAAAATGGATTGATTTTATGTTCTGTCATTATCATTATTGTATTTATATTTATTATGATCTAATCTTTGTTATATGAAGAATGTGGAAAAAATTCTGAGCCTGACCCACTTCCAAAATCTGACCAAATGATCAAACATCAGAATTTATTGTGGGATCATTTTTTAGTGAGCCAAGTACTTTTCAGTACCGCTTTGTAAATCAAACTTAGAGAATTTGATTATATTCTTATATATTCATATTCGGTATAAATATCTGTATTAATATTAGTCAAATCATTCAAATATAGTAAAAATAAATAAAATATTTGTTGGATAGAAAAAAAGGAGTGGTATTTTTTTTAAGCATTTCACCCCAAGCAAGGCAGAAGTGCCACTAGCATACAAGGGGTTACAGAGAGTGGGAGCAAGAGCAAAGAGACATGATTGAGTAAACGATGAAGAGAAAGATTGGGAATTAGATCAAGGCATCAGAAGATGTCGATTGACATTACATATATGAAAAAGGATAATTGTTAGATAAGAAAGAAAGTGCTACTTGTATGAAACAGCATCAAGAAATAAATGTGTATTTTATAAAATACACTAAGAAAAATTAAATGATAACATGCATATCTTTAAAATCATTGTCACAACTATTTTGGTTTACCTCTTCAACATTTGCAAGGATATTTGTAACAATAATAAACAGTGATTAGTGTAGTGACATCTCTCATTAAAATAATGAAAGCATTAAAAAAATTTGAAAAACCTTTTATGAATCTGCTTTTTTTACAGAATTTAAAAAAAATATTACTGCTTAAATTATTTTACACTGTTTTTTCTTTTTTTTACTTGAACTAAATGCTCATTCCTTAGTTATTAAGCTAATATATTTTAGTTGCTTTTTCCAAACAAATTAAAATTTAATTCCAAGTAAAGGCTAAGTATCAAATCAAAATATTTTGCTTAACACCTAATTCTACTTGGGGAAAACTATGACAAAATTTCCATGTAGATTTAATGCATGAAAAATATAAAAAAAACATTAACTGTTTCTTTAGCAAAATTTTGCAAACTTCTCTCTTTCAGCCAAGAAATAAGGGATATAATTCAAACCTCAATATGTACCAGTCCTGACACATGTCTAACTCTTTCATACAATAATTATATTCAGAAATCTTTATACATACAAACTCTTTTTGTTAATATTCCTTTATAATTTTTATATTGCCATTATATGACATTTTATTTATGTGCCCAATATCAATATATGATTAGAGTTGTTAAAATAAATATAGTCAAAACATTGATTTCTCCAGAAGGTAGTGGTAAAATGACTAATGTGAATTGAAGTTAAAATTCTATAAAATATAGGATCAGCAAACCTTTCTAGATCTATAACTATCACAGTTTGTTTGAAAATCTTTAGCATCCACATCATAAATTATATCAAATGTGATAAAATGTAATCTAAGAAGAAATTTGTCATCAAAATTTCATTATATTTTATAGCTGTTTTCTATATTAACAATAATTAAAATTGCTTATCTTTGATAGCTACAGATAAGTTCAGTAAGTTTTGGAAACATGAATATGACAAGATATTGTATGCTTTATTCATGATAAATAAAAGCAGCAACAAAATCTTCCAAACCAACAACTTTCTTGAAATCTTACTTTTCATACAAAGGACTAGTGTCAACAACATCAAAAGAAAAGTTGAATAAAAAACAATATTGTCTCATATGCAGACAATAGAATTGTTTTATGGAATTATATAAAGAAAAATTAAAAATGAAATTTATTAAATTTCAGTAGAGAGATTTTGGAATGAAACTTGTCATGATCTATATTTTATGAATAAATGCGAAAGTAAATAATAATGTTAAAGTGGGTTTATCCCTAACATTAACAATAACTTAAACAGCAATAAAGCATTTACTGATTGTCAACAAAAAAATACACCAAAGTTTGAAATGTATTGATAATTTCCATGAGAGAATGAATCAGCAACCCTTTTACTGATGTCTCACTGAGTTACATTCTTTTTTCTGATCCCTGCCAAAAACAAAACAAAACAAAACAAAACAAAACAAAACAAAACAAAACAAAACAAAATGATTTGTAACTAATTTCTCCTGGATTGATGACAGAAAATGAACATAAGATAAGTAGACAAAATTCCAATTATTCCAAATCATTATTACTGATACATAGTAAAAAGATTTTTTGCTTTATTTTTTAAATACACATTTAGTTTTGGTTTGTTTTATGGCATATCAACACCTCAATGGGTTATTTAATGTCAACAAGATTTTTATTGCTGGCAATATTTTTTTTTTAAAAAATGTATTGCTGATAATATATTTTTTTAAAAATGTATTGCTGATAATATTTTTTTTCAAATATATATCGCTGGTAATAATTTTTTACAGGGTATTTCTGGTATTAAAACCTATTTTTACACTTTCATAGTGTTTTGACTCCAGTTTGGGGGTTAACTATTTACCCATAGCTGGGACCCTAACAGGTGCTACCACCCCAGGTCAGGGTGGAATTGGGAACATCAGTAATTAAGAGGTGGTTCCATGCTCCTCAAAACCTCATGATCAGAGGCCTTGCTGTTGGACATAGTTTATCGTCTTACTCAGGATGCAGATGTAGTTTATCATCATACCCAGGACATACTACACATTTATAACTACAGAATAAAAATGAATTCACAGCTTTGTGTTCACTGAGAAAAAATGGAAGTCAAAAATAAAAATATAATGGGTACAAAACAAAAAAAAAAATGGACAAGCTTATAGATAAAAAATACATCTTTAGAATGATAAGATTTTGTTTATGTTGTAAGAAATAATTTTCAGTAAAGATTTTTTTCCCCTTATCTTCTTGAAAATTCATGTCTGATACAGAAAACAGCCAACAAATTTTCTCATTTTAAATGAGAGTATATTTAATATAAAGTCTTCAAACACAATATAAGAGATTATCTTGATTCTGATAGATGACTGATTCAAGCATGAAAATTAATCAATTTCACCTTATTAAAATTCATTCTGAATTTGAAGAATCAATTTTCTATACATTGTAAATATTAACTTTTTGTAAATATTGTATATTGACATAAACTGGTTTTGATTTAATTAAAAAGAAATTACATTTTAACTTCATATGCTTAACAAATATATGTCAATTACTGCTTTGCTTTATGTATTTAAGAATATCTTGTTACTATCCACAACAAATTTTTTCATTAGTTTAAAAAAAAATAATATCAAACATACTGAAAATGTTTTGGTAAAGGAAATATGTTGAAAAAAAACTAAATATACTAAAGTTATCATACAATAAGAAAAAGTTTCTGTACTCTCTCTCTCTCTCTAGGAGGCACGGTGAAGTAATGGATAGTGGCTCAAATTGAGGAATCAGAGAGCCGGGTTCAAATTCCATTCACTTACATGCTAATACCCTTTGGAAAGATATGAATCCTTTTCTCCTCCTCCCAGCTATGTGTAAATAGCAGGACAGACCAGGTTCTATAGCCTTGGATGGCAACTGGTCTACTGCAGAAAGAAATAGCAACCTACTGCCTTGTCAGTCATGTATCAAAAGACACATGATCGCCTAAGTGTGTTTAACACATGGCACAAAACTGACTGACTGTTTCTCTCCCTATCTCTCCCTCACACACATATTTGGTTATTTAATTTCCAGTATGACATTTTGATTAAATTGTTCATGAAGACTTTCTAACAGGATGATTTCAAATCTGATGAAAAAAAGAGAAAAAAACATTATTAAAGATTGGGTGTAATCTTTTTTTTTGGAAAGCCAATCAACTCATAAGTTGTTTGTTTAGGAATATAAGAGTCTTATCACAAGATAATTTATGTAAAACATGTAAATCAATATAAAGAGAGAATGAAAATTCAATTACTAAACTTAACATACTAATCTGTATTTGTTATCATTAATGATTGTCTGATGGCTGAACAAATTAAGACAATTATCATCAGTTTATTTTTGAGAAAATCTTAAAACTTATGACATACTACTACCAATCAGATATTTTTATGAAACTATAAACTGAAATTCTCCATGTTCATTCATCAGTGCAAAATAAGAGAAAAGAAAGCTTCAAAGAAAGAAAATAAAATCATTAGTCCTGGAAGTATTAGATAAAGTTTATAGAGGTAAACAAAAAATTATGTTTTATCAGGAAACTCTGAATATAGCTCAGAGAATAATTTAATATTTTTATGTAAGGTAACATAATGAGTATTCTAATATACATACTTTTCATGATTTAAGTTGCTTATGTAGACAAACAGATTCCATTACTTTATTTTCTTCCTAAGTCCAAGAATTTCTTCTATTCTGCACCAGTCACAAGTTGTCAGATACTTTTTTCACATTGCTTGGCTTGAATAATGAACTACTCCTCCGTGAGACTCAACTTGCAGTAGCTTTATTGATCATATGATTGACTAAATGTTAGTTTGGCTTTCAAATGGATGCATGACTGTCTGCTGTCTTTCTTTCTATGTCCATGACTAGTGTTTTCCTTATTTTACTGTTTAATAGCAGTGTAGAATTTGACAGGTAAAACCTGCATTTGAAAGCAAAAGATTTTTTTTTTATTATAAATCAAGCATTTTCAACATATAATTTTCAGTCATGTTATAAATAGTAAGGCAGTTTTCTTCAAACAAAAATATTAAAATGTTTTATGTGAATTTTCATGATTAGTGAGGTAAATCCATTTAAAGAATGCAGGTTCAAAGATGTATTATCAATGATCAATAAAGATGTATAATGGTTTAGATAAGCACTGTCCACTCAGACAGAATCGAGTGAGGGGAATTCAGGTAAAGTGGATATGCAATTTTTCTCTTCAAAGCCGATACAATCTCAGATCATCATTTCTTAACTTTACAAATCATTCCTATCATCAGGCACTCTCTATTGAGTCTCCAAACCCCTAAAGTGAAGCCAAGTGTATTCAGCAATTGTTATTCTACTTTCTTCATGCTTGTAACCAAGGAAACAATCAGTTGGTGTCTGCTTCCATCTTTGAGCTTATAAATCTAACAAAGAAATGAAGAATAAAAAGCAGAAAATAACTTAGATGTCATATGACTGATTGAGAATATTGGAAATTGAAGATGACAAATGCTGAAGACAGCGTCTTCTGTGCTGGTCATTTTTCTGACAGATTCCTGGCTGCTGTTTATATACTGACAATTCACAACATTGAAAAGTTAATGTCAATAATTCCCAACAATGTGGACTATTTATTTTTAAAATATTTATGCAAATAGAAAAAGAGAGTTTTTTTTTTTAATACTGCTTTTTTTTAAACATGGATTTTACTTGTTTGTCTGGAGTTCTTATCTCTTCCTTATTTTCCTTGCAGAATATTTTTCAATAAATTACTGAGTATTTATTTCACACATAACAAGATTTGTTATGATGGATATTTATAGCTAATCAATAACTACTTTTCTAGACAACTCACATGAAAATACTTATACTTTGGTAACATTACAAATATTCAATACAGTTGGATTTTTGCAATGATTTATTAAATCTGTACTTATCAACACAATGTAGTTAGAGAGAAATTTTGTTATGACAGAGTGTATATGCGTGCTAATATCCAAATAGCTTATGAAAATACATGACAATTTTAAGATTCATAGCCAGTTCATACTTTTAACTAGAATATCAACTATCAATATAAGGAAATAATTCAGCATTTGTACTAAAGTTGTTTACATTTATCCAAACTCTATTGTTAAATTCTGGCAATAGATTCAGGTTATAATTTGGAATAAGTTACTTGTTACAGTTTATAGGTGCAGAAAAATACAAGCACATACAAAATTTTTAAAATGTTGTCTTCCAATTTTCATTAGAATCAATGGAAGCTGAAACTAAAATCCAAATTTTCACAGACACCAAAATATACATACAAGAAAGAATACATAAAGCTCTTATGTATTATGTGTCGGCAAGTCAGTTTTTAAGACAGTGTTTGCAATAAACTGAATGATTACTACTGATAATATTTGTAATTGTAAATCTGTATTTCAGTATACTGAATAAAACAATATCACTGTTTATATGGAAAACATAGAATAGTAGAAAAAATCTCCGGCTTCTAGTATTTATTCATTTCATCATAAAAATATTGCAATGCCAGTGGCTTAGACAAAATTTAATGAAAATATTTGCTAAATCAGCATAATGATCAATGTTAGGTCATACAACGAAACAAATGACAAAATATATATAAAAAGTAGGTAATATATATTTTGAGAAAGCAATCTATATATATTATAATAAGCTCTTGAAAATATATTTCAATTGAGCACTGTTGAAAGATAGGCTGATTCTATAAAGAACAGTTACCTGTGTTAATGCAAAGCTCTTCAGTAAAATGAATTGGAGCACTATGACTGATTGGCATTTATTTATATTCATAAAAACAATATGCTAGAATTAACTGTTTCTCTCTGCCAAGTGATGATGGCTTAGTGGTAAAAACTCTGACTGACACCAAATCAGTCAGGTTTCAATCCTGGCTTGAGGCATTCAGATGTCTAGTTGCACTGAGGAGCTGTGATACAGTGAAACAGTACTGTCTGTAAATGACATATATATTATAATATAGCTATACACATAAGTATACACAATAATATATTTAAAAAGAGATAAAAAAAAAACAGGGATAAAGAAGAAATTGAGATATACAAAACAATTTATAGTAATAAATAATAATGTATCCATTCCAACAGTATTATTTTTTTAAAATACAAACTTTGGCTATTATTGAGTAAATTAAAAATCATATGAAATCTGAATTTATTTAAAAACTATTTTCTCTAAAATGCATGATATAATGTTATCCTATTCTATAAAATATTTCTATAATTTTTAAAATATTGTGTTGTGTATTCAGGAAAGAGCAATGCTGGCCGCTGGTGAAAAACATGAAAACAGCCCAATAATGGCACTTGGTTATAACACTTGGAGATCCACAAAATCCTCTCACATTGACAGCAGACGGGGCTGGAGTGAAGGAGAAACAGGACATGGTGAAAAGGTACCAGGTATGTAGTATGGGAGAAAAGATAAAGACTGAGTTAATAAAATGTTCAAGAATGATCTTGCAACTCAAAACTACTTGTGAACAGCAGAATGAAATATGTCAGTGTTCACATTTCTTTCACCTATCCTGCCAATACTCCAGAACAAAAGTGAATTGCATCTTGCAGCAAATAAACACAACAGACAATAAAATTCTGGCTCTACTTTATCCTCCAACCTGCATAATTCTAAAACAAATTTATGTTAACTTTGTATTCTATAAATAAATAATCTGCTTTTATTAATATAAGTTATATGCATCAAATACTTCCTCATAATACACATGCTTTAGCATGTTTTGAGTCAGTAAATAAGAAATCAAACTCACATAGTCATAAAATATGCTAGTTTAATTGGTGGTTTTGATATGAACAGATATAATAATGTTTGAAGCAAGGCACAAAATCCCAAGACAGAACATCTCTATAGTGCTTTTCAAGTTTTCATGGCATGAATCAAAGGAGAACTCTCAAGGACTACTTCCATCCATTTGTCTTCTTCAGATTTGTTCCTTCCTCAGTACTGTGTCCTGCCTCCATCTCAAACAGATCAACTCCACATAACAGACTTGAAATCTTTACAAGAGGCATTCAACTTTCCAAGTGAAGCAACTGCCGGTGCCAGGATTTTATACAAGCCATCCACTGGACAACAAACACAGTGGACAGAACAAAAATCAGCCACTCTAGGCTGTGGTAATACTGACTTTCAACCTCAACTAAAAACATTATCAAGAAGTAGTTGCCGCATTTCTTACCCTAGACCTCTTCCTCCTGTTCCAAAATAGCAGTGTTTCATTCACTGAACAAGTTTAAAACACAAACATATTTATAAATATATATTTCACATAATATATAATTTATAAATGACACAAGAAAATAAGCAAGTGTAACAATCTCCTGAAATTTTACTCTTCAACCAAAGACATAAAAACATTCTTCTGATCATTTTCATTTAGTTGACAACATTTTTAGTAACAGAAAGAAAAAAAATGCAAAATATGCCATTGATTATTTTTTAGAAAAAAACTACAATTTAAAAACATGCATCATCTTAAGTAGGAAGATAAAACTTTTTGATTTTAAATAATGAAATAGCAGCCACTTATTGCCTTCATTATACAAAAGGGTGGAATAAGAGCACTCAACTTATTTTTGTAAAATTTATTTTGATCTGGGATGAAATTTGAATGAAATATTTAAAGTATTATGCACAACCTTGTGACTGTGTAGAAAGAACAACCTCAAAAATGTCCATAACTTTCTGAAAATTTTATAAATCATTATCTTAGTACCTTAATGTTGCCGTTTATGACAACTCTAAATTGGAAAAATGTGAAACAGGATCTTGGGTACTTTGCCATGGTCCAGTTTCACGGATTTAAAAAGTAAGCTGATATCATTAAAATGTTTCTCTTCTCCAGCAATCAATTGATCAAATGTCAATATTGATCATTTATTTCTTTCATACATTTCCAGTTAAGAACAAGCAATTTCCCATCATCTTTAATTGTCAGAATTTGGAAACATTTATTGTAGAAGTTAGAAGGATGTGCAAAATATTTATCTTTATGATTATAAACCACAGAAATAAAACACATTAAAACATTTAAGATAGTTATGACTTGTGCATGTTATTTTTATCACATAATGATATTCTCTTTCTATCTTTCTCCACTGAGTAAAAATCTATTAAAAATAAATATGATTTTTGTCATTTCTACATTGTCAGAGCAATAGCTTGTGTTATCAACCAGTTGAAAAAAATACAATATGAAGAGCATAATTTGGAGCTTGCAAAATAAGGATACAACTTTATACATCTTTGTATATTTTCATAAGATTTTCTTTTATAATTGACATGGTTGTCATTGCACTATTAAAAGAAATATATTTCCTATACCTCATAAATGTTAAAGTAAAGAAATGTTCACATTTCTAAGCCACCTATAGAAATAGAATTTGTCAACACCTGACAATTGGATAACATACAAAACCTTTCTTTGCTTATAACATAAACACAGAAAATAATGATGCTGTGTATGAAAGGAAACTCTTGGCGGGAGAAAAAGTGACAAGAAAGAAACCTGCAATGATTTCTATGCAATATATTGATTCCTGGAGAAGATATCCATTGACCTAGATTTTCCATGTTCCAGAAGTGGTACTCAGATTTTGTATTGACAAGAAAGCATAGAGGATATTGATTTCTAGAGAAGATTACCACTGACCAAGATTTTACGTATTCCAGAACTTGTTCACAAAATTGTGCATTCAGCAGTAAACAGATGGCTGGTAAGTGAACAGACATTGGTTTAAAGAAATAACTCACCTGAAGAAAAATTTAATTATATCAGATTTTGTTTTGAAAGCTTTATCTAACTTGATATCAGCTTCTAATTAGAAAATGAGCTAGATTAACTTTTAAAAAATGACTGACACAAGTGGGTAAACTTTCATATACACAATAAAAACCTGCAACATACTCTTGCTCACAAAGCATGTTTACTTTATTGCATGCACACATGCAAAGTAGTGATATTCAAGAAGGCACACAAGCACAATAAATGTATATTCCACTCAAATAGTCATTGACAGGACAGAATCAGACAGACATGTCTAGAACAATTTTATATATGAGTGTGTGCTTGTTAGAAAGGGAAAGAAAGAAAAAGAGAAAGAGAGTGAGAACAAGAGTAAAGGAAAAAAGATCATGAAGGGTTAAGATGTAATCTGACAGAATTTGCTACTTTGGAGATTGAAAATATGACAGGAATAAAACTTAATATGGGCAGAAAAAGTATTACAGACAGGGAAATAGCCTTACCCACATAATGGAATTTAGAATCAGGTACAATCTTGATTAGAGTGTAATGAATGTAAGTATATATATATATATATATATATATATATATATATATAGAGAGAGAGAGAGAGAGAAAGAGATGTATGTGTGATTTTTTAATAAGAAATAATATAAATTATAATACTGAGAAACTGTGGCTTCAGTTTAAACAACATTAACAATCTTGTGTGCATATTGATAAATTTCTATATTTAAACTGGTATGTAGCAATAGCTTTGCTTGTGTGTGTGTGTGTATATATATATATATATATATATATATATATATATATATATATATATACACACACAAATGGAAGGGAACAAACAATTTTGTATCCACAAACATTCAAATTCCAATGAATATTAACACATTCATGTATAGTTTATATTTTAATTTGCATATTTGTAGGTATATTTTGTACATCACTTATGTTTATTTTTCAGTCAAATGGTGTATATAATTATGTATAGTTACTAAATACTTTAATTCATCTATCTATCTATATATCTATATCTATATATATATATATATATATATATATATATATATAGCTGAATAGGCACCGATACAAGTCAGAAATATGTTTCTTAAATTAAAAAAAATACTATTATCTATATTTGATATGTCCATATTTATGATAGTTTACTGATTTTGAGAATATTTACATATATATTTCTGTGTGCATACATGCACATATAGGTAATTACATATGAAATGAAAATTAATATTTCCATAAATATATATAAAAAGAGATATATAAATATTCAATTGTATCATATATATATATATATATATATATTGATAGAGAGAAGGAGAGATATATTCTTGTGTGTGTGAGTGATTATATATATATATATATATATATATATATATATATATATATATATATATATATATACATACATATGTATGTATACACACATTTGTGTGTGTATGCTTGTAAAGGGAAAGAGAGAGAAAAAAGTACGAGAGAAAGAGAGAGAGAGAGAGAGAGAGAGAATGTGTATGTGTGTGAATATTTGATTTTCATATGTGAGGGAGTCCAACACTCGTGCAGCCATTACATATACAAGACATTTGGTAGGACTACATACTGCTATCTCTCTCTCTTTTGCACACATACATACACACACAGACATAAACACACCTATTGCAGTTGTCACACAGCAGCAGCAGTAAACAGAACTCTATACAAGGACGCACATCACAGCTCACCACAGACCTACCACAGACTCCACTGGATTTAACATCACAGGTGAGTTGCTGTTGATGTTTTTATGCCTTCTCTGTTTGTCTTTGAACACAAGTAGCCTAAAAGAAACATACAGCTATAAATATTACTATATTTTATTGTTAAATATCCTTAAAGCTAATATTTTCTGAGAAACTAACATACCAATACACTTGTTGATTATTAGTTTTGTACTTCACATTCTCTCTGTGCAAAATGTAATCTGCTTTATAAGTAAGGCTATATGCAATAAAGAAGTAAACTCTTTTATACTGATACTTTATATTTTAATATAAATGTAATATGAATGTAATATTTTGTTTTTTTGTATATTAACAGAAGCTATATATATATGTGTGTGTGTGTATACACATACATACATACATATACTTTTATACATACATACATACATACATACATACACACATATAAATACATACATATGTATATATATATATATATATGTGTGTGTGTGTGAATATATACACATGTAATTTTATATACATATTCCTATCAAGGAAACACTGACATTGGTTATATTTCTATATTTTAACCAAGCTGAAATGCTATAATAGAGATGTACTTTTACAGTATTTTTCATCAATTCATACAGTATTTTTTTTCATTCAATTTCTTTTCACTTTGATTTATTACAAATTTTCTCAAAACAATGGGCAGTAGAAACTCACTGTAAACATTCTGATTAATTTTCTTGATGGTAAATTATACCTGGTTAAATATCAAACATTTATAAATTACAATTTTTTTTTTTTTTTTTCTTGAGTTTTTTGCATTCATATACTTTGTTAAATATACCTGAGAAGAATTACCTTAAATTGTGGCAATGTATTACAGTTATAATATTTTTGACAAAGAATGTATTGCGACATCAAGACTATTTTAAAATATAAAATCTCTCCATCATATTTCCAATTTAGTTATTATTGATATAATAAATCTTGAACTGAATCAATTTTTTTTAAATTCCTGTTTATGTTTGTTTTCTCTTTTTATGACAGATTTTGTGCATATCCTGAGATGTTTTCTTTTTCAGCATTTATTCAGATATTAATGCATTCAATTGATTTTTTGGGTTTTTTTATTATAAAAATATAAATTAATTATTCATTGATAAATTCAGCATACCTTGTCTGAGTGAAAACTTTCTTGAATTTTCATTTGCAATTTATTGAAAATATTTCATGTTATTAATTTATAGAATTTTCAATTGAAGCTTCACAAGATTTAATTATAATAGTGTTCAGTTCTGTTTTTCTCAATTATGTTCACTATTGTCCTATTGCATCTGTATATACCTTAATAAGTAGTTAATTTAGACTGTCTCATGTAAAGGTGTCCATAAGTTAAAGAACTTTTTGAAATATAATACCAACATAATATTCTAACTGCATTAATTTGGTCAGATCTGTAAACTATGCAGTATAAAGAATGATTTAATTTTATTTTACAAATTTTGTTAAACCATGAATCCTGATAGAAAAACATGATTAAATTTAATCTCTTGAATTGATTATTTAAAAAGGTCATTGTCTGAAACTAAAAATTATTACCAATATACAAAATGAAAAATGATAAAGGTGATATCTCAAAGGTAATTATAAAAAGCATTTATTTTATAAGAGAATTTTTTGCAATGCAAAAATGTTTATAATTTACATGTCTAATTTAAATATGTTAAAAAATAAGAAGACTTTTTATTGAAGTGATTATTTTATTTAGGAATTAAGACAGAAGAGTTTTCAGAATGTGCAAAACTTTACAAATTAAGTTAGTCTGTTCAGTTTTCAGTACTTGTTTCAACAAAATACTGATATGTAAGCTTTTTGTCTTCTCAGCTATCATTACTTTCATCTAAAAGGTGATGAAATGTGTAGGAAACAAATTAAATTAACAACTTTACCAGAAACTACAGCAGAAGCAGCCATGTGTAAAATGGTTGTAAATGAACTTAAAGATGCCAAGACAGATCTTTCAAAGATAGTATCTATGACAATAGATGTAACAATAGAAGGTGCACTAAGTATGATGGGAAATGATGTTGGTTTTGTAAGTTTGTTAAAAAAACAAACAATGGATTTCATTGTTATGTCTCTATTCTATTGTATTGGAGAAGATTTTGTGTCTGCAAAGTCAGGCTGAAGACCATCTAAAGATGTAATGAAGGTTGTAACAAAGCTGTCCACCTCATTACATCAAGAGCTGCAAATAAAAGCCTGTTTCACTGAGTGTTAAATGAGCTCAATACTGTTTATGAGTGATTGCTTATATATAATAATGTTCAACAACTGAGCCAACATGTATGTTTTGTTAAGCATTTGAACTAAATTTGAATGCATACAAAAAAGGCGATTTACTGCATCATTTGACAACAATGAATCAAGAGATAAGTGGTTTTCATTGCTTTTTTGTAGAATTTACACAAGATAGGCACAATGCAAGGATTTGAAAAACTATCAAAACATGCATGGCATTCAAAATGTCTAACAAATTAAACCATAGATATCTATATAGGAATTGTGAAGTAAAAACATTTCTTTGCTTTCAAAACTAAAACAGAATTCAGGATTAAGCAAGTGAAGAGTGAAATTGATTTCAAAGATGACTGATATAATACAAACAAAACGTTTTTCCTGATTTGTATGGTTTAGGTTAAGAATTTTACTTAATGTTTCTTAATCAACAGATGTGGTCTGTAATTAACATAAATAGTTGAAACTTTTGAAATAAACAACTCTTAGTTTTCAAAAAATATTTATAATTAACAATTAAAAAACCTGTAATTTTTATTCTTTTTTTCATTAAACTATAACAGTCTAATTTTGAATTGTCTATGACTTTTACATAAGAGTCATAAAAATTTATGACAAGAAATTTAGCTAACAATAAAAGGTAGATGGAAAATGTTAGTGATTTTTTAAAATATTTAAATTAAGATAACTAAATCCTATTAGAAGAAGTACATAAGTAAACACATTCTTTAGTTTCATGCCACAAAAATTAATCAAAGAAACCATAACTACTAAATCATTCCACAAGTCTCACAAGGTAAAACCATGTTTTTTATCAATAAAAATATTCAGTTATATTTAATTTTCCTTGGTTTATCATGAAATATATTTTGGCTAAATATTTGAAAACCAGTTCTTGATTTGATATGAAAAGAAAAAAGAAACACTAACATGTATTTCTCTGTAAAATAAACAATACCAGATTGCTATATTGGAAACGTTATTATGTCTCATAATCAGTTTTATAGCCTTAAAGACTCATTCAATTTATCTCCAGTATTCTTGTCACTTATGAAGACTAAACATTTAACCCAAAATTAAACTGAAATATCACTTCCATTATTTGAAACAGATTGGAATATTTATTTTTTTATAATTCTTAATCTAACAATGGTATTTTGTTTTCTTACATCACTCTTTCTGTTCCATTTTCTTATGACTAAGTCTATAAATTGAATATTATAATTTTATTAAAAAAAAACATTAATTTCAAAAATGAATTTAGTAAGTGAAATTAACAAAAATTCATACAAATGTTCACTCAGACAAGAAACTAGTCAAAAAGCTTATATTGAAACTACTTCAAAATCTCCATTCAAACAGCATTTTTCTTTAAAAAAAAACAAAACAAAAAAAACCTCCTTTATATAATTGTTCAAATATACTGATGATATCAGCATCAACCATGAGCAGTTACATAAGTAAGATTGGTACTTTTGTACCTATATAGTGATCCCTGGGTGGGATATATCATTAATCATGTCAAAATACTTCTTTGTAAACAATATTCCTTGGAGTTCTCTCATTACTTTTGGCTGAGCAAACTAGATGATGTCTGGATGACACATATGTGACTCTGTAACATATAGCTGTCCACAGGAAATCATTGGTTTTTGTAGACATATGTTAGTTCAGGAATTGTACGTGGGCATGGTTAATTGTTATCACAAAACAACTTACACAGGAAATTACAGGACATTCCACTGAAATGGAAAATCTTTATATATTATTTGATGTAGGAAAAAGTTGTTTTCTCTGTATATTCCAAAATTTCACTTCTGTATGCTAAAAATCTTGATTTGCTTGCTTTTTTAGAAAACTTTGAAATCCTTATTCAAAAATCAATGTGTTAGATTATTTATAGCAGTAGTAATGATAATTTTTCCTTAAATAAAATAATGGAATACCTACATCTGATGCCTATCTGAAAATGTAAACAATGAATTTTTTACAGATAAAATTTAATAATTAATGAAATAAAAACCTGTTAAGTTTGTTCTATTTTCAAAAAATCTATCAAGATAATTTTATTTAGAATATGTTGAAAATAAATAATTTATGAGAATTCATGTCTTGAAGATATTTTTATGAATTAAAGTGATAGCCAACTTGTAAATCTTCACCTAGTGATATCTACTTCCAAGTAACTTTAATTTGATATTTAATGGTGTCCAGATAGCTGGATATACACATTATTATCCTGACTTATTTTTTCAAGATAAGACCTTTCCTGATGTTTTTACTGAGACACTTAAGGAATTTAGACTCCTGATCTCTGTTCAATCATTGAAAAATCTAGCATAAAATCCCTAAAACTCTGAAATCTCCAATTACTTCTCTAGTTGAAAATTATTGTATATTTATAAAATCTTACTGACTGATCAAATGCCTCAAGATGAAATCTGCCTGATATTGGAGTTTCATAGCATACAGTTAGCTTTGATCTATCTTTCATTAACTCTGTCATAAATTATTGTGCTGATAGAATTGATGCTTCTTTTCAATGTAATTTTGCTTTGAATTTTGAATGGAAAGGTCTACTTTGGAGTAGCAGAATTGCTGTGATTCTGCTGGAGGCAATAGTAATTGCAACATTCTTCTGGCTATTTAGTGTTCTAACAGCCAAAAGAATTGTATTCAAAGTGAAGGTTTTTCCATTTTTACCTAAGGCATCAACAAATACTGCTAATGCTTCTTCCTGTTCCATTTTCTTATGACTAAGTCAAACATCACAATTTTTCTGTATGTTTGGATGCCTGATTCAGCGCCAATGTTTTTGTTATGCTGATACTGAAGCATAATTTCTGCTGTACATGGTACGAGTGGTTTTGTTTCCTTTTATTTTTTTTTCTAATGAAAGAATAACTGAGAGAGAGAGAGATAGAAAGAAACTAGGGAGAAGAATTCCCTTCATGCAGCAGTTCTTTTCAGTATTGAATAAATCAGAACCTTTCAGTTCTTTATTATAGTTATTTCATGTTTCAGATAAAATAAAAACCCAATTACATTTCACACAGCAATTCTGCATGTACAAAGAAGTGTCTTGCATAACTAATAGTTTTTAGATCAAATCTATTATAAAAAGTACATGTTTTTTTTTCTCTCATGAATAAATACTACCTTTTTTTTTAAAATCAAGAAAGATCTTCTAATATTAATTTAAAAAAATTAGAAACATGTCCAAAACATTTATTTCATTATTATTTTTTTTTTATTTATTTGGAACAATAAATTTTATGTCATTTTAATCAGAATTTTATATCTTTCACTTGTATAGGTGTGAAAAAACTTAGAAAAAAAATGCACTGAGCATTCATTTGCTCATTTTCAAGACTACATTTTTTTTTTACCATATTCATTCTTCTGTAATAACTTTTGCAGTATGTGGCAACCTGAAAAAAAAATAGATTTAGTATTCTTTCAGCATCTGTACCAACAAAGCAAAAGCTGCAGGCATCCTGTTATGCATATCAATGAAAAACAGCCTCTAGCCAACTTCCATTGACCTAACTGATCTCAACTTGTGATTTTCTTTTGGCATATCTTTATTTCTAACATTTTAGGCATCACCTCCTTTTCACATGACCATAGTAGTGTCACTTGTCTCTGTGACACATTTATTTATACAGGTACTTGGCAGCAAGTCAGGAAATGCCTACTTCAACATTGATATGAGCTTGGTATCTTGGAAGAAGGTATGGATTGTAAGGAACACTATTGATTTGTGACTGAGTAAGATGGACATCCATTTTCCACCATCACGTCGAACAACTATCCCAGTCTCATTGCTAGTAAAGTGGATAGGTTTTTCAGTCATTTCACTTGCTTTTATTCTTAAAGGGCATTGGATATCCATATTTATGTCTGACAACTCTACCTTCAATCTTGTATATTTCGCAATAAGTACTGTAAAACCAAAGGCAATTTGGGATACAATTCCAGTTTTGTTTTTGTGCTTCTGATATATGTGGAAAGCATTCAGATTGAAATGATATCTTAACATATTTAACACTGTTAATATTATGTGAATACTTTTTCTTTTGTTCTTCTAAATATTTAGCTAAGGTTGTTTTTTTGAAAACTTTTAATTTAAAATTCAATTATCAGACATGTTTTTTCATAATGATGCTTAACCTGAAATAACATATTCAGATCCATGTACAAGAATATAATGACTACAAGTAAATAATTTAACTTCAAAGACTTTTTAGTAGCTTTTTTTCTAACAATATCTTGTCCCAAATGATGTGTTTAAAAATCACTTATTTGTTGATAAGGAAATATTTCAGTTCAAGTGATCTAGTATATAGTTGTATATAGTCAGTTGTAGAATGATTATTTAAAAGTAACAGTTATATTCTGGAAGAATCTTAAGAAAACATTAGCTTGTATAGAGGTAATGAATTTTGTTGTAGCAAATACATGTATACAACAACCATTATATATATATATTTCAAATAAATATTCAATAGTCAGAATAAAAATATGTATTATCAAATGAGAACAAAATTCATTAATATCCCTTAATTGCTTTATGTCATGTATTTTTCCTCACAAATAATGGAAGAAATTTTATTTGTAATTACATTTTGTAAAATAATGTTGAGTCATTCCGTCTCAAATCAACCAATGACTACAGGTGACACTCTTAGAAAAATTTTGAAAAATTCACAGATATTTCTTGATCAAATTTCTTGATAAATCCCAAATATTAGATCTGTATCTTTAATAGTTTTAAAATAAAAGCATCTTGAAATTTCACTCTATTTTTTTGTTTTGCTAAATAAAGTTTTTAATGAATTTCTTATATTCATAGCTTCACCGATATTGTATGTACAGATTTGAAACTTAGTGATAATAGTTAATATTTACTGTAGATTACAAAAATATAAACAGCTTAAGTGTTTCTTATGTACTTTAATTTTTATAAGGATCTGAAAATGGCTAAAATACCCAAATGCAAAACGATGATGTCCAATTTGAAAGTTTCTTATTTATAAAGTATGTCAGATGCAGCATCCAAATTACTTTTTCTGATATTTATGACCTAATAGATTATTTATATGCAATGACCATATTCATTACTGTTATAGGAATGTCAGTATTACTGTTTGAAAATTGCTTGATATTTTAACATCTTTAAAATTTCCTATTTTCTTAACATCAGCAGATTAATTAGGAAATTTTATTTGTAATTACTTTTGTAAAATAATGAACTAAAATTTTCATTTGTACTTTTGATTTTAATTTTTTAAATTTAATGGCCTTATTATTTGGATTCTTTTTATTACAAGCAAAATCTTATGCATATCCACAAGATTTAAGCTAGACATTTTCACAAATTCATATTTCCAGTTTAATTCAATTTATATGGAAATATTTCCAAATTTAATATGGTTTCCAAATATGAAATATTTACACTTTGTCAGAGATAATTTAAAATAAGTCTTTACTTATCTCAAAATATTTAAATAATTAAAGCATGTCACATGATTGAAATAGCAATTTAAAAATATACCAACTACATTCTTCTTGTACTTAGAATATAGCAATTTGTCTTTCTTTGAATGAGTAAAAACTGATAAATGTCAGAATATTATTCTTACAAGATTGACATGAATGCAATTAGTTTATATACTGCTTAAATTTATGAAACAATTTTCATTCACTTTTGTATTTATTTGCACTTCCTCTTCCTATCTTAATCATATTCTCTTTGGTTTGATTTTGATTTTCTTCCTACTTTTGTAGCCAGTATCATAGATGATCTTGATCTTGACATCATGGCCTTGCCTAATTTGTTCCTGTGTTCCTATACAGCTAGTCTGACCCTAGTGCATTCACTTAGGTTTGATGTTGCCTCTCCTGTTTCTTCTTCTCTTTGTGTCTGATGTCTGAAACAATCTTGGTTTTGACAGAGTGATCTTGACTGATCTTTCACTTTCTAACACATTCACTTATTCTCTTTGTCACAAGTGTCAGTGGTATTCTTTTTCTTGCCACTATGCTGCTGCCTCATTATATTATTCTATAATTTCCTAACTTTGCATAGACAGATTTTCTTTTTTTTAGCATCCTTTTGTTCAGTTAATTTCTCTTGATGCTTCTTTTTCATACTTAGAGCATCAAAAGAGTGAATTTCTTTTTCTTTTTACTTGTCTTCAATAAATATAAAAGAATAAGAACGCCAGTCAAATAATGTAATCTAATAAATGTTCAACTGGAAGTTTTCCTCATTTTCCTCTGTTGAGCAAATTATTGATGCAATAAAGAACAACAAAAGATATCACTGAGTGATGATGAGCAATGTTGAATTTTAAGCTTCAAAAAACATTAAACAATAGCTTCAGGAAATAAACTTGTCAGATGATAGTACTACTTGAGGAAATTAATTACTTTTTCTTAAAATGCAATGAGAGAAAGCAATCTTAGGTACGAATTGAACTTCTGAGAGAACAAGCATATAATTTTACATTTTTACCAACTAATTCAAATTATAAAAGATTTTTTGCTAAAGATAAAACAAAGATATATTTCTAAAGATTATAATTCCTAACATATAAACTCATGTACACTTAAATTTTTCTCAAGTAATTTTTGAACAGTAATACTACTAGTATTATTCTAACAGTCAAGAGAAGAAAAAGAGCTACAAACATGACAATAAAAACAACATTTAATTAAAAGAATTTATGAAGTGCTATACAAATTAAAAACAGATTAATTAATGTAAAAATTTAAGATGAGAAATTAAACTGAACAGAGATGAAAAAGTATTCAGGATTAAGCAAGTGAAGAGTGAAATTGATTTCAAAGATGACTGATATAATACAAACAAAATGTTTTTCATGATTTGTATGGTTTAGGTTAAGAATTTTACTTAATGTTTCTTAATCAACAGATGTGGTCTGTAATTAACATAAATAGTTGAAACTTTTGAAATAAACAACTCTTAGTTTTCAAAAATATTTATAATTAACAATTAAAAAACCTGTAATTTTTATTCTTTTTTTCATTAAACTATAACAGTCTAATTTTGAATTGTCTATGACTTTTACATAAGAGTCATAAAAATTTATGACAAGAAATTTAGCTAACAATAAAAGGTAGATGGAAAATGTTAGTGATTTTTTAAAATATTTAAATTAAGATAACTAAATCCTATTAGAAGAAGTACATAAGTAAACACATTCTTTAGTTTCATGCCACAAAAATTAATCAAAGAAACCATAACTACTAAATCATTCCACAAGTCTCACAAGGTAAAACCATGTTTTTTATCAATAAAAATATTCAGTTATATTTAATTTTCCTTGGTTTATCATGAAATATATTTTGGCTAAATATTTGAAAACCAGTTCTTGATTCAACAGCAGAATAAAGGTCTCGGAAATGAAATTGTAATAATGCTTTAGATTAGATTAATTTAGACTGCTCCCCAAAATTCAGGCTTATATAGAGTAATTCTGATATATTTTATAACAAAGAATTTATTTTAAAAGCAAATTAAAAATAAAATAAAAATAAAATAAAGTAAATATTTATTTACTTTATTTTATTTTTATTTTCCTTGTAAATTTGTAAACAAGAAGAAATTGTTATAGATTTAAATTTTTAATAAATTTTAATTGATGCATAACAATAGGATTAATTTTTCTCATTAAAGTCAGAGAGAAAAATGTTGTATCTGTGACTCTCCTAAATAGTTTAATGATTATATATATATGATACTTAGTCCTTGCTGACACATTTTTTCATTCGACTTTATCGAGGCAAGTGATGATAAACAAAAGTGAAATGTTGTGTAGTTACATGAAATTCAAAATTTTTTTAAAAGACACTCCTGTGTAAGCCTCTTTTAGGTATTAGTAACTTTTACTTTTTTCTTTTTTGAGTAAGAGTGTGTTTTTGAATTTCAAGTAACTAAACAGTTTGCTTTGGTTTATCATCAGTTTCCTTGATAAAGTCAATGATAAAACACATTGGCAAAGTCTAAATACTATTTTCCAATATCTATTTTATTCAGTTTGTCTTCTCTACAGATTTATTCTGAGAACACATACACTCACACACACACACACACATATATATATATATATATATATATATATATATATATATATATATATATATATATATATATATTCAGTTCAAAATTTTTATCAGATAAAAGTAAATGAATAACTATTTCAGATTCAAGTAATATGATTCATAGTATTTTACTTAGATATCATTTACTTATATCTAATATCAATATTATAAAATGAAAAAGTAATAATTACTTTTAAAAATAACTTTGTAATTTTAAAAATAATAATTACATATGAAAATAATTATTTATTAGTAATTGTATTTAAATTTATAATTCATTTCTGGTTGTTCATGATTTTTATTATTTTATTCCTTAGTTGAAATACATTTAAATGTTTTAAAAAATAATGCACACCCTCAAAACCTTTCAACTGTCTATTTGTCTATAATTCTTCCTATCAAGTATTCCTATACCTTGAAAATAAATAGCATTTTAGGAAGCAAATAATTTCAAATTACAGCAAAAATGATATCAAGATGGAATAAAACTCATAAACAATAATAATAATGAGAACATTTCATACAGAAATTTCAAAATAGTATCTTCACACTTATTAGTTAGTAAAACAAAGATACCATGAAAATTAGAGAGGAAGAGCTGACAGAATGACTATGGAGGATCTTTGTTTAATTATCAAGGCTTCTCTGATGAAAGGGATTAGAGAGTGATGATCATTAAAGATGGAATTCCAAGGTGTGGTGTATAAATTCAGCAAGTTTATTCCTTTATTTCCAATTTTGCATTGTTTGTACAAATGATGAGAATGTAAAGAGTGTTCCAATAACTTGGACCGATTTTAAATGTGAATTAAGTTTAAGCATCTAATGAGTGGAGGTGCGCTGCTGAAGCCTTCACAGATATTTGGGCAATATTATTTTTCACATATAATTGCCATAACTTAAATAATATGATCCAATAGAGAAATAAATAAATTTTCACCAATAACACTGATTTATTTACTGCTGACTTTGATCCGTCTTAATGAAACAGCTTTAATTCACATTTAAAATCAGTCCAAGGTATTGGAACACCCTTTATAAATAATAACTGGGGTAGAAAAATATATGGGAAACAGCCAATTTAAAAAGCAGCTATTTAAAGAGTGCCAAAGTACATATTTAGTTTCATAATAAAATCATATCAAAGTTAAATTTTCAGAAAAATATCAATTAAAGAAGCACAAATTTTTAAGTGGAAAATTGTTTTTAAAATGAAGCATTCTCTGCGATATTTTTAAACTTTAAATAAAAGTATATTTTTATATTTCAGATAAAATATATGAAATAAAAGAAAAATAATAAATTTAAAAATGTCAAAAGATGTTTAGTTATAGACAATTTAAAATAAGAAATATATTTTTCTCTCCACAGAGTGGACTGGAACATGTGGATAGCAGTGTGTATTCTACTGTTTGTCATGAATACAAGCCTAGCTGTAGACTTAACTTATTATGTAAAAGAAGGCCAAAGCCCAGGTACATTAGTAGGTGACATTTCTATGGACACACACTCAGTAGATGGAATATCACATCAAAACAATGGATTAATCACATTTAATCTCCTCCAACAAGGTATGTCAGATACTGGCCAACTGTTCCGCGTTTCTAAGAATTCAGGAAAACTTTATACAACCCAAAACCTGGATGCAGAATTGATGTGTAAGCGAGAGAAAGAATGCTATGAAATGATAGATGTGGCAGTGAGAAAAGGAACATCATTCATCAAGCTGTTAGAAATAAAAATCATTCTACAAGATGTAAATGATCATCAACCTGAGTTCCCCAAAAAGCAGGTTAATATTCAATTTGAAGAAAATGACAGCAAAGGAACAAAAATTTCAATTCCTAATGCTGTAGACAAAGATGTTGGAATCCAAAATTCACAGATAACTTATCAATTGAAGAAGAACCGTGATGAACCATTTACATTGTCTGTTTTAAAAAGAGTCGATGGTACATCTGATTTAAGCATTATATTAGAAAACAAACTGGATAGAGAAGCCAAGGATTTCTACTTAATTCAAGTGATAGCTAAAGATGGAGGTACTCCTCACAAACAGAGTGTTTTAGACGTGCACATTGGAATAACGGATGTTAATGATAATGCTCCGATCTTTACACAGAAAGTCTACAATATTTCAATAAATAATGAACCGAGCAGACTTGTAGCTGTTTTAATCTTATCTGCACAAGATTTAGATTCAGACAAAAATGGAAAAGTTTCATACCACTTCATCTCAAAAACATCAGAAACTGTTAGGTCCCATTTTGATTTAGATGAAGAAACAGGAGAGGTTTTTTTACAAAAAAGATTTTCTCTGGGACAAGAGTTGCTACATAACTTATATGTGGAAGCCATAGATGGGGGCAGTCCTCCATTGAGTTCTCTGGCAAAGGTTTTAGTCAATGTAATCAGCCAACAGAATAATCCACCAACAATAAATATTAATTTTGTTTTTGCATCCACTGTAAATACAACTACCATTTCAGAAGACATAGAAGTTGGCAGTTTCATTGCTTTTGTAAAGGTCACTGATCATGATGTTGGGCAGAATGGAGAAGTTAGATGTGATCTGCAGCATGATAAGTTCCAGTTGCAGAGTCTCGGCATGAAAAAATATAAAGTCATTCTGAAAAGTCCAGTTGATAGAGAAAGTGAAGACCTCCATGACATTATCATCACTTGTCATGATAAAGGATCCCCTCCATTGCACAGTAAAAAAGAGTTCTCGATCAAAGTGATTGATGTTAATGATGTAAGACCACAATTTTTTAGAGAGATTTATAGATTTAGCATTGATGAGAACCAGAAATCTCAAATTCCAGTTGGCTTCATCAATGCCAGTGATCAAGATCTTGGAGCAGGAGGACAACTCAGTTATTCTCTGCTTACCAAAGATAAGAAATTTCTACCTTTTCAAATTAGAGAGGATGGCTTAATTTCAACATTAAATTCAATAGATCATGAAATGCAAGATATTTATAAATTCCAGGTTCTTGTGAAAGATAATGGAAAACCACCATTAAATAATACAGTGAATGTCATTGTTGAAGTGAGAGATGAAAATGATAATGCTCCATATTTTAATTTCCCTCGTGTTAATCCTTTTACATTAGATCTTGTATATTATCCACATCATACAAAGAACATCACAATTCTAAGAGCATCCGATAGTGATAGTCGGGAAAATGCTTTTCTCAAATATGAAATAACTTCAGGCAATGAGAAACAATTATTTACAATCAACCGATATACTGGCTTGTTATCTTTCACTCGTACTGTTACTCAACAAGATGCTGGTTCATATGACTTGGAGTTTGTGGTCAAGGATAGTGGTACCCCAGTCCAATCAGCATCAACCACTATATTTTTAATACTGACTGTTAGCAATAAAACTTTTGAAGTTCCAAAATCAGTTCGTATAAAAGCAGATGACAAAATACATTTTAACTTAGTAATCATCATCACATTGATTTCTGTCACTGTGTCTGTGATAATTACAGCTTCAATGTCTATATGTATTTTGCGTTACTGCCACCGAAGAAATATTCCACAAGGAGAGGAGATAAGTACTCCTCATAGATGTCCTAATGAACAAAGACATTTAATGTGTCCTTCCTACCATACAAGTTCATGGCCTGATGTACCGTCAACAGTGTCTGATCCAGATAAAGCAAGGAATACACACTTCACAGAACCAAGAAGATTAATCTCACAAAGTGATAAGTTTAATAATATGCAAAGAAATTCACCATTAAAACCACAAATATCTACAGATATATCACATCAGGTAAGTACATTTTCAGTTGTTAAATTATCTATTTGTTAAAAAAAAGGATAATTACAAAATAGCAATTTTTGTGAACAGTTATTTCAATAAATTTATTAATGTATATAGTAGAAATACATTGTTTATTTAAAGCTCTCATATTCTTCCATATTGTTATTCTCATTATAGTTATTGTGAATAGTAAAAACGATGATCAACAAAACCATGATAATACGCTAAATGTAATAGGCCATTTCTGTAAATTTCTCAAGCTTATTCAATCACTTAAGTCAACAAGAAATTAAAAGATTTTATTTTATTATTCAGTACTTGATTTTTTAAATTTTTAAGCATATATTCTATTATGTGACATAAAATTAGAAAAAAATATTTTTCCATTTTTTTACCTTCACAGATGTGTATTGAGGAGATAGCAGAAATCACAAATATGGATAGACATGAAAAGTGTTCAGTTATGGTTTCTGGAAATAATAGCTGCAGATCTACAAAATCCTCACACTCTGATAGTGGACATGGCTGGCATGAGGGAGTCATGGGACGGGGTGTGGAGGTGCCAGGTATGTAGTAAGGGATATCAGACTGGGTCAGTCTGTGACAAGTTCAAAATCAAACCTGTCACAAACAAATGTTAAAAGAAAACAAACACTTCTTCACTTAATATATAGCATACATGCTTACTTGTTAAGTTTTAATACAGAAACACATTTTAGTAAGCTACAAATAAGCAATGGCTATAAATACCCAAAACAAAGACTTTAATGTTCATTCATGTTTGCAGTGAATATCACCAAAATAAGCAACAAAATATATAGATGTAAAATAAGAATAGCAATAACCTATTTTCCCTCATGTTTTTCCAAGATATTCTCATAAATTGTATGATAAAAAAACTGAAACAAGAATATAACTTCTACATAAAGTTTTGATTGAAAACCAAAAACAAAAAAAAAATGAAAAAAAAAATAACAAAACCAAAACAAAACACTGTGCCCAGTTTGTTCATAGATAGTATATCATGAGAAAACAACATTAATCTTAGTTGGATGTACATATCTTTGACAAATACTTGAACTAAATGCTTCTTCCCCACCTTACAAATATGAAAATGACTGAATTCTATTTTCAGTGCATGGATAATGGACATTAGAAGTCACCTGTGAGACATGTTACATTCACTGTGACAAAAAAAAAAAAAAAAGAAAAAAAAAGACAAATGAAAAAAAAAAAAAGAAAAGAAAACAGTTACCATGCTTGCCTAAAAAATAAACTCTTCTTCTGTAGACTATCTGTTTCTGGCATCTATGCTTTGATTCTATTTCACTAAACCCTATTTTTAAAGTATCAATGACATGTGTTGCCCTAATAATTGTTTACATGCATTTAACTTTTTCAGAACAGTTCTCATCCCAATACTGTCATTCTCCTTCACCTCAAACTGACCAATTCCACAGCAGAGATATGAAGTCCATAGAACAGATAATCAGCTACCCCAGTGATGCCATGATCACTGCGAGGTGTTTCTTCAAACCAAACATTGGCCAAAGCACAGAGTTGATGGAAAAAAAATCTGCCACAATGGAGAGTGGCACTCCTGGCTCACATCCAGTGCTTAGGACTTCACCAGTGAACAGCTGTCCTACTTCATACCCCAGACCTCTTCCTCCTGTACCACATCCGCCTAAGTAGATATATCTTGTAAATGTACTATCATACTGCCTTGACAAATATGTTTCAAATTATGCTGTAAAAAATCACAGAAAATAATGGCATAGACAAAATTTCTTTTTAAAATTCAAATGATAATTAAAGCTTTTAATGCAAAATAATATTGGTTATTGTTTTGATTTAGCTGATGCATGGGTTTAAAAATGCCCACAGTATATAAATGACAAAAGACTTATGAAAGAATATAAAAATAAAAAAAGAAATGATAGTTTTGTTATGCCAATACAGTCAGTTTTCTCTTTTTGTAAAATGGAGAGAAGAGAAAATTATATCACCTCTATTCCTTTAAGAAAAAAAACAAACTTATTAATCAAAGAATCATAGATTATGAAGTAAAAAGTTACTCAAAAATCTGAAGTAGCAAAATAAGTCGTTATGACTGATTATTGTGTATTATCCTCTCTATATTATTATTCACTTAAAATATAACCAGTGACAGCACTAATGCAGATTACAAGGCAGACACAGACACACACACAAAAAAATGATAGAAAAGATAAGCGGCAATGATTTCTAAAGTGTGTATTGATTTGAAGAGAAGATATCCATTGACCTAGATTTTTCATGTTCTAGAAGTGGTACTCAGATTTTGTATTGATAAGTAAATATACAGGATATTGATTTCTAGAGAAGATTACCATCACTGTTGTTTTTATATTTTTTCAAAATTGGTTTTTAACACTGTAGTTTTAATAGCATTTACACAATGGAATTTCAGATAAATTAATCACTTAGAAAAAAAATCTAATACTTGAATAAAAAAAATATTTATTACTTTAAAAAATAAAAAAGTTTAAAGTATGAGAAAAGTTAATAAGTTGGTTAAAGAAAATAAAGTACAAGTCAAATTTATTTAAAAAGGTAAAATGAGAACAACAACATAACTTTGCATAGTTTAACATTTTTCTTGATTAAGAATGACAACATCATAACAGAAAAAGAGAGAGAAAAATATTAAGTCAAAGAAAAAAATATAAATTTGCTTATAGTAGCATGAAAAAAGGGCTGAGTTATTATTTATTTCCCTGAAGCTTTGATTCATCACTCACTTTCATGTATGTGTATGTATGATTTTGTATGTAAGAGCATGTGAATGTGTGTGCAAAGAAAAAAAAAAAAAAAAAAAAAAAAAAAAAAAATCATAAAAATGTAGCGATAGAGATCCTGCCTTTATTCAATCAGTTCCGGTGACTGGAGCAGCCATTACATACACAAGACACTTGATAGGATAACAAACTGCTATCTCTCTCACAAACACACACACACACATCAACACACATACACACACACACACACACACTTACTTATTGCTGTTGTCACACAGCAGCAGTAGTAAAAACAGAAATCTATACAAGGATGTACTTCTTATCTCACCACAGATTCCACTGGATTTAACATCACAGGTGAGTAGCTGTTAATGTTTTTATGTCTCTTTTTATTGTCTTAGGGCTCAAGTAGTCTGATAAAAACAAATAAGTCTAAATATGGTTTTAATCTTTTTGTTAGATCAATTGAACATATATGTTTTTTTTTTTATCTTCTCAGTGTATGTCTCTAAAAAATAACAGAATAATTAATGTAAGTCTCCATAGCTGTAATAGTATATTCCTTGGCTTACATCTATATTTCACTAAATTTAATGCTTCTTTGTGACTACTTTAAAAGGCTCCATAAAACTTCTACAGACATTTGCACTTTAAAAAAAATATATATTTTTAAGATAAATTTCAAAATTAACTCTATGTATTTTTGTAAATCTTTACCTAAGTTGTAAATTTGTATGCTTCTGTAGTGTGTTATTTATGTCTTGATTTTTTTCTTTTTCTCTTTTTTTGTGTGTGACATTTATGAAATGTTTTTGTATCAGCAAAGGTAACAATCAACCTCTTTAGTTTAAGTTAATTCCTTTCTTCATTTGTTTGATTTTTGAAATTGCTTATTCATCAATTTAAGAAAAATGCATATTCTGCAAAATAGAAAAATTGTATGTCTTTATGAGAACATCAATTATCATAAAGAATTCAATAAGACTGCACAAAACATAGAAAAGATTTTCACTTAGAACTTTTTTGTTTTAAATCAATTAAATAAAACTCAAATCTCAAATTTCTATATTCATTGTAAAAAGTTTTTAAAATGTGTTGCTTATTTTCTTTTTTCTCAATTTTAAGGAAAAATATCTGATTTTCAGAAATGGCAAAGTTAGTTTTGACTGTGGTCAATCAGAATAAAAGACCTGATGCATAATTTGGTGCCAGAGAAATGCTTGAACTCTTTCACTTTCTATGATTGCAAACACATAAATGGAAAAAAAAACTTTGACAAAAACAAGATGATATATATGAAGGATGAGTAAAATTTATTGCTGAATAAAATGTTCATTAATTACTGGAATTGGTTATATACAAAATGTTTTCTTGGCAACAAATCCTTTTTACAGGAATTTATAGATTTGAGGCATGAATCTGGCTAATTAAAAGCATTGGGGAAATGCAACAAAGTCTAACTTTATCTCAACAAAAAGAAAACTTTGCCTAACAAATAACTTTGAGATAATTTCATTATTTAAAAAGTGATGATGCATAAATTTATCAATTGAACATTTTTTAAACTTCTTTGCAATATTTGTACAACTTATAGTCTTCAAGATGATGCTTTTCAAGTGAGTTCATAATCTGAGCATGTTAAAATTTGCAGGTTTTCAAATCTTTTTTAATTGTAAAATATTGTTTATTATGCATTTTAGATGAGGAATTCATATGTTGAGAAAGACTTATAAATAAATGGGCTAGAAAGTTTTGCAGCTTTAATGTAAAAAAAAATACACAATATAAGCTTATTTTTATTATGTTAAGTGATAGATGTTTAAGATTAACTGTTAGAATTATTAGTGGATAATAGTTAATATTCATAATGCAAACTTCAAACTTTTAAGTAGGCTGGAGTATAAGAATTTATTTAACTTGTTTTAAAATATTTAACAAAACTGATCAATTAAAATAAAAAGTGAACACAAATAATATGGCTATAACTAAGTAATTTTTAAATAATTAAAATTTAAGGAAGAGTGATAAATTTAATTTAGGGAACTTACATATAATAACAAATATGTGCATATATATATATATATATATATATATATATATATATATGTATGTATGTATGTATGTATGTATGCACACCATATATATGTTTAATATATTGAAAGTAGACCAAAACACATTATTCATAACCACTCATATATTTGTAAATTAAAAAAAAATTATACCAGATACTTATGAATGTCACCAATTTTTTTACATTAAAATAATAAACTTAAATCTTATTTAAGAAAATTATACAGTAAAGTATTTTCCTTGAAACCCATGTCATTCATATTCTGAACAATTATCTTGCTTAAGAATAAATATCCAGCACAAACATAAAAACATCACATAGCCAGAAAACCTTATACAGTAATGAAAGTCACTATATAATCAGATCAAATCAAGTTAATGTCTATCTTATGCTGGAAAGTAGAAGCAGCAGCAATAACAGTAAAATCTAATATAGATTCTTTATCATAAATAAAATATGCAAACTTTTATATACCTTAGATAGAGATCTATACTATATATTAGTGGGGGGATATTTTTCATTTGTTACTTGTAAATATACATGAAAATAAGAATTAATTCTATTTAAACTAAACTGTAGGCAATAAAAAGTTTCAATTAGATATTCTCTAAAATATATTTCAGATTCCAGGTATTATTTTAATAACAGACTTTTATAAAAATTAACTTTTTCAGCAAACCGATATCACTGAATTTTGCGAGTCTTTAATGCAAAGATAGTAAAAATAAATTATGGCCATCGCCTTTATTTGTCCATAATGTATTTTTCAGTTGAATATTATTGATTTTTACTCAGACTGACACCCTTGTTTACAAAAAGATGGCAAACATTTTTATTCTAAACAAACAAATCCATCATTATTTAATATTATGGAAAATACTTGAAATATTTTTAAAACTGAATTATTTTTTATGAATTTAGATTATATATATTTAATAAAAAAATACATAATGAACTTTTGTTTAAAAACTAGTCTTTTATAATATATTTTATTTTATAAAAGATCAAAACTTTGTATATCAGCACCTTTTAAATTGTTTGAAATAAAACGTTTTATACACAGAAAACCAATACATGTTTAAATAGAGAAGTTACCTATAAATCTAGATTAGATACAACTCTGCGACTAATTTTAAAATAATGATGAGAATTAAAATTAAGAATATTACAATAAGTATTCTGAGATAATTTTTTCAAAATATTCTGGCATTGAAAAAAAATAAAAAAACTATATTCTAAACTTTCAGCATTTGGGGATAAGATAAATAGTTATAAATATAATTATAGGTTGAAATGTAAATAGAATCATATAATAGATGAAAAGATGATTAGTTATTCTGCATAAAATTTTTAAATTATATTAAAATATATACTTTGATATATTTTTTGTGTTTTACAATTGCACTGAATTCAAGTAATTTTCTTCTTTTTTTTTTACTTTTTCTTAACAGATTCCACTGCAACATGTTGATACAACTTCATCTTCTGCTAGTTATCTTACAAACAAGCTTAGCTGTAGACTTAACTTATTATGTAAAAGAAGGCCAAAGCCCAGGTACATTAGTAGGTGACATTTCTATGGACACACACTTGACAGATGGTCTATCACATCAAAACAATGAATTAATCACATTTAATCTCCTCCAACAAGGTATGTCAGATACTGGCCAACTGTTCCGCGTTTCTAAGAATTCAGGAAAACTTTATACAACCCAAAACCTGGATGCAGAATTGATGTGTAAGCGAGAGAAAGAATGCTATGAAATGATAGATGTGGCAGTGAGAAAAGGAACATCATTCATCAAGCTGTTAGAAATAAAAGCCATATTAAAAGATGTAAATGATCATCAACCTGAGTTCCCCCAAAATCAAGTGAACATTCAGTTCTCTGAGAGAGATCGCAAAGGTACAAAAATAACAATCCCTAATGCTGTAGACAAAGATGTTGGAATCCAAAATTCACAGATAACTTATCAATTGAAGAAGAACCGTGATGAACCATTTACACTGTCTATTTCAGAAAGAGTAGATGGTACATCTGATTTAAGCATAGTATTAGAAGATATGCTAGACAGAGAAGCCAAGGATTCCTATTTAATTCAAGTGATAGCTAAAGATGGAGGTACTCCTCACAAACAGAGTGTTTTAGATGTGCACATTGGAATAACGGATGTTAATGATAATGCTCCGATCTTTACACAGAAAGTCTACAATATTTCAATAAATAATGAACCGAGCAGACTTGTAGCTGTTTTAATCTTATCTGCACAAGATTTAGATTCAGACAAAAATGGAAAAGTTTCATACCACTTCATCTCAAAAACATCAGAAACTGTTAGGTCCCATTTTGATTTAGATGAAGAAACAGGAGAGGTTTTTTTACGAAAAAGATTTTCTCTGGGACAAGAGTTGCTACATAACTTATATGTGGAAGCCATAGATGGGGGCAGTCCTCCATTGAGTTCTCTGGCAAAGGTTTTAGTCAATGTAATCAGCCAACAGAATAATCCACCAACAATAAACATAAATTTTGTTTTTGCATCCACTGCAAATACAACTACCATTTCAGAAGACATAGAAGTTGGCAGTTTCATTGCTTTTGTAAAGGTCACTGATCATGATGTTGGGCAGAATGGAGAAGTTAGATGTGATCTGCAGCATGATAAATTCCAACTGCAGAGTCTCGGCATGAAAAAATATAAAGTTATTCTGAAAAGTCCAGTTGATAGAGAAAGTGAAGACCTCCATGACATTATCATCACTTGTCGTGATAAAGGATCCCCTCCATTGCACAGTAAAAAAGAGTTCTCGATCAAAGTGATTGATGTTAATGATGTAAGACCACAATTTTTTAGAGAGATTTATAGATTTAGCATTGATGAGAACCAGAAATCTCAAATTCCAGTTGGCTTCATCAATGCCAGTGATCAAGATCTTGGAGCAGGAGGACAACTCAGTTATTCTCTGCTTACCAAAGATAAGAAATTTCTACCTTTTCAAATTAGAGAGGATGGCTTAATTTCAACATTAAATTCAATAGATCATGAAATGCAAGATATTTATAAATTCCAGGTTCTTGTGAAAGATAATGGAAAACCACCATTAAATAATACAGTGAATGTCATTGTTGAAGTGAGAGATGAAAATGATAATGCTCCATATTTTAATTTCCCTCGTGTTAATCCTTTTACATTAGATCTTGTATATTATCCACATCATACAAAGAACATCACAATTCTAAGAGCATCCGATAGTGATAGTCGGGAAAATGCTTTTCTCAAATATGAAATATCTTCAGGCAATGAGAAACAATTATTTACAATCAACCGATATACTGGCTTGTTATCTTTCACTCGTACTGTTACTCAACAAGATGCTGGTTCATATGACTTGGAGTTTGTGGTCAAGGATAGTGGTACCCCAGTCCAATCAGCATCAACCACTATATTTTTAATACTGAATGTTAGCAATAAGACTTTTGAAGTTCCAAAATCAGTTCATATAAAAGCAGATGACAAAATACATTTTAACTTAGTAATCATCATCACATTGATTTCTGTCACTGTGTCTGTGATAATTACAGCTTCAATGTCTATATGTATTTTGCGTTACTGCCACCGAAGAAACATTCCACAAAGAGAGGAGATAAGTACTCCTCATAGATGCCCTAATGATCAAAGACATTTAATGTGTCCATCCTACCATACAAGTTCATGGCCTGATGTTCATGCAGCCATATCAGATCCAGATAAAGCAAGGAATACACACTTTACAGAACCAAGAAGAATATCCCAACAAGACAAGTTTATTAGTGGCCACAGAAGTTCACCATTAAAACCACATGCATCTACAGAGATTACTCATCAGGTAAGTTCATAAGTAAATTGATTGTCTTTATTCATATTGAAAGAGACAGTGAGATTAAATAAATAAAATCAATTACCCAGGGAACTGTAAATAAGATATACCAATATCTAAGTAATAAAATAGCTGATAATGTTATTGTAAATAATATTATAATTGATACTTTCAAATTACAATAAATACAACATAATACTATTTTTCTTTTCAATTAAAATGTTTAAAATTATAAAATTTTGCTTTTATATTCTTATTGAGTTCATCCTTTTGTGTTAATGGAATATTTTGTTTTGGTTGTTGCACTTGTTATGCTTCGACATAATGATTTTTTTTCTGTTGTTTTTATGTTTATGTTTTTTTCTATTTCCTTGCAACAAGCATAAAACATTTTTTTCCTTTCATAATGAATTGAAATTGTGCATTAATAAACTGAAATTGTGCTTTCATACGTATATTCTCTTGATTTTGATTGGTGTAACACTTTTCTAAAAAATCTATTCATATTAAGTAGGTCATGTGATTAACAAATGTCATTTATTATGCTTATGTATTCCTTTATAATGGCTCATAGTTTTCTTAGAAAAATGATTTACTTGTATTGCAATATTGTCTTTCTAGATTTTGTTATATTTTTGCAACTATAGAAAGAATCAAAATATATATTTTAATCAATCTCATGACATTGAATATTTGTCATTCTCAATACGCAAACAACTTTGTTGATCATAATTCTAGTTTGATTATTTGTAACATTCAAAACTGTTGAGGTCAATATTTTTTTCAATTTCCAGTTTTCCATATACTTCAATAGATTTGTTTGTTTTAATGAGAAATGTATTGTACTAATATTGAAGCAATATTTTGATCTGCTGTACGAGTTTTTCTTTTTTTAATTTATGCTTAATGTTTTTTAATGAAGTAGTAATACACACACACACACACGTGTGTGTGTGTGTGTGTATACTGCCACTTTGTTACTTTATATATAGAATTGTAAGTGTAAACAATATATGGCATTTTAAAAATATTTCTTTTGATTTGCTTTATTCAAGCAGTGATTTTGAAATGAATATTCAGAAATCATGAATTTTTCCAAGATTAAAAAATTGATGTTCATTTTGCTTTTCTCTGGTCAATATATTGTCATCTAGTACTATTTCAACAATTTGATATCTTAATATAAGTGATATAAATATAAACAAACTGAACTCTCACTTGAATTACTTATTCTTTAATAAACTTTCATAAGGTAATTACATTTTTGTCACTTGAATAGTGATTTTATATATATATATATATATATATATATATATATATATATATATATACACACGCACACACACACACACACACACACACACACACTGGACTCTCCCACTGTTTTCAATGTATGAGGATGAAGCAAATCAGTTCCTAGAATTTGACAGCCAGATTACCTGCACATATCATTGTGCAGAAGTGGTGAAGGCTTGTGCAGAGCCAACCACACTTTTTGGAAAAGCTGAATACAGAGAACTGATGCATAACATCCCCAAACAACCCACCACAGGTTTTGAATTCAGACTTCTCCTTCTCCTCAACTGGTTGCCACCCAAGGCTATAGAACCTAGTCTGTCCTGCTATTTACCCTTAGCTCTCCTCAATATATATATATATATATATATATATATATATATATATATATATATATATATGTGTGTGTGAGTGTGTGTGTGTTATAGGAATTTTTTTAAATACATCTATTCAAAGTTGCAAAGAGAAATTCGGTCTAAATGATATTTAACTTGTTAATTTAGAGATAAACTAATCATTTTTTATAAATTATAAGCGAATTATCTCTGGATTATTAATCATTTTAGAATAGATACAGATTTCTTTTTTCCCTAGAAATTATTCAAAAATGTTTTGTTACAGTTATTATTGTTTTATTAATATACATAATTAACAACTGTCTTTTATTTGATTTTTAATTATCCTTAATAAGTTAGAAATTATATATGTATTAGTTTAATTCCTAATAAAAATGCTGGGTGAAATCTTTACTCTACAATAGAACATGCTGGATTTATTTTAAAATATCAATTTAATTTTACTTCAATTTATTTAAGTCTTGATCCTAGATTAGAGATACAGTATTGGATGTAATGCTTTAATGTTCACTGTTTAATTTCTTGTTCAAATGTGTTAATCATAATTCAGTTAAGAGAATTCATTTTTTCAAAATAAATTTATAAAACAGATTAGTAATACTTATTGACTTCTATGCTTTCCAAAGATTTCTTGAACAGAAAAAATATTCTAATATTTGATCAGATTTTGGAAAACGGATCAAGCCTAAAACCTTTAAACATTCCCTCTTAAAATATACGAATGTTAAGTAAGATACCTTGAAGTAAAAAATACTGCTATAAGCTAATAAAATATCTAAGATTTATCTGATGATGAACAGTTAATACATTTGAGAGGACAATGTCTGGAATTATAGTAAAATCATCATTATTGTCTTTTTTTCTTTCTATGTATAAATTTTATATATATTGAACAGTAATAAAAACAAAACATTTTGTTCATTTATATATACATAGGACATAATTTCAAGTATAGCTTTTTAGAAATAAATTTCACCAAGAAATAATAAATGCAACTTTCTAAATTATAAAATACAAAAGATATAGAAATGTTTTAAATATGCTGAAATTGCTTAACATATTTTATCCTTTTTTCTATCAAATTGTCCTTACTTTGTGATTTTTTTGTTTTTTAATTTTTACTAAATTTCAATCATAAGTAATATTCTGATAAAGTTGGTTTTATTTAAAATTATATCAGTTTGGTTAAAAACTTAAATTTGAATTTTATATCTTTTGAGATTTTAATTTATACGAAATTCAAAATAACTTTTGATTTGCAGTTTATATATTTTCTAATTATATATTCTGTTGGAATAAAAGTTTGTAGTGTTTTTCAATAAATGGTATTCGAACACATGATTTCATTTCAGATGTAATTGAAATTTATGATATACATATAGATATTTAGAAAGGTGACATTTCAATGTGTCTTTCTATATGAGTTATGTGTGGATGGTGAATTTTAAATGCTTTTACAGTGAAAGTGAAAATGTCGTACAAACAACACAAAGATATGTGCCATTTATGGAGATGGTGCTGTAGCTGAAAGTACTGTTTGTATGCAAATTGTTACGTTCAGAAGTGGAAATTTTCATTGAAAAACTAACAACAGTCTTGCAGCCTGCAATTGTTGATCATGACCAAATTAAAATACTCATTAAAATTAATCCAGGTTACATGATACTGGACATTGCAGAGATAGTCCAGATAATGAGCACATGGTCAATTTGTTAGAAAATTTACTTTCAAATCATGAGACTTGGGTTCAAATTTCATCATGACCAATTTGTCCGGTAAGTGACTTTTTGATGTTATTGGCCTAAGGACATACTGTAGCATACCTATGGATGATAATGGGCATGTCCCCATTCACATAAATACTGTATATTGGTCTGCAGTTGAATATTCATTCACTTGACTCACTTCTAGCAGTTAACTACTTCTTCTATGCACCGCTGGCAAATCTTATATGTATTGTTCTTGTCCTAAGTATTATCGTTCATTACCAATTTTCGTTTGATTATTCTATTCAATAACCTTCTCGAGGTTACAACAGGATGCGATCTCAGCATGTGGCATCTTTAGAAAGTGTCAGAAAACTATACTACAGGTTGACCCAAGCCTTGTGAATTAAATTTGGTAGACGTAACTATTTGGGAGCTGTCAGTGGTTGTATAGGCATGAAGCCACAAGTCATCATGACTGAGGGCTTGAGCGTACTGGCCTTTCTCAGGATGTTGATCACCCCAAATGATGCACTCTCTCCCAGAAACTGTAACAAAGGTTCACTCAGCATAGTTGTAGTATAAACCATAGGTGGGCTCTATGGATGTTGAACAAACTCAACTGTGCCTGAGCAGACATCTGCATCAGGGATGGGCTAACCACCCTAGCAGACAGACATACTCAGATACAAGTGGCCAGCAAATTATTTATTATCCCACATTTCTCATATGAGTGTCGTGAAGCATTTAAAACACTTGGCTACATGAATTGCTACAATGTTTGTGTGGCTCATGATTTAATGAAAAAAAAATTAATGAACCATTTGCTATTCTCTAATCAAATTCAATGAAAATGACCCATTTTTTAAGAGAACAATCCAAAGTGATTAAAAATGGATTGTTTACAAAAATGGTAGAGTGAAAAAGGTCCAAGAGAAAATGAATGATTGTTAATCACTCCAAAAGCTGATCAGCATATGAAGAAAATAATGTTGTGTATCTTGTCGGACTGGAAAGGCATTGTGTATTATGAGCTCTTATTTCAAAATCAGATGTTGAATTTAAACATTTAAAGTACTGTTCCCAAATGAAGAAGGTAGAAATCAATGAAAAGCATCCAGAACTGGCCACTTGGAAGGGTGTCATCTGACATCATGATTATGCCAGGCCTCACATCTTTTTGCAGACCCAGCAGAAATTAGTACAGCTTGGCTGGAATTTCTTACTATCTGCCATACTCACCTGAACTTGTACCTTCAGATTACAATTTTTTTTATATTCCTACAAAATTCTCAATGTGAAGAACTTCAGTTTTATGGAAGCCTGTAAAAACCACTTTGACCAGTTTATCACCCAGAAATACTCCAAGAAGATGCTTTAAAGATGGCAAAAAATAGAACAAAATGGCACATACATGGTTGAATAAATGTACATACAATATTTAAATCTTGTATCTACAAAATCTTTTTAAAAGTTTATATACAAAATTCAAATTGTGAAATATCTTTCAGGCATTTATCTATTTATTTATAATTTTGGAATCTTTCTATCCATTAAATGGAATCTAAAATGCTGATTTCAATTTCACACAAATTTTAAATATGAATAATTACATTCCAGATCACTTAATTAAAATAGTTTCAAGATCCTTACAGACTAAATGAAATTTCTTCATGATTTATTTGGCATTTAAATTGTTTTTATTATTTTATATTTGCTTGGAAAATGGTTTTTAACTTTTTTATCTCCTTGGAAATTGAAATGTTCTTACTTCTAAGTGAGAGACACAAATTCTGTTTTCAGTCTATATTAAAAAGATACTTTATCTTCAGTCATAAAAATATCATCTGGTTTTGACATTGAAGGAAATACACAAAAAAGTATAAAAAAGCAATACCATTTTATTGTTATTATCCAAGTGACTTTATACATATATTAAATTTTTAAGTAGATAGATAGAAAGCTGTCAAAAATTTTAACCTAAATATAAAACATATTTGCATTATCCTAAGTAATATTGGAAATCACAAAGCTAAATAAAAAAGTAGTCAGTTAATCTAAATAGCAGTATCTTCTCTTTAAACTGTTATAGCAAAGCCATTAATAATTAAATAAAGAAAATAATAAAAAAGGACATTTTGAGTATTATTGTTGAAAAAATTCACAATCCTTAACTTTTTATAGAAAAAGAAAAAAGAAAACTAGCAAGAGCAACTTGCTTTTGCTAGCTTCTATTTTTTATAACACTAAACTAAAACAACTGTTTTGAAACAGCAAAATGATTTTTTAGTTTTTGAATCAATAAAAGCTATGTAAAATGCACAATTATATGTTTATATTCAAAATAATTTCTTAAACTATTCTGAAATTTTATTTTACTATGACAGAAATCCCAAGAAAAATATCTGTATCCAGGGTTTGGAGAATCAACAAAAAAAATTTAGATGATTAACTTTATGAAAATATTTAAAATTCAATGTCTTTTAGAAGTTGATTATGTAATATAGTGTAGTGTAAAAATGGAAAGAAAGTTTAATATACTAGTTATTCATAGTACTAAGTCTAGAAAGATACTAGGGCATGTGCACACATACAAATCTATTCTGACAGCTAGAATACATTCAAATATGTTTTACTAAATGCAGCTAACAAGGCTTGTCAATTCAATTTTTATTACATCGTTCTAGTTAGCATATGAATTACCATACAACCAAATCAAATTTATGAATAAACTGCTCAAAGTTCACAATGTTTTTTGACCATTGCTAGTCATTATCCAAAATATTAATGCTATTAGATACAATATAGAAAAGTTCTGATAAATTTTATCCTGGCATTCTTTATAAACAATATAATTTTAATTTAAATGTATGTGTTATTGAATGCAGGTGGTGTCATGTGTAAAATGGTTTGTGTATATGTGTTTGTATAAGTGTGTGATTGGATGGGAACATAGTTGAACTTCAAAAAACAAAGTCAGTGTTTATAATATGGGTAATAGAAAATGAGGATTGAGGAATCGGAGAGCCGAGTTTAATTCCAGTCGAATACATTACATTCACTTACATGCTAATACCCTTGGGAAAGGTATGAATTCTCTTCTTCTCCCCCCCCACCACCACAGCTATGGGTTAATAGCAAGACAGACTGGGTTCTACAGCCTTAGACGGTAACTGGTTTACTACAGAAAGAAATGGCAACCTACTATGGGAAAAAAAATCTGCCTCATCAGTCATGTATCGAAAGATTGCCTGGCTGAATAGAAAATGAGTTCCAAAAAGATAGGGAGGTCAAAAATAGAAAGGGAACAGATTAGTTTAACTTCATACAGGTACAAAATCAGAACCTTTTTTTTCAAGTAATTGGATTAGAATGCTACATTTATTGATCCTTGGCTATTCAAAATATCAGCTAAAATTTGCAAAGTTTGGTGACTTTAATATGATTTCAGTGTAACAATGAGCTAAAATCTTAGTATAACTAACTGAAACAATATATTCTGAGAATCATTATCATTTAATGGCATTTAATGAAATTATATCATTGCTATATTTCAGTATATAATTTAATATATAATAATGATTATTCTTTGGTCTTTAACTACGTAAAAATAACAATTCAGAATTAAAATGATTGCAATAAAAACAGATAATTGTTTATGAACTAAATTATTGGAATTTTAATGACAATATATTTTAATGAAACATATTGATATAGATTTCTTACTATGTATAAATTGATATAGTTTGATTTATTTAATTCACAAATGATTTGTTCTTTAATTTCTATTATGAAAATTTCTGTCTCTAACCTGAATGACTCTAGAAACATTGGATAATGCATTGATCTGTATGTTTTCAAATCAAAACAAATAGTATATTATGTGACTTATTCTATTTATTATAACTGAATTATAACAAAGCTTATCCTTTAAAGACTTTTTATCCATGAAAGAAAAAATCTTATTTATAGTTTTAATATAAAATTTTATCTATGAAATATAAGAAAAAAATATAGATTAAAAACTAATGTCCTCATCTATGCTGTTATTATCACAACATTTTGGTTGTTGTGCTAGCTATCCTTCTTCAGGTGTTTGTTGATCCAGGTAACCTTCAGAATATTTTTAATTTATACTGTAAATTATTCACATTCCTCTGTACATATGTAGGGATATTTCATCTTATTTTTTTAGTACTGCTCAGTTATTACCTGCCTTGTTGCTACTGAGTTTAAATCTGTACTATCTGGTGCTGAAATTGAATTCACATTTACTATGCCGGCAGAGGAGGCATGGTGGAGTTATGGATAGCGACTCAGATTGAGGAATTGGAGAGCCAAGTTCGAATTCCAGTCGAATCCATTACATACCCTTGGGAAAGGTATAAATCTTCTTCTTCTCCCCTCCCCAGCTAGCAGGACAGACTGGGTTCTCTAGCCTTGGATGGTAATTGGTCTACTGCAGAAAGAAATGGCAACCTACTGCGGGAAAAACTGCCTTGTCAGTCATGTATCGAAAGATACATGATTGCCTAAGTGTGTATCACACATGGCACATAACTGACTGACTGAGGCCACCAAATTCACAACCAATGTTTTAATCTACAAAGTTATATATGGATAACAGAACAAGAAAAATCTACTTTCACGGATTAAGCAAAGTTTGAAATTCCCTGACAGTTAACTGAATCAAAAGATATCTGAAGAAGGTCAAAGGGCACAACAGCCTATACATTGTGATCAAAACAACATAGATGAAAATTTTAGTCTCAACTTAATATAAATAATAATAACTACTCATCCTAGAAATTCAAAGAGAAAAAAAGATATGACTGTGAAATCAATGGAACTATATCAATCTGATTTACATAAACATTAATAATATAGAAAACTTAAAGAAAGCAATAATGGCAAAATTTAATACAAGTTTATAAAACTCCCATGTTAATTATAATTCAGTATGAAGCTTGCATTATTCATTTCTTGCTTTGAAAATTCAGAAATATTTTATGGAATTTTATAATGATAAACATAATATAATAAATTTATAATGATAAACATAATATATAAATATATGTCCATTATTTACTAAAAGTAGAATCCTTAAGTGGAAGAGGATAAATGTTAGCATAAGAATCAAATTTATAGTAGCTTGAAATTAAACTGAAAGAATCAGTCTTAAATCTATTTTCCATCTATTTGTATATATGAAAAAAAAAAACTACTCAGTGTAAAATGATTAAGGGGATATAAATGTTACTGACTGTTGGGGGATAAATGTGTTACTTGATGTGGTATAAAAAAAAGAAAATTGACTTTCAGAATCTTGTGCATGTATGCATACATTTATGTGAACATATGTTATATATATATATATATATATATATATATATATATATATATATATATATATATATATATATGGGGATGATAAAAATATTCTTGACCCAACTCACTTCCTAAAATCTGATGACTAAAAATCAGATTTTTAAAAAATCCCTTCTTGGTGAGTAAACAAAGAACTTTTCAGTATCCTTCACATATATATATATAAAAAGAGAGTGTGTGAAACAAACGCACAAAAACATAGTAAAAGTAAATAGCTACATAACCTATGTTGTATTTTTTATATTCAATAACTTCTTAATATGTCCTGCATCAGAAAAACAGTAAACTAATCTGCTTAAAAAATGTGTCTTGGACCCAATAAAGGCAGCTAAAATTAGTGTTGCCTTTAAAAAAAAAAAAGAATTACTTATAAATGATTTCATTTGCTAATCCAAATTAACAGCTCGTTGTATTTTCTTATTTGCCATTAAACAGAATATAACATAGTGAAATTTCAATGCATATTCCTCAAGGTATCTATATTTTTTTTTATTTAAAATAAATCATGGACATGGTTCTCTCCCTGTCATTCATTCTTTCTTTTCGAAAGATACGACAGATTTTCAGCTTTTCTCTTTAAGTAAACAAATTGTTAAACCAAAGTGTTCCTTAAAAATAAACTACATTTTTTTACTTTTTTTAATTTAAACATGTTGATGTTAAAGTATTCAGACAACAATTTTAAAAATATCTGTCCTTTAATATATACTTATATGCCAAAAGTGGTAGATGATATCATCATGGAAATGCCAAGACCTGGCTACTCATGGCAAGAAAACATTAATTATTGGGATTTGAAGGTAACATGACAGTGGGTGCCAGATGGATGGGACATTTAATTTTTTTAAATTGTGGGGACTTTTGACATCTTTTGATCTGTATTTCGAAGTGTGTACTGGGAATACTTCACGGAAAGCATTACCACTCACTATAGGCAGCTCAGTGGCCCTACCATGGATCCTTAGTAATTGTGACTTCCATAATAGTGTGCAAAGAATATCAAAGCACATAAAATCTAAACAAATATAATCTGATCCCATTCTTTGTATTTGCTTTTCTTTGCAGCATGTTTCAAACTTCAGGTGTACAATCTATATGGAAAGAGAGTAATTTGATTTTTAAAATTAATAAACCAGTATAGATATATAATAGAAGAAAGGTATTAAAATGATATTTCAAAGAAAATGAAAGATTTGCTCAACGTTTTTTTCTTTTTTCATTCAGACTAGTGCCAAAAATGACTCAAGTAAAAAGATAAAAGTTATATAATGAAACTTTTGAATGGAAATTTAAATTAATTAAACCACTGAGCATAACCATGCTGGAAACTAAACAGAAATGTATTTGACATCAGTTTAGGTCATCATGTTATTTTTAATAAAAAAAATTATTAATTTCTTAATTAAGACATCATTTCTAATTTCAGTTTGCATGAAACAAATTATCTCCTTAATCTACTGAATTCATGTATGCTTTGTTATATATTCATATAGTTTTTCATAACTTTACAGTTTCCCTGACATCTAATAAGTGTAACACGAAGTAAAAGAAAGCAACGTTTTAAATTAATTTTTGTTCGCCTATCGAGTCATTTTTTTACCATCATTAGTTACCTCCCTTGTATATTGTAATTTTTTTTCTTTTTCATTTATTACAGATTTTTTATTGTACCTTTTTCTTGAGAAATAAACATGTAGAGTATTTTTTTGTTCTTATAGAAGTTATACTGTTCATTATTTTAATAGAAAATATTAGTATTGCCGAGATATATTATCATCAGTAGATGATTGTTAAACTATTTTTAACAGTAATTTTTATCATATTCAGCAAATACTGTTTTTTTCTCATTTAACAGACAACATTATTTCATTTTAAAATTCCAAATCTTTGTAAATATGAATTTTGTGACATTTAGTAAAACTTTTATTCAGTTACAGGTGGCTTTTTTCATTGATAACTAAGAAAAATATTTTAAAACTAAAAGGATAAAATAGTGACTATGCAAATGTAACTTCTAGAGTTATATATACCCATGTGAAATATTTTTAAATGATTCCATAATAATTTATTAAAATAACCATGAGTTTTAATAATTTAAATGAGAAGTAATAATAACTTTATCTAAAATATGAAAAATCAAGATATAGATATTAAAAAACAGTTTATTGAATTATTTTCCTACACATATAGTATTTACTTCAAAACTACACACTACTCTACACTCAAGCCACCAATCTGCCACTGGGTGGCATGCCACTAGCGTTTACCGCTGGTGGCCCGCTGTTGGATTGCTGGTGTGTTCATCATGGCAATGTTACCACTGGCAGACTGCTAGAGGCCCACCAGTGGCTGTCACCAGAGGACCATTGGTGTTGCCATTAGCAGCCTTCCAGCAGGCCACTAGCGGCTTGTGCGCAGGGGGATAAGCTCATATTTCTAACAGTAAATAAGGGTCAGAATTTCAACATTTGTATAAAATTATAAAGATATAGTTAAAAAAGATGGAGCATTTATTTAATTCCAATTCATGAAATGAAGTGGAAAGACTATATTGAATCCATTGCTAGGTCAGCTGCTAAGAAAGTTGGTTCACTGCATCATGCAAGACAATTTTTCTCTTCAGAATCTATCTTACATATCTATGTCTACCATTCACCCATGCTTAGAATATTGCTGCTACATATGGTCTAGCGCCTCTGATCTTTATCTTAAGCTCCTTGATAAAATCTAAAGAAGAATCAGCAACATTATTGGTCCTGGTCTGGTGGCTTGGATTCAGTCACTTTCCCACTGACATAAGATTGCCTCTCTGTGTCTTTTCTATAAATACTTTCATGATAATTGTTTGGATAAGCTCATCACTATGGTACTTAGACATTTTGAATTTAAGCACAGTACTAGACTATCATCAAGATCTAATCAATTTACGGTTGAGCTGGCTAGATGTAGCCCTAAGTTCTATGCTAACAGTTTCTTTTCTTGCACTTCTTGCTTGTGGAACTCCCTTTTGGTTCCATGCTTTCCAGTCAACTTTAATCTGTAAAAATTTAAATGCAACATCAATCACTATCTACTATCCACCTGATTACTTTTTCCTCTTCTCATTCATTATTAATGCTTCTGTTCTTAATTCTTCCATGCTCTGTAACCCCTGTGTTTTAGTAGCTTTACTGCCTTGCATAGGGTGATACAGATTAAAAAAAAAGGTATCTGATTTTAAACAGTTGTATGTTATTATTCTAGGATGTTCTAAGTAGTTCATGTCTTTGGATTATAGTACAGTGTATTAGTTGACCACTGTAATTGCAGTAGCTACCATGATGCTGTAAATTAAGGAACATTCTACACATTTCAGAGATGATAGAGTTTTACTTTACCATAGCGCTATAAGTTAGAACTATAACTTTGTTTATCACTGGTCTAATAGTATGCAAATAAGATGAACGTGACTTAATAGTAAGTGTCCTTGATCTAGTGTTTCCCAAAAGATTTCCAACTGTCCTACAAACAGGATTGTAGGAATAGCAAGAAACCGCCTAGGCTTACCCACACACATTTGGTAGAGTATCTTCAAGCACTAAGGACAATAGTTTCACCCAAACCTGTCAGCAACATGCTCTGTCAGTACAGTGTGCAACTTTTTAAAGCAGGAAAAGTAACATTTCTGAAGAAATTATGAATGAAAGCACATCTGATGTTTGCAAAGAAGTATTCAGATAAGCCAGAAACTTACTGGAATAATAATCTTTGATCAGATGAAACCAAGATAGACTTATTTGGCCCCAATTCACATCATCAAGTTTTAGAGAAGCAAAAATGAAGAATTCAGGCCAGAGAAAACTATTCCGACTGTGAAGCATGGAAATGGCAATGTATGAGGCTGTTTTTCTTCATATAATCATAGGAAGACTATACGAAGATATATAAAACAAAACCTCATTACATCAGTCAGTTACAAATGAAGTGTAATAAGATGTTTCAGCCGAACAACAATCTAACACATACTGTCAATACAAGCAAACAACAATTTGAAAAGAACAAAACCAATCTATTGAAGTGGGCTAGTCAGTCTCCTAACCTGAACCCAACTGAAAATTTGTGCCCATGTTTGTTAGTCTACTAATTTGAATGACTGTCTATATCTCTGAGATGAGGTATTATGATTACTTACATTAGTTACATTATTTGGACTGTTATCCTCATCTTCATTGCCATATTCACAATGATTCAGCTGTTGTACACTCCGGCCTTCTTCAAGGTTCGGTTTGAAATTCCAGTCACATGAAGAAGGCTGGAGCATACAATGACTGAAATGAAGATGAGGATAGCAGTCCAAATAATGTAAATAATGTAAGTAATTTGAATGAACTGTAAAAAATATCTGGCATGAACAAATATCCAAAATACTAGGAGAAAAGTGTCTGAAGCCAATGGCTTAGGAAGTGATTGAAACTGGTAAGCAAACAAAGGCTATTCCACAAAGTACTAGGCTCTATTTGATACTAGTTAGTATTCAATACCTTTTAGCTCCATCTTTTAAAAATGAATCTTGATAATTTTATATAAATATTTGTCAAAATTTTTTATCAAAATTAGAATTCTAAAGATAAAACAAATATGTGCTGTAATTTTGTAGGGGGAATAATGAAATAAACTGTATTTGTGATGTGTATTGAATACTTATTTTAACTACTCTATCAATCTAGCATTCTTATGTAGATTTTATTAAGTACGATACGCTTGACTGGTTAAAGGTCTAAATGCTTGGAAATTCCTATCCACTGAGTGAATATACTATCTACCTACATGGCATTTTGTAAAGAAACTAAGATAATTCAGTCACAAATTTGTGATTATAACCATCTAATAATTACAATGCTAGTAATCTGCAATTTTACATATCTTAACAATCATAATTTAGTTTTTGAAAAATACTTCATAGCCTGTGGATACAAGATAATATATGTATGCTTGAACAATCATGCATAAAATTCAAGGCAAAGTAAATTGTTGTAGAAAAAGTAAAATGTAAAAAATATGAAATACAAAGTTTTTATAAATAAAATGTAGAGTTCACCTACAAAAAGCTCCATAGTTATAATATATAAGTTTAGAAGTTTTGTGTATCATTCATATGTGCTGCTTCTTTTTTGCTTTCTCATAAAGCAATTAAAACATTTTGAGATTTCAGGAAAATATAAACAATGCATAGATGATAGAAAAAATCGGGGCTATATCTAACTTGTTATTTCAATAATGGAGCATATATTAACTAATTTTTAAACAAAAATATGATTTAGTTATATATAGTTTTACATCTAAAATTGAATGTAAACAATAAAATATTTAACAATATAAAAAAACCCTCAAAAACAAATTTTTAAAATTTCCCTTCAGCTATGTAGGAATTACTTAATTATATTCTTTATTGTTGTAGCATACCTACAAACAATAATTATAGTAAATACTGTATGTTTGTCAGCAGTTGGAGATTAATCTCCACCTGTGCTGGTCAAACTCTCTGCTTGGAGGCAGAGAGGATCCACAGACAAGGCTATGTTGAAGGGCAGAATCTCATCTCGTGAAACAGCTACCCTAACCTGTTTTATATGGGGCCTACAGGGAATTTGGGGTTTAGCCTACGGGCTCAGAAACCCCACATTAAATTCAGTTTTTTGCCACATTTGACCACGTGGGACAGCTGGCAGATATCCTGCAGTTGGAGATCCATCATGGAATTCACTTGAGTCACTTCTAGCAGTTGACTATTTCTTTTACATACCGCTGACGAATCTTATATGTGTTGTTTTTGTCCTAAATATTATCGTTCATTACCAACCTTCATGTGGGTATTCTATTCAGTAACTTTCCCTAGGTTACAACATTTATTGACAGAGATTTGGTTACCATATACAATCAACATATTTAATTCTAGCATCTAGGAAACAATGTATAAATTGTAAAGTCTATATATAATTTTGAATATATTTTTTGCATAGAAAAGTATGGTAAAAATATGTGCAAATTTTTGTCCCCCTTTAGAAATCAAATTTCAGTTTTGTATAGCAATGGATATCTATATTGATTGACTGTTTAAAAGTTTAGCACATTTTTCTTCTGTTTAATGAAAATGAGAATGAGAATAACTAAAGCAGTTTTGTAGATTACAAAGAAAAAGTACAACTTATTTTCTTTGGCAGTAACAATAGTGCAGCATTCATATTTTATTTATTTTGTTTGAATGAGAGAAATTTTACAATAAACTAATTAAAGCTGCTAAAATATTAAAGACTATCCAGTGAAAAATATTTAAATTTTTAAAACTCTCATAACAAACAAGAAAAAAAGTTTTTTTATTATATAAAATATATATATAATACAAATATAGAGGAACAGTTTTTCATACTTTAATGTGCACATGACCATGACATTATAACATTGAAGAAAAAAAATTCTATAATGGAAAATTTTTTCATGTTCTAATGAACGCTCATCACACTGACAACCATTTTGCATTTAAAAGCATAATGAAAAATTATGGTAATGGATAGCAACACACAGCTTTATATAAATACTTGTAACCCTGAACAACATATAGTTTTGTAGCACTTGCTCCTCTGAAGATGATCTTGGAAGAAGATCAAAACTACTTGAGAAATTAAAATAAAAGAAATTTAAACAGTTATAGCACGTCCTTTAATATCAATACATAGAAGGTTATTTGTAAGTATGAACGGATTTTGTTAAAAATTAGCAGACATAATACCTGTAATTTATTTAATCAGACATGCCTAAATACATATAATATACAATGAAGTGTTTCTGTTTTTCTTTTTTTTATTTCATACAGATGTGTATTGAGGAGATAGCAGAAATCACAAACATGGATAGACATGACAAGTGTTCGATTACAGCCTCTGCAAACAATAGCTGCAGATCTACAAAATCCTCACACTCTGATAGTGGACATGGCTGGCATGAGGGAGGCATGGGACGGGGTGTGGAGGTGCCAGGTATGTAGTAAGGGATATCAGACTGGGTCAGTCTGTGACATGTTCAGAATCTATCTAGTCACAAACAATATTAGAAAATATACCTTCAAAAGCAAAGTTTGTGTGCATAAAGCATTATATAAATAGCTATTTGCTATCTTGTCATAGTTTAGGATGTATGCCATGGTCACTGCTGTCAAAGACAAGCATACATTTTATCTAAAATTAGAAAGCGCCAGCAATTGACAGCAGTATTTTATGCAACAGGGAAACAAAGAAACAGCCAAAGAAAAAAAAAGTGCATAGATTGGACACATACAAAGATAATCATACAAATGTCTCTTCAGTAGATTCAAGGATATTTATTGAGGCTATTGTGGTCAAAGATGAGGCCAGGAGAGAAACAAGGCAACAGTGAACATAGAAAAATATATGAAACTAGTGTGTGAAATTTCCAAATAAGCACAACTGGAAGAATAGCCATCTTTGATGTTTGGCTAATGGACAACAGCAATCACCCGTGACAAGTTGTACATTAAGTATGACCAAAAACAAACAAAACAAAAACAAAAAACAAGACAAAAAAGATACCATGCTTGCCTCAAAAAACAACTCTTCTCTTCTACACTATCTGTTTCTGGCAGCTTTGCTTTGATTCTATTTCACTAAACCCTATTTTTAAAGTATCAATGACATGTGTTGCCCTAATAATTGTTTACATGCATTTAACTTTTTCAGAACAGTTCTCATCCCAATACTGTCATTCTCCTTCACCTCAAACTGACCAATTCCACAGCAGAGATATGAAGTCCGTAGAACAGATAATCAGCTACCCCAGTGATGCCATGATCACTGCGAGGTGTTTCTTCAAACCAAACATTGGCCAAAGCACAGAGTTGATGGAAAAAAAATCTGCCACAATGGAGAGTGGCACTCCTGGCTCACATCCAGTGCTTAGGACTTCACCAGTGAACAGCTGTCCTACTTCATACCCTAGACCTCTACCTCCTGTACCACACATGCCAAACTAAGTTACTTTTGTAATAATATCTCCAAATACCCATGTACAGATACAAACTTAAGCATATTTATATACAAACAGAAAACTGGAAATTACTGTGCATTTCAAAAGATAATTAAATATTTAAGTGCAATAGAATTCTTGCTTAATGTTTTGATTTAATAACTTTTTAAGACATTTAGTACTGAAACACACTGAAAAATAAAAAAAAATAGATCTATAATTCAGTTGGTTTTTATGAAGTGTAAGTAAACAGATTGTTAACTAGTCATAACTGATAAACAATTCAAAAGGTGAAAACCATGAGCAACAAAAGAAAATCATGTGCAAGGAAATATTTCTCATTTTATAGAAATATCATAATGCATTGTAAAAACCTTTTTGATATTTTTTTGAATTGTAATTGAAACCATTTGTCACCATCCAAATATACAATACTTATCAGCATAGATATTCTTTTTTGTTCATAATGCAAACACATGATGATGATGATGATGATGATGATGATGATGATGACTATAAAATTGTAGATGTGAAAAAAGCACTAAAGATAAGCTGCAAAAGATTCTATGGAGTATATTGATTTGAAGAGAAGATATCCATTGACCTAGATTCCCCTGTTCTAGAAGTGGTACTCAGATTTGTATTGATTAGTAAACATACAGGATATTGATTTCCAGAAGATTACTGCCATCATTGGTTTTTATGTATTTTAAAAGTTGTACTCAACATTATGCCTTTGGCAGTAAACATGCAGATGATTTTGTGGATATTTAAGAGAAATGTGTTAATTGTTTCATTTCCACCTCATTTTTACTCATTACTTACATTAGCTAATACACAGATGCATCTAAGTTTCTTAAAATAAAATGGTTTAAAATAGGTAGGAATAAAACCATAATGGATAATGTAAAGAATTTAAATTACCTATATGAGTTGAATAACAGCAAGAGCACAACTTTGCATACTCAAACATTTTTTCATTAAAATATGTGAGCAACATAAAAGAAGCATAGGAGAAAAAAGATGCTGAATGAAAGAAAAATTATGTCTGTTTGCAGTAGCATGAAAAAAAGGGTCTGAGCTATCATTTATTTCATTAAAACCTCAATTCATCATTCATCACCACATATGTGCACATATAGGTGTTTGCCAGAAAGATAGAAAGGAAAATATAGTGAAAAAAAAGTGAAAGACAGAAAAAAAAGAAAGAGAAAGAGTTGGGAGGGGAAAGCATGTGCACAGGGCGGAGAAGGGAAAAAAAGGTAGCGATAGAGATCCTGCCTTTATTCAATCAGTTCCGGTGACTGGAGCAGCCATTACATACACAAGACACTTGATAGGATAACAAACTGCTATCTCTCTCACAAACACACACACATACACACACACACTTACTTATTGCTGTTGTCACACAGCAGCAGTAGTAAAAACAGAAATCTATACAAGGATGTACTTCTTATCTCACCATAGATTCCACTGGATTTAACATCACAGGTGAGTAGCTGTTAATGTTTTTATGTCTCTTTTTATTGTCTTAGGGCTCAAGTAGTCTGATAAAAACAAATAAGTCTAAATATGGTTTTAATCTTTTTGTTAGATCAATTGAACATATATGTTTTTTTTTTATCTCCTCAGTGTATGTCTCTAAAAAATAACAGAATAATTAATGTAAGTCTCCATAGCTGTAATAGTATATTCTTTGGCTTACATCTATATTTCACTAAATTTAATACTTCTTGCATATCACTTTAAGGGTCTGCACAAAACTTGTGTTGACACTTACAGTTTTTATTAAATTTTTATGTGATGTTTTTCAATTTAATCAATAAATTTTCAAGTGCATATTTTATTTCACTCATCAATGATTTATATTTTAATGCTATAATGTGTTATATATTATTTGTTATGTTTTTCAAAATCTAGTATTTTTCTCCTCCACTGATATATAAGGAAAACTGCAAACTTACTACAATAAAGTTCATAAGTAATTTAAATAACTTTTTTTGAAGAAAAATAATGTTCCAGAAAAATAACTTAGTGCATTTCTGAGGCATTTTGTGTGCACATCATAAAGCATTAAATCTTAAAGTACCATAAAACATGGTTCACTTATAAAGGTTTAAATTACATTTCTTATAAATTACATTTAAAAGTTGCGCTCTTCAAGGGTCCATATTTGTGGCATAAAATTTACTTCATATAACAAAGATGAAAGCTTAAGAGAAACGTAAGCACAATTTACAAATATCCCAACTTATGTTGAGACCATAACAAACTACAAAAAAAGACATTACATTGTTTGCAGTTTTAAACAGCAGTAAATAATTAGTACAAAATAGTTTTTGATAAAAGGTCACACTAAATTTAAAATATTTCCCAAACAATAACATATGAAAAAGTTCACAGAAAAAGTAGTACAAGACTTGCAGATCAGATCTTGCCAAATAATTCCACCAAATCAGTTTCTTTACACATAATTTCATTTTGGCAGAAGTACAACTTTGATTTTTTCTTTTTTCTCAACAGAGACGACAACTTCATTATGTTGATTCCAACTCACATTCTATTGGTTATTCTGCATACCAGCCTAGCTTTTGATTTAACTTACTATGTAAAAGAAGACCAAAACCCAGGTACATTAGTGGGTGACATTTCCATGGATACACACCTGATAGATGGCATACCACATCAAAATAATGGATTAATAACATTTAACCTCCTGCAACAGGGTATGTCAAATACTGGCCATCTATTCCGAGTTTCTAAGAATACAGGAAAACTTTATACAACCCAAAAACTGGATGCTGAATCTATGTGTAAGCAGGAGAAAGAATGCTATAAAATGATAGATGTGGCAGTGAGAAAAGGAACATCATTCATCAAGCTGTTAGAAATTAAAGTGATAATTCAAGATGTCAACGACCATCAGCCAAAGTTCTCAAGAAAAGAAATAAATATTCAATTTTCAGAGAGAGATCGTAAAGGAATTAAAATATCAATTCCAAATGCTGTTGACAATGATGTTGGACTTTCAAATTCACAAATAACCTACCAACTGAAAAAAAACAGAGACGAACCTTTTACACTTGCTATTTCTGAAAGAGTAGATGGTACATCTGATTTAAGCATAATATTGGAAGATATGCTAGACAGGGAAGCTAAAGATGCATACATGATACAAGTGATTGCTAGAGATGGAGGATCTCCAGCTAAAAAATGTGTTTTGGATATTAACATCTCTGTGACTGATATTAATGATAACCCACCAGTATTTTCTCAAAAAGTATATAATATCTCTCTAAACAATGAACCAAGCAGAATTGTCCCTGTTCTAATACTATCGGCACAGGATATGGATACAGGAGACAATGGCAAAGTCTCTTACTATTTCAGCTTAAAAAGCTCTGAAATGGTAAAATCTCACTTTCATTTAAATGAAGAAACAGGAGCAGTTTACTTACGTAAAAAGTTTTTACTAGGGCAAGAGTTACGACATGACTTATATGTGGAAGCTGTGGATAGAGGCAATCCCCCATTGAGTTCTTTAGCAAAGGTTTTAGTCAATGTAATCAGCCAACAGAATAATCCACCAACAATAAATATTAATTTTGTTTTTGCATCCACTGCAAATACAACTACCATTTCAGAAGACATAGAAGTTGGCAGTTTCATTGCTTTTGTAAAGGTCACTGATCATGATGTTGGGCAGAATGGAGAAGTTAGATGTGATCTGCAGCATGATAAATTCCAGCTGCAGAGTCTCGGCATGAAAAAATATAAAGTCATTCTGAAAAGTCCAGTTGATAGAGAAAGTGAAGACCTCCATGACATTATCATCACTTGTCGTGATAAAGGATCCCCTCCATTGCACAGTAAAAAAGAGTTCTCGATCAAAGTGATTGATGTTAATGATGTAAGACCACAATTTTTTAGAGAGATTTATAGATTTAGCATTGATGAGAACCAGAAATCTCAAATTCCAGTTGGCTTCATCAATGCCAGTGATCAAGATCTTGGAGCAGGAGGACAACTCAGTTATTCTCTGCTTACCAAAGATAAGAAATTTCTACCTTTTCAAATTAGAGAGGATGGCTTAATTTCAACATTAAATTCAATAGATCATGAAATGCAAGATATTTATAAATTCCAGGTTCTTGTGAAAGATAATGGAAAACCACCATTAAATAATACAGTGAATGTCATTGTTGAAGTGAGAGATGAAAATGATAATGCTCCATATTTTACTTTCCCTCGTGTTAATCCTTTTACATTAGATCTTGTATATTATCCACATCATACAAAGAACATCACAATTCTAAGAGCATCCGATAGTGATAGTCGGGAAAATGCTTTTCTCAAATATGAAATAACTTCAGGCAATGAGAAACAATTATTTACAATCAACCGATATACTGGCTTGTTATCTTTCACTCGTACTGTTACTCAACAAGATGCTGGTTCATATGACTTGGAGTTTGTGGTCAAGGATAGTGGTACCCCAGTCCAATCAGCATCAACCACTATATTTTTAATACTGACTGTTAGCAATAAAACTTTTGAAGTTCCAAAATCAGTTCGTATAAAAGCAGATGACAAAATACATTTTAACTTAGTAATCATCATCACATTGATTTCTGTCACTGTGTCTGTGATAATTACAGCTTCAATGTCTATATGTATTTTGCGTTACTGCCACCGAAGAAATATTCCACAAAGAGAGGAGATAAATATTCCTCATAGATGTCATAATGATCAAAGACATTTAATGTGTCCATCCTACCATACAAGTTCGTGGCCTGATGTTCCTGCAGTAACATCAGAACATTTGACAGAACCCAGAAAATTATCCCAAAGCAGCAATATTCAGAATATTGACCAGCGAGGTTCACCATTGAAACCACAGTCATGTACCATTCTTTCTCATCAGGTGAGTACCGATTAATCTTCTGTCATTCAAAATTTTTCAAATGCTCTTCCAATGAAACTAAGTTGGCAATTTTCACAAATATAGAATTTAGAGATGCTGAAAATCTTTTCTGCCTAAACTCCTTGCCAAATGACCAAACATTAGATCTTTGGTGCAGAAAGGCTTTTCAGCACCTTCTCATATATACATGTGAGTGTGTTCAGATGTTAATATATATTGCATCATATTTTTACATCCAAACATTGATAAACTAAAGTAAAACTGATTTTCATAGATTCATATTTTTATGCTATACTGTGTTGACTAAAAATTATTGTTGCTAGAGCTCATTAGAAACATTTAATTTTAAATGACTTTATTCAAATATTTTTGACTGTGTTGTTTGGCTGTTGAGTGTCATTTGAAAATTGGCATATGTTTGCTTATTGATTCTAACACTGAAGATGGAGAAAATAAATAAGATATTTTGGATACTATATTTTTTATTTCAGAAAGGTTAAATTGTTACTCAAATAGACAAAATATTTGTGCAGTTTATAAAAGTACTGCATTTTAATAAATATTTCATCAGATTCTCTGTGCTCACAGACACTAGGTGAGATTGATAGTGATTAAATCAAGTCATTACTTGTTATATGATGTAGAGGCTTTCCAATATGCACAAAATATGAAAATCATGCATTAAAATTATTTGCACTAGCTTGGTTTTATTAGATGCTTTGTGAAAAGTGAAAATATCTTTTTTCCATATTTTTTGACTTAAATGTAATGAAATTATTCAATTTCTTAAGTAAATTTTCACCTGATGGTGATTTACAACAATGTGAAATACAATTAATCATGAGGTAAGCAAATAAACCAATCCTAACTGAAAGGCCAGTGGTCATCCAATGTGGGTGATGCTATTAATTAACAAATACTTCTCCAAATTAAACCAAGTGGAATTAGGTGAAAGAAGGGCTGTAATATTCCATAAGGATAACACTAAACCTCATGACTATTTCTCTACCATGCATAAATTGTTAGAACTGGGAACTTTCTGTTCATCTTCTATATGCACATGATATTGCATGTTCAGGTTCCAACTTATTCTGGTCTTAATGAAAAAAACATTTAAATTCTTCAAAGATTTCAGAAGATGCTGGGAGTTGTATTATGCCAAGGAAGATAAAATAGTCATGGGAATATGGGGTTATGAAATTACCTGGAAGATGGCAAAACATAATGGAATAAAAAAAATAAAGATGCTGCGCAATAAATTTAATTTCAGAAATAAAAAAATGTCTTTTTATTTTGCCTAAGTTTGGGGAACTTTTTTGACAAACATGTATATACATTGAAAAGTATTTTATTTTTGGATAAATTTCTTTAATAATTTGTTTATACCGTTTGAATTATCAATTTCTGAGATTTTTATGAATATTTTCTTAATTTTATTGTCATTTTTTTCACTTTTAAAAGTATTATTAAAAACAGAAGTTATGCAGTATTTTTGTTTTTCATTTCAGTTTTATTTCTCTCTCAGCCAATGAATTTTAATTTTCTAGTTTTTGCTTTTTCATTGAGCAGTTAAATTTTGTTTTTACGATTTGTTTCAGTATACCTCATTAAATAAATTGCTTTCATAATTTTTAACTCCTCCTTTTCATCCAAAAATCTTTCAATATATTTTAACTGAAAGAACCGTTTCCATATTTTATACAATTATTTTATATTGCTTATTTACTTAAATTTAAATGCAGTTGTTAGAGTCCTTTTTTTTTTTTTTAATAATTTTGATAGTTGTTCTTGATTTATCATCTTTTGATATTCATTATATTAGTTTTTTTCATTAACATGCAAGCATTTGAGCATGGCTGAATGCATGGCGTTTACCTTCTGTTAAAAGTCTACAACTGATGAACCTGATCAATGTTCAACTGCTAATTATAATATATGAGCAGCAGGGAATAGTAAGGAATTTTTTTGTTTTTGCTTTTGTATAATCTATTTTCCAATTATTACCATTGAAACATTCAAGAGCAAGTACTGGTGTGTCTTTTGTGTGATTAAGTTAATTTGCTTTTCTACACTTTCTGATGCTGCTTAGAAAGGAGATATTTTTAAACCTGCATCAGCAGTCTATAGATAAGTGTGCTATCATTGTTAGCCTTATTGTTAAAGCATAAAACTAAGACTAGGGAAATATACTTGGTGAGTATAAATGGGTTTGCTTTGTGTTTAAGAACAAATAAAACTGTATTAAAATTAACCCTTAAAATGTTAAATATTTCTTACTCATAGAAGTAAAATTTATGAGAATTTCTAGTTTCATTTTAATATAATATTTTCCATGATTATTTTTGCCCATTTACAAGCAGGTTACTTACAGTTTCTTGCTGCTTTTCTTAACTTTAGTCTATCCTTTGTATTAAATTTTCCTCATTATGTGTCCTATAAACTTCAGCCAAGAGGTGTAGTGCTCAATGTGATTAGACAGAGCTAAGAAACATATATTTATAAATACACATATACCTACGTTTGATGTGCGACTAGAGTTTCATTGATCACCCAACTCATCAGGCATGGATATAGCTTATTGTATATTTTTAAAAAGAAAAGTATACAGATGCTCATGGGATGGATGCTGATTCATAGTTCAAAATTAAAATAGCACAGAATAAACAAATATATCAATATGTATTTTCCAATTTACAAATTAAGACTGCTACTGTTGATTTTCAGGTCAAATCTTCTAACCTTTTAATGAAAATCAGCAATTATTTCTTTTGATACAATGTCAATATAACCTTTCAACTATTCTAAGCCTGGAAATAGTTTGAAGCTAAAGGTAGAAGTACTTAAAAATACTCAGCCTAACTAAGAAGAGAATGAACTAGAACATTGATGCTATTTCACATATTCATTCTACAGTTGGACACACTTGGCATATAACTTCCAAAGTACTTTTAACTGTTCCAAAGATGATTCTTATTTTTATACTGCTTTGCTGATGCTATCCCCTCTGAATTGCTTGAAAATTACCTCCCTTTCTAACTCCTTGACAATAGGTAAGTCAGATGGAACAAGATTTGGTGAGTAGGATAGACGGTCTATCCATTCAGTATCTCTTAAAAAGATGTCTTTCCAGCCCTGTGACCAAGGACGTTTTCCTATAAAAAGAAAACATCCTTTTAGTAGCTTCTTTTGCAGTCTTTCCTTCAATGTCTCTATTAACCAGCACATCAAGTTACAGTGGTATTCTACATTAATTGTTTGACCCTTCTGAATAGTTATCAAAATATCTTCCTTATCCCAAAGAACCTAGGCTTTTTTGGGTAATGCTTAAGTCTCAAGTTTCTTCAGACATGGAAAACTCAAGTCTCACCACTATATAGACTGTTGGTTGTATAACCCTATTTGATCAACAGGGACAAATTATTTTAAAAAGATCACTAGCAAAATCCACTCAATATCACTTTTAGTTTGCATTCAAAAGTTCTGGAACCCACTTGGCTGACAGCTATTGCAAACCAAACTGCTCATGAATTATAAACCCAACATATTCCCTGATTCTGATTATCTCTAGTGTCTCAGCAATTCTTTTGGTTGATATACATTAGTTAGCCAAATGATTAACAATTTCAAGAGTTGACAATGTTGAAAAACTCTCACATTGTGCTATATATTTCAAAATTTCCATGCTGGAGGTTGGCTCACCACTTCTTCACAGTTAAGTATAACAGGTTGTTGTCCCCCAATATTTGTGTTATATAATCATTGATTCCTTTTGGAGTTTCTTATTCAGAAACAGGAAGTTCATCACAGCCTGAAATAGAATACTTGAAAATTCCACACTCTCCACTGACATAATTCAGTCAATGATCTGAAATAAATAAAACAAAAACTACAAGACTACTATAAATTAGCATTTTACAAGATAAAAAGTACTCTTTCAAGTTGTTGATGTTCTTCTATGTACCATATCCCTTCAGGAAGTTGACGATCATGGCTCACCACAATTCCTTATCCTTTGTAGTTCATATTAAAACCTTGCTCCACCAGCTTCTTACAAATGCTCGCTATGTAGGTTATGTGTTGTTTTGCTCTGTCCCTCTTGCCTTCCAGCTGTCTTGTGAGTGTTAAATTTTCCAAGCTGTCTTTCCTCCTTATATACACTAAAAATTTCAACTATTTATTTCTGATGTTAAGTATAAGTGTATTTTTGCACCCATTTTCCCTAAAACTTGTTCAAATTTTTGCTCTATGGTATTCTCAGCATCCTTCTGTAGAACCAAATTTCTGTTGCTTCAAGTTCCTTCTTCATTTTTGAGGAGATTGTCCAGCATTCACTGTCATATAGGAGGATTGATATTACATAACAGTTCAGTATCCTTTTCTTTGTCTCAAATGAAATTATTCTGTTTCTTAAAACATTGCTTAGATTTTGGAAGGCATCTCTCACTATCCCAATGTGTTTTGAAAAGTGAGCTGGAACTCAAACTTTTTAGCAGCCCATCATGCAAAATTTATCTATCTATAACAATTAGTTAAAAAAATTACTTATCTTCATTTAAATGGAAATATATGACAAATGTACCAAGACATAAATTTTGTTATAGAAACAAGTAGGATATATAATATTCATAGGGTAGATGCAATACTTGATAGTGAGAAACAAGACTTTGATAGATCAGGGATGACTTGTAAAAAATGTCAGTTTCTATTTATTGTTTTAATACAGTACTATCATATATCTTATAGTTGACCACCAGTCTTAGTATTTGTTCTGTGAATTCAAAAAATAAAAAAAAAAGTTTAGCATCTTACAAAATATTTTATTTTATTAACTCTCTGTTAATTCATTATATACCAAAACATTAATCTTATCCTGTAGAAAACAAAATGATTTGAAGGTTTCTTTTAAATGTAAAAAGAAATGCTTTAATTTTTGTAATGTTTAATTAAAAATAAGATCAGACATCACAGAGAAGTCAACAATGAGATATGCAATTAAAATTTGAAAAGAAAAAGTGGAAATATAAAGAAATTTGTGATCAAGAATAAAATCATTTATATTAAAATCATCACTTATGTAGAGTTCCTTCAAAATGTATAATCATTATATAAATGCACTGTAAATATTTAAAACATTGAATAACTTTAAAAATGTTTATTGAGAATTGAAGACTAATCAAGACACACAAACAGCAATTTTTAACTGTAAATGTAATTATTACTTGCAAAACAAGACTAAATCCAGTAGTCGATTTCAGAACATATCTTACTTGCTGAAAATTTATCCAAGAGCTTTTCCTCAAACCTAAAATGTGTATTTGTGTACATATGTATATGTGAATGTAAGTTAGCATAAACATAATTATGCTATAAGTAATTTATCATGTTAGCTAAAACTATTTCTTAAATACCTAATTGATTTTATATTAAAAGAAAACAAACTATGATCGAGTTGTTCCTGTTATACAGAAAGATTATATTTCATAGAAATTAAAACAGTTCAAGTTGATAATAATTAGTTTATAAATTAAATACAGTTACTCTGGCCCCATCAACAGCCATAACAGAGATGAAATAAATATAAAAATATGCAATGAAATATTATATTTTGATAGGTTGTATGAAATGCTCTTTCTCAGCTTTCTGCTAGAGATCAAAGTATACTAGTGTTCAACAAAATAAACCAACCAGCAATATTATTAAAAGTAGTAGTCACATAGTAGTAGTCTGCAACTGTATCTATGTTGGTGTGTGTGTGTGTGTGTATGCATGTGTGTGTATATATATGAAAACCATACCATGGGTTGACCCAAGCCATGTGAGTGAAATTGGGTAGACAGAACACTAGGGGCTGTCAATAGCTGTGCTAGCATGAAGTCACAAGTCATCGTGGCTGAGGATTTGTGTGTGCTGGTGTTGTTCAGATTGTTGATAATTCTTGGTAACATGCTCTCTCCCAGAAATTGTAACTTAAGTCTGCTTAGCATAGTTGCAGTTTAAACCACAGATTGGCTCTGAGGGTGTTGAACATATACAAATGTGCCTGTCCAAGAGTCTGCAATAGGGATTGGCTAGTCGCTCTAGTAGGGTATCCTCAAATACAAGTGGCCAGTTATTATATATTTGCGTATTTAGGCAGTAATCCTTCTTTCATGCACATTTCATTGAAAACAACAGACAAGGTGCTTTGATTTAGTTTTTTATACAATTTCTCATGCGATCTAATAATTTTTTTCTTTTCAGATGATAAATTATATAAGAAATGTACAATTGTTCTTTTATCCAAGCACATTTAGCCATTTTCAAGGTTGAAATATATTAATTGTAGAGCCAAAAGTTATAAAAACAAGACAGTTTTTATATAATTTATCATACTAAAAGAAAAAAATTATTAAATCACATGAGAAATTGTATAAAAAACTAAATCAAAGCATCATCTGTCATATTCAATGAAATGTGCATATATATATATATATATATATATATATATATATATATATATGTGTGTGTGTGTGTGTAATTTCCAAGATTTTTGAGTTCCTCCTTTGAGATTTGCTGTATGCTTGGAGGAAGATTTGCATTAATGGATCACTTCTCTACCACTTGTAATGCTTTTGGACTGAGGATTAGCCTGAGGAAGACAAAAGTAATGTTCACTCCTCCACCTGGTGTGCCCTACAATGAAGCCAACAATATTTGTGAAAAATACCATACTGGAAGTTGTTGACACTTTTCTATACCTTGGAAGTACTATATGAAAAGACGGTGCATTGGATGCTGAGAATTTTTCACACATTCAAAAGGCAAGTGTTATATTTGGTAAATTGAAAAGTAGAGTTTGGTCAGAGAGAAGCATTATCATTAAGACTAAAGTGTGTACACAGCCTGTGTCTTAATCTCCCTGCTGTACTCTTCTGATGGAGATATATAAAATGGATTAAGTAATTCCACCAAAAATGCCTGCGATGTATGCCTAACATCATATGGCACTCTCTGATTCCAGACACTGTTGTCATTCAAAGATCTGAATGCAACAATATTGAATCAATAACAATCATTAACCAGATGTGATGGGCTGGACCAGGTGTGAGAATGGGGAATAACAGGATCCCCAAAATAACTTTTCTATGGGGAACTGAATACAGGAAAGCATCCACAATATAAGCCTAGATAGAAGTTTAAAGACAATTTTGAGGATAATCTGAATGTATTGCATATGGATGTGGAGCATTGGGAAGAACTTCAAACTGTACAGAGTGGATGCACTTTATAAGGAAGGGATGCAATGCCTAATAGGCCCTGACTGATTTGCCAGCTAATATGCTGTCTTGTAAATGTGGTGTGTGTTGAGCACATGCTGTTATCAAAGGCAGGTTAGGCAAACCATGTGAAAATCATCATGGCAACCAGAAACAAGCCAACTTTGCAAACCTGCCTAATTGTCCCGCCAACAATACTTATGCTGTTTGTAACATGGTTTTGCAGATCATGTGAACTCCAGGCACATCTTGGCACACAGGAGAGTTGTAGGTTATGCAGATCCAATCAACTCAATCAAGAATAAAGAGTTTATCTGTCATATATGCATATCTATGAAATCAAATGCTGGTCTCAAGAGTCATCTTAGGAGCCATGGATACCAAAATAAGATGGAAGCCATTACAAGTGATATGAAGGGTGAGGAGATGGCTCTAATCCGAGTAAGATGTTGCAATTACTATATATATATATATATATATATATATTATATATATATATGTATATATCACATCCTTTTTTCATACTTTTTCTCATCTCTGAGAAAAAATAGGTATTTTATGTACATGTCAAAATTATTTGGAGCATTCAAATAACTGGTTTTGACATCCATTTCATGAACAAACTATACTGAACAGTTGACTGCATTAACCACAAAGCAAACTATACAGAAAAATGTCTCATACTAATCAATGCCAGGAATTTGGGAATATCCCTTCAGGCATTATATTGTTCTTCACTGTTTCTTATATTATTTTATTGTGAAAATCCAATGATCTCTCACTGCTGTTTTACCTCTTGATAAAGAGGGCAAGTTTATATGCACATTCCTTTCATTCTGCATGTCTTCTTGCCAATGGCTGGAATTAACAGAAGTAATTGCTTCTTGATAGATTTTGCATACTTTAACTCATGAGTAAAATTAACCTACTAGCTTAAAAGCCACCCTATCAGGCGGTATTTAAGCTAGTTCCTGCAGAGGACTCTTAATTGGGCCTTCATCACAATAGGTATGGAGGAGTAGATGTGATAGGCAACAATAAACTACAGAACTCAAAACTGATCACTGCATTTAAGTAATGCATTAATATTTAAGCTTAACTTTGAAGTTGACTTTAACTTAAAGTTAAGTTCAATGATAATGCTTCTGCTGACACTTAATTTAAAGACAGTTTGATGTATGTCTGTTTCCATACAAATAATTATTTTTATTTCATCGGTTACTTTTGCAGGATTTCACAGTTAATTTTGATTATTCTCAAATTTATTTCCAAGTTATGAAATTATGATTGCACAAAAAAATTTGTTGCAAAAGATCATCAAAAAAAAATAAATAAATAAATAAAATCACTGAAAACAAACTGCCATAACGAAAGCTGGTGAATCCAAAATTTCACTATTGTGGGTCTGGATCTGGCCTGGAATGTTTTTAATTTTCTCACTTAGTTGGCCTGATTTCAGAATGGTATGATATGTTGGGCCACAGCCTCTAAGAGTAAAGTTTAAAAAGTGTGGCATTTATTAAATAGATGGTGTTTTTCATTTGTCAATGCTATACCAAATAACACAATCTTCAAGAAGTTTTGGTTTATGATTCCTCAATAGGATCATTTTCATTACACTCTGACTTAGCATTCTGAGAAACAGTCACTTTTTTCTGTACTTGATATCTTGATTTTGACCAGTATCTGTTTCATTGGGACCTAAACCTTGACCTATAACACAGAGTTCTAAATTGTGATCTGCACCAAGGTGATTGATTACTTCCAGAACTTGAACATCTTTTTTGTTCTGTCTTCCAATCATGACATCTTTTTTGATCTTCTCTATCTGCTTTTTCAAGAACAACCTGAAAACACTCTGGTGATCTTGTAATTATTGCCTCATCTATTGGCACAGGCAGTTGATAAGTTGGTGCACTGCCACCATTCACAGTTAGTGGTAAACTTCACACACATTACTTTTTTAAATTTCTTTTCTTTCTAGACATAGTATGCCTAACTTTGTTGTAACAAAAATAGTTTTCTCACATATGTTGTCAATTTTCTTTTTATTTTGTACATAAGCATAAAAAATTGTACCAAAAATAGGAATATTATTAATATTTGATTTAGTACCAGTCCATAGTTCAAATGATTTTTTTCTCATTCTTGGATTGTAACTCTTATTCTGAACATATGCAATGTTATGAGAAATCTCAACCTGAGTAATAAACACTTTAGCATTTCAAAAATAGATTACAAAGCTCTTTCCACAGTATTATTTTTTTGATGCATTGAATAGGGAAATGCTTCATATGATTATAAATAAGAAATTATTCAGACTCTTTACACATAAATTCTATAATCATTTCTAATATATTTCACTAATCTATATGATATGATGTAGTTAAATATTTTCCACTGGTCCAGAGAGTATCATTTTGTCATATGAGATAAAAAATTGAATAAACATCCATGAATTGATCTTTAAGAGTAGAATTTATCTGACGAACTAAATTGTAATGCAGTAGCTCTAATACTGAATTTTCATGTTTATTTGGCTTTCTGTTTCTGAACTGCATCTTTTTCCTTCAATACAAATTTCACACTCAAGATTATGTTTCTCTAATTTTCATGCTTTTAACTATGTTTTTGGGCTTGATTATATATTCGATGTTACAATCGCCTACAATTTAATGCCATTCTTATTAATTGTGTGATATATTTAACAAAATTGAAGTGTTGAAAAATTACAGATGTCCTTTTATTTCAATTTTAGATATTGCACTATGAAGATCAAGTCAACAAAATTATGTTCATAGCTACTTTTACATAAAAAATTATCTTATTTAAATGATGGTATATAAAATGTATCAATCATAATAAAACTCTGTATATTTTCATTTGAATCCTTCAAAGAAACACAAGCAAAATCCCACTTCAAAACAACATTATTTGTTCTTCTACCATCTGCTGTGGCAGCATGGTGGAGTAGTTGGAGGCATAGTGGAGTAATGGATAGCAGCTTAGTTTGAGGAATCTGAGTGATGAGTTTGAATTCCAGCTGAATCATTCACATGTGCTAATACCCTTGGGAAAGGTATGAATCCTCTTGTTCTCCCCCCAGTTATGGGTAAATAGCAGGACAGACCAGGTTCTATAGCCTTGGTTGGCAACTGGTCTACTGCAGAAAAAAATGGCAACCTACTGTGGGGAAAAAATCTGCCTCGTCAGTCATGTATCGAAAGATACATGATCACCTAAGCGTATATCACACATGTCACATAACTAACTGAATAATTAATGTTTCATGAATTTCACCTTTTCATAGTTTCCAACACTATATTCATACCATTCATAACTTTATAATATATTTTTTTCTCTTTTGAGGTATATATCTTTCTTCTGACCTATGACAATTCTTGTATCTTTGAAATTTAAAAAACCAAATGTCAGCAATAATATTATGCATATTTATTTACAATATGACAGCTAACCTTCAAATTGTATATTAAAATCTCACATCACCAATCTTTTATTAAGTATATACAAGATAACAATATCACAGTATATTGGTTATGTTCTCAATATTGACTTGCATAAGAAAATCTGACATAGAGTGTGTGTGTGTATATATATATATATATATATATATATATATATATATATATATATATATATATATATATGCGGCACAGTTGAGTAGTGGAACTTGGATTGAGGAATTGGAGAGCCGAGTTCGAATTCTATTTGAATCCATTATATTCACTTACATGCTAATACCCTTGAGAAAGGTATGAATTCTCTTCTTCTCCACCAACTATGAGTAAATAGCAAGACAGACCAGGTTCTATAGCCTGGTCTACTGCAGGAAGAAATGGCAACCTACTGCAGGAAAAAAAATCTGCCTCCTCAGTCATGTATCAAAAGATTCATGATCGCCTAAGCATGTATCACATATGGCACATAACTAAACTGACCATCTGCCAACTCAATAATATAATTATCTAAAATAAAACTGTTATCAAAACTTTATAAATTTTGATTTGTTCATTATGTTTGTAATCCTGCAATGAACCAATATACCATTTCTATTATTTATGGCATTCATTCTAACAGAAATTACAAATGCATGTTCCACTTTAGATTAGTGGTCAATACTTTTTTAACAAGTTATTCTTCTCTTTGTTTCTGGGGTTCACATGTTGATGTCCTTGTTTGCCACATAAATAAAACATTATTCTATTGTTTCTTCATTTGCAGTTTGTTTCTTTTATATGACAATTTCCTAATGGCCTTCTCATAACATTTTTTCCTTTAAACGGCTTAAATATTTTTTTTTCTTCAGGAGTGATAATAATAGTAAATATTTTGAATTGTGATGGAATTTCATTTAAGACCATGGTTGTTAATCACAGATTTCTCCTAAGTTGTTTCAAGAAATGGTAGCATTTTCTGTCTTTATTAAAGTAATACTTTCTAATGCTCATTTCCTCAAAGAAATTAATTCTGTGTATTATCCTTTCAATAAATAGTTTCAGTGTCTATCTTCATCCTTAGTGTTGTGAATGACTGAAGAAAAACTCCTATTGTCTAGATACTGAACAAATCTTGAAAAAGCTTTGGCATTATTTTCTCTTTAATCTTCATAAAATAAATATGATATATAAATATTTCTGGAATCTCATATATCACAAGAATTCTATACTTTCATTGCTACCAAATAATATATGAGTCCTGGGCTCATAATCTGTTAAACCTTGTGATAATCCAACAAAATAAAGGAAACACAATGTTGTTCAGAGTACCCACAATATTGTCAGCAGTAGTAGCAATATAGCAAACTGATATGTGTGATGCCTGTGTATATGTATTACCAATTATATCAAATTTTTTGTTCCTAATGCAACCCCATGTTTCTGAAGTTAAAAAAAAGGATTGAAAAAAATCAAGTGCTTTTTGAGTAGCACAGGCGCTTCAAGGAGAGTCAAGAAGATTGACACATTGATCCAAGAAGTGGGCAGCACAAAAAACAGATGCAAATGTGAACAGAGTGAAAACCTTGCTTAGATTGAAAATTGCATGTGTGACTGACAGAAATGAATATAAATAAACAGTGCAACAGATTCTGACAGAGAATTTGGGAATGAGAAAAATTTCCTTAAAGACAGTACTTAACATCAGCTTCATATTTCATTAAATCTTTTGAATAATTAAAAGATTTTTGACAGGGTCATTACCACTGATGAAATACGTTATTTTCAACACAATCCAGAAACAAAATACCAGTGCAAGCTGTGGAAAACAAAGAGATCATTTCGGCTAAAAAAATTACCCATATCACTTACGGTTCTTGTGTGTTCCTTTGGTCACAAGAGACTGGTTTATTACAAATTCTCACCAAAGTACAAACAGGTTTATTTGGAAGTGCTGAAAGGAAAATCTGTTCAAAGGAAAAGATCAGAACTCTGGCTTAACAAGTGGATTGTCCACATGAAAGTGCTTCTGTACAGGATACATTAGAGGTTTGAGAATCCATGGTTAAAAAATGCAATACAAAAATAAACCATCAACCTTAGTTACCAGACCTAGAGACCTATGATTTGGAACGATTTCCAAAATTGAAAAATGTTTTGAACATACAGGGTGCAGCTAAATATCTCCCACATGTAACATAATGGTAAGACATTACGTGGGATGTATTTCTGTCACACCCTGTATAAAGATGTGCTGATATCCCTGACATCCATCAATATATAACTACATTAATGAAGGATATTTTGAGAAAATGAGTTCTAAGAATGCAGGACAATAATGCCATTGCTGAAAACAAAGGGCAAAGCTTCATAATGGAAGTACTTTTAAGTCAACAATGACTAGGTATGCAAACTTTGCTCTCAGAGAGCCATTCCAGGAATTAAATGGTCACAAATCTCAAAAGTGAATCTCAAAAGTACCAGTCGCAGGATTAGTAATATGTGTATATAACAGATGAAAATTATTGTTCTAAAATGTTATTTTTAGAATTTAATTTATTTCAACCAAATTTAGTTATATTATGCCTTACAAAAAGAAACCAAAAACCAATACAGGCCAAAACTGATTCCAGATCAAAAAGAAAAATATCAAAAAAAAGGAACTGAATTATGAAAGACAAATCTGAGAATCAATAAGTAGCTCATTAAGAAGTTTTCTCTTTTATGAGTATATTAATTCACTTTTTCCTAAAATCATTCAACTTCTCAAAATTCTTCAGTTTAGAATTAGTGTCATCAAATGCAGGTGTTAGTAGAAAAACAATCATGTAGGTCTATACAATTGTATATAAAGATATTCATATTGAAATAGATAACTTTACTCCATTAATATATATCAACACACGGAGTCTCATCTGGGAAAATGTATTTCCGACCAGTGGTCAGTGTTTGAGCAAGATAAAAAAACAAGAATTAAAATGCTGAAAACTGGAACAATATAAGAAGATACAATTGATAAAGAAAAACATTTAGAATTTAGAGTTCAATAATTCTCTTTCAGAAAAACAGTTCTTATGTTTGTTTAATATAATTAATTTAGATAAATCATGATAATATTTATAAAATAATAAATCTGTAATAAAATATTTCTCTTGGTAAGATTTTTATTATATGTGAAATTTTAAAAATTATCAGGTAGAAAATATCCCAAATTAACTAAAAAAAATAAAATCCCTGTTTTGATTGTAATTATACCCAATCAGATATAGACATTCTCAAATTGCTTTGTAAATCATTCAGTTATCTCCCCTACTCTCTGTGTAGATTTTTATCAATATTTTTTTTATTGTTTCTATTGATTTAGTGTATTATCTTTTAAGAAAAGAAAAAGGATAAGGATTTTCATTTACCTGAAAATCTTTTGAAATACCTTAATACCTACTAAAATATTTTTTTGTTAGTAGTGAAAATCTTTACTTAGTTCAGGCTAACTGGGACAGTAAACCAAATTATATTTTAAGTTTATTGACTTAGAAAAGGAGCTATATTTTTTTTTTTTTTTTTTTTAGTATTTAGTATGGGAAAGAAACCATATCATTGTTGAACATTTAGTATGGAAATATAATATAAAATTTTTAAATATGAACAAAACTAAAACTAAAATACATTTTTTCATATTTTTACTTTTTCATTTCATAATTTTCAACATATATATAAAACATACCATATTTTACAAATGAACAATACATGAATTGATATAAAACCATTATTTTTGCTAGAAAAAAAGTAATTCACAACAACCTGAACATTATAACTTTTATATAATTCTTTCAAAATATTTCTATGAAATACAAAGTGTGAAAGTGTAAAATTCATTAAGAATATAGAGCTAAAACAATTTTAAAATTGATGAAAAAACATTGCCCATAATATTAAACAAAACTAATTATTGGTTTTCTCTTCACAGATGTGTATTGAGGAGATAGCAGAAATCGCAAACATGGATAGGCATGACAAGAGTTTAATTACAGCTTCTTCAAACAATAGTTGCAGATCTACAAAATCCTCACACTCTGATAGCGGACATGGCTGGCATGAGGGAGGCATGGGACGGGGTGTGGAGGTGCCAGGTATGTAGCAAGGGATATCAAACTGGGCCTGTCAGTGACATATTCTGAATCTACCTAGTCACAAACAATATTAGAAAAATATACCTTCAAAAGCAAAGTTGTATGCATAAAACGTCATGTAAACAGATATTCTGTAAATAGTTTAGGATGCATGTCATCCTCACTGATTATATAACTACTGTCAATGAAAAACACACATTTTCTCTGTAATTGAACATAAACACATGCAATTAACAACAGCATTTTATGGAAGAGGGGAAACAAAAGCAAAACTAAAGAAAAGGAAGTGCATAGACTGGACATATAGGATGATAATCATATGAATGTTGATTCAGTATAATTCAAAGAACAGTAATATTTATTGAGGCTATTGTGGTCAAATTTGAGGCAAGGAGAGAAAGGGAGCAACAAAATAACACTGAATATAGGAAAATACATGAAACTAGTTCATGAAAAGTATTCAATATTACATCAGGATGAAGAACCATCATTGATGCTTGGCTATGGAACAATAGCATCATCTGTGAGAATTTCTGCGTAAAGTCTGACAAAAAAAAGACAAATAAGAAAAAGATATCATGCTTGCCTCGAAAATCAACTCTTCTCTTCTACACTATCTGTTTCTGGCATCTATGCTTTGATTCTATTTCACTAAACCCTATTTTTAAAGTATCAATAACATGTGTTGCCCTAATAATTGTTTACATGCATTTAACTTTTTCAGAACAGTTCTCATCCCAATACTGTCATTCTCCTTCACCTCAAACTGACCAATTCCACAGCAGAGATATGAAGTCCGTAGAACAGATAATCAGCTACCCCAGTGATGCCATGATCACTGCGAGGTGTTTCTTCAAACCAAACATTGGCCAAAGCACAGAGTTGATGGAAAAAAAATCTGCCACAATGGAGAGTGGCACTCCTGGCTCACATCCAGTGCTTAGGACTTCACCAGTGAGCAGCTGCTGTATTTCATATCCCAGACCATTACCACCTGTACCACATTTACCAAAATAAGTTTCTTGAAAAGAACAAAAAAAGAAAAGCTTAATTTCTGCAGATATTTACATACAGAAATAGCTATCAATATATCTCAATTAGCAATTGAGAACAGTAAAATTACTATACAAAGATTATTAGAGTTGTTAGTGCAATAAAATTCTTGCTTCATTGGCTTGTTCTAATTGCATTAACACTTGTCTCAATGCTCTGAAAAAAAATTAAGCAAATGTGTGCATTTGTGAAGATTGATTAAAACTCAATTTTCTTGCCTTCTTTGTGAAATATTATTTATACATTCAGAACATTATAATTAATGATACAAAAATGTATATATTGAGGAAAGTCTACATGAAAACTATATTTATTTATATATTTATCATTATCTGGTAGCTCATTTAAAAAATTTTAATCTAGCAATCTTTGTTCCCAATTTTATGATGCTGTACAATAATGCCATAAATAAAGGAACAAATTGGCAATAGGAAAAGTGACAAAAATGAGAAAGCTACAATGATTTCTTTTGCTATATTGATTGGAAGAGAAGATATCCATTGACCTAGATTTTCTTTGTTCCAGAACTGGTACTTAGATTCTGTATTGATAAGTAAATATACAGGATATTGATTTCTAGAGAAGATTGCCACTGTCATTGATATGATGCATTTTGAAAGCTATATTCAGAATTTTCAATTTATTAGTAAATATCAAATTATTTCAACTTAACCATTTGTTAAAAGAAAATAAATATCCTTTCAGTAAAAAAATTCATTTTGAGTGATGGTATAATCTGAAACCAGAAATTAATGTTTAACTAAAAGGATTAATTTCCCTAAGTATGAAATGATATGATCACTGTAGCTGTAGCTAAACTTTTAGCTGTGAAACAATAGACATTGTAGAGGGTTAAAAATAACTTTGTACAAGTTAAGCATATGATAACATTATGTCTTAGTATGGATTGAATACAAAGATGTCAACTCTGGAGAGAAAGTGGCTAGATCTACATACAGGATTGAGAAAAAAATGGTCTGAAGTGATATTTATTTTAGCAAAGATTTTATTGGAGACTTTCACATGTGAAAACAAATCTGTATGCACACACAAACACACATGCTCAAACACACAAACACATACAAGGTGTCTAGTTCAAATAAGGTAGTGATAGAGATCCTATCCTGCCTTTATTCAATCAGTTCCGGTGACTGGAGCAGCCATTACATACACAAGACACTTGATAGGATAACAAACTGCTATCTCTTTCTCTCTCTTTCTCTCTCTCACACAGACACACACATACACACACATATACACACACTTACTTATTGCTGTTGTCACACAGCAGCAGTAGTAAAAACAGAAATCTATACAAGGATGTACTTCTTATCTCACCATAGATTCCACTGGATTTAACATCACAGGTGAGTAGCTGCTAATGTTTTTATATTCCTTTTCATTACCTTTGAACACAAATAGCCGGAAAGGTGTACATAAGTCTAGATATTGTAATAACCTATTGTCAGATAAGTTAAGCATTTTTCTTTTTCATTTTATTAATGAATATCTCTTTAAAATAGCAAAGTATATGTTGAAGGTCTCTATAGCAGAAATAGAATATACCTATGCTTCCATCTATATCCTATTGACTTTAATGCTTCATGGAGATCACTTAAAAATGTATCACAAAACTCCTGTTGACATTTCTAATTTTAGTATCTCAGACCAAAATAAATTCAATATATTTTACATTTATTTGACTTTTTTCAGTATTGTTTAATGTCATACTTTTGTTGGGTTGTTATAATTTTATCATAGAGAATAAAATTTTTTGTTTACTTACTTTGTTTTCTATTAAAAAGTTGAAGATAACTATGCATTATGAGATGCAAGTTTTATTAATTTATATTGTGATTTGTAGAGAAACCCTCAAAATGCAAATAAAATAAATAAAAAAGTATATAAACATGACTTAGCTTCATTTTCTTGAAACTTACATTGTAAGATTATGCATTAGAAATCTATATTCTTTATAAAATTTAAATTTGTTAACTGTTTAGTTCTTATTTTCTATTCTAAGTTTTAATTTTAATTATGATTTCTCACATAAAAAAGTTTACAAAGAAAGAAAAATAACGTTCAGCCTTCTTAATTTAATCATAGCTAAAATGTTTTAAATTTGAAGAATTATAATTTCATTTAAATGATGAAATTAAGTCATGATATGGAAGTTAGATAATTGAAAGTTACAAACAATTCATCTCATTTGCCAATTGCTATATAATTAAGAAAATATACACCTTAGGAACACTTTTAATAATGTAAAAACTATTTTTTAACTCAATTTAAATCTCTTTATATTTTTGTAAAGAAAAGTCAATGCATGTTATAAAGTTTTGTTAAGTTGTTATAAATTACATGGTATGTACAAAAACAATTCTGAAATATATCAGTCATACATATCTACGATATTTACATTAAATCAACCCAGTATACATATCAGAAAAATAAAAAAAATTAAACTTTTACTGGCATTCCTAATTTTGGTAACCAAGACCATAATAAATCTAATCATATTCATTGTGATATTTTACTTTTATTTTGCATTTCTTAACATCATGTGATATTATGCAGTTGTCGAATTTTATAATTTCACTTGTAGAAGATATTTAATGTTTGACTGCTTTTACTTTTTATAATATTTATTTTTCTTTACAAATAAATACCCTAGAAAATCTTCTGAAAACAACATATAATAGAGCATCATATTCACTTTTTCATAAGGAATAAACATTTCTATAAAGTGTACTCTGATTACTTTCTTAAAAGGAATGATAAAAGTTCTTAGCCTATCCCAATTTCATAAATCTGATGAAATGACTAAAACTCAATATTTTTTTAACTCCCTTCTTGGTCAGACTGAAAAGTTTTACTACCCATCATATTTTGCAACAAGATTATGATCAGTATTTTAAATTCTGAATAGTAAACATTTATAAGCAAAAACTCAATTCAGTACCATAAAACAATATTACAGACACATGATATGTACTTGAAATCAATTCATTCTATGGAAGAAACAATGAAAATATTTTACTTGTTTACCTACAATTTTCAGTGTGTTGACAATTTTTAATTCATATGCAGTCATTATTTATTAATTGATGTGTATGTTAATGTAAGATTTTAATTTTGCAAAGAAAAAACTCTTTTCTATATACTTAAAATTTCAGAATTATACTTTTACATCTTTCTTGGAGAAAAAAGGTGTACAAAATTCAACATGATATACACATTGAAAATTTTTTTATAGTAGTGATTTAGAATTGAAACAAATAACTACTTTACTGTTGGAGATAAGAAAGTTCACTAGTATATGAGACTGACTATAGAAATGTATACAACTATGTCCATACTATGGTCAACTCCTATGTGTATCATTACTAAAATTTCTAAATGATGGTAAAGCTAGAATGAGTTTCCTTATATTTCATTGTCAGTAGTAAAAATTACATTGGATAAATTACTTATTTGGGAAAAACAAAAGAAACTTATTTTCACACAAATAATCTGAGGTTGGATGTTGAATGTCAAGGTCTGCTGTACTCAGAATTCTTGACATTGTTTATTTTGTGATGATTGCAAATAAATGTACAGTCTTCTAATCTTCAAATGAAAAATTAATTTGTTTCACAGTAATGGTTGTTAAATACAAATAATGCATATAAAAAATCTCTTTAAAAGTCAGAAACAAAAAATATCTTACTTCATATAAGAATAAGATACTTATATTATTAGAGAATATAATAAAATAAAGAGGAATATCAAGAATTATATATCAAACAAATCCAATTAAATGTTCAACTTATGTTTATAGAAATGATATATAATATTTTTTTTGGTGAAATACAAAATATATATAAATATATATTTATGAATAAAAATGACAATAGGGAAACTAGTAATTACTGACGCGTTTCATCTAATGTGGACTTTATCAAAGCAAAATACGAAATGAATATAATTTAACAAGGTAACTAATAAAAACAAAAACAGAATATTACTAGCAACTGGAATGTAGAGAAACGTTTTTTATTAGTTTTTTATTAGTTTTTATTAGTTATTATTTTTATTGTTTTTTATTAGTTTTTTTATTAGTTTTATTAGATTTTTATTAGTTACCTTGTTAAATTATATTCATTTTGTATTTTGCTTTGATAAAGTCCACATTGGACGAAATGCGTCAGCAATTTCTAGTTTTCCTATTGTCATTTTTATTCATAAATATTATCTTCTCTACTGGTTAAATCGGAGAAATTTTCATAAATATATATAAACACACAGAGGCAGTAATCCATTGGTATAATCCAAGTGAGTCCTATTAACACAATATAGAATTTGGAATATTAAATGTTAAAACTGACTCACAAAGAGTGCTCAATGCTTATTTTCATTAAACAGAGCAAAATTTTTCTTACAATTGGTCATTAACTAATGGTATCTTAATTCCAATTGTAAAAAAATAAAAAAATACAGGGTGACCCAAAATAATGTATACACTGTTTGATTCGTTATAACTTATTCAATTTATATATTTTGACTTGTAAATACGATTAATACAAGAGAAAAAATACACATTTAAAGAATTTCAGAGTAAAATATACAAAAAACATAGAAAATTAACTTTAATAAGATAAAAGCTACTTGGGGCAATGGCAGAATGTTCATATAATGATGAGTTCATATCAAGTGCTCAAACTGGTTGCAATTCTGTTCAATACACTTTTCATATTGGGAAGAAATAGACCTACAAACGTCCAGTGTCATTTCGTCTGGTATTTGAGCACATTCTTCTTCAATTGCTACTCTCATTTCAGCAACTGTTTCAGGCTTCCTGCTGTAAACTTTATCTTTTAGAAACCCCCAAAAAGAAATCCAAGGGTGTCAAATCTGGTGATCTAGGTGGCTATTCAACTGTCCCTCTTCTTCCAATCCACCTGTTTTGCATATTTTCATCCATATAAGTTCTCACATGACAGTAATGTATCATTAACTATTAATATTTAAAGAGTGTATACATTATTTTGGAACACCCTGTATATATGTGTGTGTGTGTGATGGAAAATAAAATTACAACATTATGAAGGACAGTGCTATTTTAATCTAGGTATAGTAGGTTCATACAAAGGAGTAGGAAATTTTCTATGAAGATTTTTTAAAGCTTTGCACATCTTGTGATGTAGTAATACTCATGACAGGGAAGAACTGTCTTAGAGCTTCAGACAATTATTCATGCTATGATATATACCAGTGTAGTGAAAGAGTCTTGTACAAGCATGGAGACAAACATATGTAGCATTTATTAGTCATTTGAGAGGAGTCATATTGGACATTTGAGAGGCTGGATGGTCATTTTGGAGAATTGCTACATATGTTTACCCTGTTGCATTGGTAATGTTTTGATGGTGACATCAGTGGTCAAACAGAAATTCCTACACCCACTGACCAAGTTTTGGATAGCCATGTAGTATGCATAGTCACAAAGACCAAGGTATTGTAAGAGCAGCAGTGGCAGATTGCACAGTATCCACAGCTTGAATCAGAGAAAATGTGGCCCCAGGAGTGTCAACTGTTGTGAATAGTTTAATTGCAACAGGACAATAAACATATGTGCTTCTAGCCAGACTTCCACTTTTGCTGTTACAACAACATTGTACCAATTTCCAGTGTTATCTGAGAGTGTCAACTGCTGGATTAAATGGCACTCTGTTCAATGAAAGGAGCAAATTTTGTCTTCATGTAAGTGATAGTCACTTGCATGTACAAAGTAGGCCTAGTGAGCAACATGCTCCAGAGTATATTTTTCCATGATACCCAGGACAGCCACTGACATCCCATACCATGAGGTGCTATAAGTTACATCTCTTTGATATTTATAGAGAGAAGAGACTCATGTACATGTAATGGGGAAATTGTCACTACAGTATATTAGTGTCAGTTGGGCACTGTCTGTGAGAAAAAGAGCACCATGACACAATTCACTCCAACAGAAATTTGGAAACAACATGATCTACTGCTTGGTAATCATGCTAGAAGCTCCAATACAAACATTTCAGAGTGTTTGCATGTCAATCTGAGGATAGGGCAGAGGATTTGGAAAGAGTTGGAGGAGTCTAATGGTGATTACAAAGGTACAGCAGCTTGGAAAACTCACTCTGATCATTCTGACAAGTAAAGAACATCCGAATGTGTTGGTGAGGGCCTCAGACACATATACAGGGACCAACATCAAGTGCTTTGCAGAGGTAGTGCTGTACTGGGACAGGAGGGTGGTTGCTGGAAACCTTATGTCTGGCAACAGGACTCTGCCCCATGCCGCCCAAACAGGAGAACCTAATCATGGCTGTTAGACAATTTCTGTGACCACATCACTTCTTACATCTGGCCACCTAACTCCCCAGACTGCAACCCTTTTATTATTATGTATTGGGCACAGTTGAGCGAGAGACCAACAAAACTCCTTGTAATCCCAAAGATAACTGAAAGCAAGAATTATGGCAGTATTCACCAATTTAAACAAGGAGACTGTTCAGAAGAGTTGCAGGAGATTCTGAAGTCATCTGAAGGGTGTGGTTGAATCCAATTGCAATTTTATTGAATAAATTTATTCTTTAGTATTTCAAGATAATTTTGTGTAATTTTGGTAAATATATCTGTTAAAATGAGATGTCAGTGTTATTTTCATTTTTGTGTAATTTAGATGACAATATATCCAGCACACCCTGTATGTACAGGATATTGTTCAAATCATTCCTCTGCTATCCTAGCAACAGAAAAATGATATATATAGTAATATCCTGTTACAGCAGGATAATATCCACTCAGACAATACTGGAGCTTACTCATCATGCTCTGCAAGATATCTGACAACTTTCCTGGTTAGCACAAATGCTAGACTTGTCCCACATTGTACATGTAAATGACATGATGGGATAATGCCAGCCATTCAGTTAACCCACCTGAGTCTCCTGATGTCTTTTCATAATAAAACTGGTGTTAAACAACTAATGTTAACATATTCAGAAAATACATACGATTTTTGAATAATATAATATGTAAGTTTTAACTTTCACAAAATATATTGATAACTTTTGGTTGTAATGGAATGTCCCACACTCCCTGTTGCCTACTGTGGACTGACTATATCAGTAGCTATATATAGTGATCACAGGATATACCTGGCGACTTGCTTCAAGAATTACGAACTTGCTAACCAATTTTGTCTTTCAATAATGTATTCTATTTTACAATAAACCTCTCTTTCTTTCATCTCTGTGTATGTTGCTGTTCCTTTCACTCAAGTACCACTTATGTTTGTTTGTAACCTCTTTAAGGATACAACACTTTTTAAGGTGATATCAGGTGTTATTATGCAAAATGCAATATATTAGGTTGGTGCAAAAATAATGACGTAATAATGTCGTTTTTGACGTTAAAAAATACGTCAAAAAACGACATTATTACGTCATTATTTTTGCACCAACCTAATACATTTTATTTATAAATAAATCTGAACATGTAGGCAATAGAAAAAATTCAACACAATATGCCAACTTCAATAAAATATTATTTTACTATTTCACAAGTTCATGAAGACTCCTTGACCTTTATCTGTCTTTCAACCATTCATTTTCTTAACTATCCTACTGTTTCAGCTTTAACATTATTTAAAGCAATTTTCATTGGGTCACAAAAATGTTCTTTACTTATTTTCCGTTCTTTTATATATCATCTTTAATAATGAACTTTTTTTTCTATTGGATTAATATCTGATGAGACTGTTAGGGAGATTCTTTTAATTTGAGTGTCTTTGAAACTTTTACTCTTTATGTTAAATTATTTTAGCTGTGGCCTGTAACACTCAGAAAAGGTTTTATCAAAGAAGCTAGAATAATTCTTGCATTTATTTGGATAACATCATCAGTTCTGTAGTGACCTATGATTTTATTGCTTACAATATTAGTCTACACACTCCCACTATTAACTAAATATTTACATGAAGGGTCCAAGCTCTAGCCCAACAAATAGATCCATCCAATATAACTTTACATTCATTGCTAAAAATGACTGTTGAGAAATCAGTTCTCATGTACTTTGCCCAACTTAAATGTTACTTTTGGTGACATCTACTTAAAGGTAATAATTTGCTTGATTCTATGTCTTCAGCCAATCTTCTTAATATTCTGAATGTTCTCTCTGTGTACACATTTGCAATACCAACTTCAAATATTCCCTTGCTGATCAATCCACTTTCTTTGCTTCACCCTTTTATTTTCATATATCTTATTGTGACATTTATAAACATGAATTTTTTTCTTATTCACATCTAGACAATATTTTCAATTTCTTTTGTTATTAGCTGATAATTACAGCACAACTTTTTCCTGATTTTCCTCAACAGTCTTCTGATTACTCAATAATAATATCTTGTTTCTCTTTTGAGGTTATATTTTTCTTACAAGCTGTAGCAAATTTATATGCATCTGAAATTGTGATACAAATATCAATAACATTCTATTATATATATTTATATACAGTATGATAAACAAATCTAGAGTTACATAATAAAATCTGACACCATCAAATAAAGTATCATAAATATTTCTAATATAAATATACAGACTCCTAAGTCTCTAACCATGGACTAATTTTGTTTCTTATTTTCATCAATGACCTTTTCAATATCATCAGTTTCTGAGTCAGGATCTAAGCTAATAACACAGCTATTTATTCCTGTCAATAGTAAGTCTGATAGGTTCATTAAAATCAAATTGGCAGCTAATATCAAAAATGACTTTTAATTTGTTGTTAACTGGCACAAGAAATGGATTAATTATTATTATTGTTAAAACTAAACTGCCCCCTATTAATCATCTTTAGGATCCTTTTTGGCCTTCCATCAGTATAGCTGAGGCTAACCTCCAAGAGTGAAACTCACCTTCTCAGTTTAACATTTTCCACTGGCATGAAGTGAAACAATTATATTGAATCAACTGTTAAGTCTGCAGCTACAGAAGTTGGTTCACTAAACCATGCTAGACAATTTTTCTCACCAGAATCTATCTTGCACATTTATAAGTCTTCTGATATATATATATTTAGAGATTCTTGATAAAATCTAAAGTAGAATCTGCAATGTTAACCTTGCATCTCAGTATCAATAATTTTTCTATCACTGTAATGTAATTTCCCTATTCCTTTTCTATAAATATTTTCATGGTAATTTATTCTGATCAACTTTCTTTCCTTTTTAGTACATCAACTTTGCAAAATTAAGCACAGTAGTAGATTGGCAGCTACATATCATAATTTCACTGTTGAGATTGCTCATTGTAACTGAAAGTTCTATGCACCTGCACTCTCTTCTGGCATCCTGCTTTCTTGTCAAATTCAGTATTCAAAAATTTAAATTCAATGTCAATCATCATCTTTCATCTCCTTGAATCCTGTTCTTTTATTGACTTTACTGTTTCTTTCATTCGTTGAAATCTCTTGCATTTTAGTGGTTTTATCATACTGCCTGGTGTGGAATGATTAAAAATATGACCAAAATTACTTGGTTATTATGAAAACAGACTTCCATAATAAAATGTGACAACATTTTCAGTTTTGCCTAAATCCATACTAGAATTATGTATCTTATTTTGAAGTCTGTGCAGATACCAATCTATGGATGTGATGATTTGCAATAATTTGGTTATATTACTGTTATTCAGGATGCTGTAATTTTTATTTTACATCAATGGAATTTATTTGAATATTTTTTTTTAAATAGTCATATTTAAATAATTCAAAAATGAAATTTAATCATATTATTGATTTCAAGATGTTAAAAATTGGAAAAGCTTTCGAGACATTATTTATCTGTGATTTAAAAATAAAAATTTGTACCAAATTAAAACATTTTGAATTTGTTTTACTCAACAGAGTCAACTACGCCATGTTGATACCAATTTATATTCTCCTGGTTATCCTGCATACAAGTCTTGCTGCTGATTTAACTTACTATGTAAAAGAAGGCCAAAGCCAAGGTACATTAGTTGGTGACATTTCTATGGACACACACCTGATAGATGGCATACCACATCAAAATAATGGATTAATAACATTTAACCTCCTGCAACAGGGTATGTCAAATACTGGCCAGCTGTTCCAAGTATCTAAGAATACAGGAAAACTTTATACAACCCAAAACCTGGATGCAGAATTGATTTGCAAGCGGGAGAAAGAATGCTATAAAATGATAGATGTTGCCATGAGAAAAGGAACATCTTTCATTAAACTGTTAGAAATCAAAGTGATAATCCAAGATGTCAATGATCATCAACCAAAGTTTTCAAAGAAAGAAGTAAATATTCAACTTTCTGAGAGAGATAGTAAAGGAACAAAAATATCAATCCCAAATGCAATCGATAGAGATGTTGGACATTTGAACTCACAAATAACCTACCAATTGAAAAAGAACAGGGATGAGCCATTTACATTGTCTGTTTCTGAAAGAGTAGATGGTACATCTGATCTAAGTATCATACTTGAAAGCAAGCTTAACCGTGAAGCTAAAGATACCTATATGATCCAAGTGATTGCTAAAGATGGAGGTTCTCCAGCTAAACAAAGTATTTTAAATGTCCACATATCAGTTACTGATGTCAATGATAACCCACCAGTATTTTCTCAAAAAGTATATAATGTCTCTATAAACAATGAGCCAAGCAGAATTGTCCCCGTTCTAGTACTATCGGCACAGGATATGGATACAGGAGATAATGGGAAAATCTCTTACCGTTTTAGTTTAAAAACTTCTGAAATGGTAAAATCTCACTTTCATTTAAATGAGGGAACTGGAGAAATTTTCTTGCGTAAAAAGTTTTTACTTGGGCAAGAGTTACTTCATAACTTATATGTAGAAGCCATAGATGATGGCAGTCCACCATTGAGTTCTTTGGCAAAGGTTTTAGTCAATGTAATCAGCCAACAGAATAATCCACCAACAATAAACATAAATTTTGTTTTTGCATCCACTGCAAATACAACTACCATTTCAGAAGACATAGAAGTTGGCAGTTTCATTGCTTTTGTAAAGGTCACTGATCATGATGTTGGGCAGAATGGAGAAGTTAGATGTGATCTGCAGCATGATAAATTCCAGCTGCAGAGTCTCGGCATGAAAAAATATAAAGTCATTCTGAAAAGTCCAGTTGATAGAGAAAGTGAAGACCTCCATGACATTATCATCATTTGTCGTGATAAAGGATCCCCTGCATTGCACAGTAAAAAAGAGTTCTCGATCAAAGTGATTGATGTTAATGATGTAAGACCACAATTTTTTAGAGAGATTTATAGATTTAGCATTGATGAGAACCAGAAATCTCAAATTCCAGTTGGCTTCATCAATGCCAGTGATCAAGATCTTGGAGCAGGAGGACAACTCAGTTATTCTCTACTTACCAAAGATAAGAAATTTCTACCTTTTCAAATTAGAGAGGATGGCTTAATTTCAACATTAAATTCAATAGATCATGAAATGCAAGATATTTATAAATTCCAGGTTCTTGTGAAAGATAATGGAAAACCACCATTAAATAATACAGTGAATGTCATTGTTGAAGTGAGAGATGAAAATGATAATGCTCCATATTTTAATTTCCCTCGTGTTAATCCTTTTACATTAGATCTTGTATATTATCCACATCATACAAAGAACATCACAATTCTAAGAGCATCCGATAGTGATAGTCGGGAAAATGCTTTTCTCAAATATGAAATAACTTCAGGCAATGAGAAACAATTATTTACAATCAACCGATATACTGGCTTGTTATCTTTCACTCGTACTGTTACTCAACAAGATGCTGGTTCATATGACTTGGAGTTTGTGGTCAAGGATAGTGGTACCCCAGTCCAATCAGCATCAACCACTATATTTTTAATACTGACTGTTAGCAATAAGACTTTTGAAGTTCCAAAATCAGTTCGTATAAAAGCAGATGACAAAATACATTTTAACTTAGTAATCATCATCACATTGATTTCTGTCACTGTGTCTGTGATAATTACAGCTTCAATGTCTATATGTATTCTGCGTTATTGTCATCGAAGAAATATTCCACAAAGAGAGGAGATAAGTACTCCACATCGGTGTCCTAATGATCAAAGACATTTGATGTGTCCTTCTTACCATACAAGTTCATGGACTGACATGCCAGCGGCTGTGCCTCACACAGACAAAGCTAGGAATGCACATTTCATTGAAGGAAGACAAATGTCTCAAGAAAGTGACAAGTTTAATAATGGACAAAGAAGTCTACCACTAAAGCCTCACACTTCAGCAGACTTTAAGCATCAAGTAAGTTTTTTATATTTTACCTATGTTGAATAAACCAATTTATTGAGTTAAAAGTAGTAGAAACATCTTTTGATAAGTATTTAGTATGGTAAAAACCTATATCGTTTTTAAGTATTTAGTATGGGAATTGTTATATACCGTACCTATGAACACTAATCAGTATGTACCAATCCTCATAAATACATTGGACACTATTGTAAGTGGGGGTAATATGCTGTCTAAGTAGTTCACCACTAGTAGTGGTTTACCTACTTCATGCCACTGGCAAGTATTGTATTTTGTTGCTGTTATAAAGATTACCATTTCATTTCCAACCTCTGTTTTGGTTATTCCTCATTCAGTAAAACTTTTTAGGTTTCAACAGGAATAGAATATAAAATTTTTAAATATGAACAAAACTAAAACTAAAATACATTTTTTCATATTTTTACTTTTTCATTTCATAATTTTCAACATATATATAAAACATACCATATTTTACAAATGAACAATACATGAATTGATATAAAACCATTATTTTTGCTAGAAAAAAAGTAATTCACAACAACCTGAACATTATAACTTTTATATAATTCTTTCAAAATATTTCTATGAAATACAAAGTGTGAAAGTGTAAAATTCATTAAGAATATAGAGCTAAAACAATTTTAAAATTGATGAAAAAACATTGCCCATAATATTAAACAAAACTAATTATTGGTTTTCTCTTCACAGATGTGTATTGAGGAGATAGCAGAAATCGCAAACATGGATAGGCATGACAAGAGTTTAATTACAGCTTCTTCAAACAATAGTTGCAGATCTACAAAATCCTCACACTCTGATAGCGGACATGGCTGGCATGAGGGAGGCATGGGACGGGGTGTGGAGGTGCCAGGTATGTAGCAAGGGATATCAAACTGGGCCTGTCAGTGACATATTCTGAATCTACCTAGTCACAAACAATATTAGAAAAATATACCTTCAAAAGCAAAGTTGTATGCATAAAACGTCATGTAAACAGATATTCTGTAAATAGTTTAGGATGCATGTCATCCTCACTGATTATATAACTACTGTCAATGAAAAACACACATTTTCTCTGTAATTGAACATAAACACATGCAATTAACAACAGCATTTTATGGAAGAGGGGAAACAAAAGCAAAACTAAAGAAAAGGAAGTGCATAGACTGGACATATAGGATGATAATCATATGAATGTTGATTCAGTATAATTCAAAGAACAGTAATATTTATTGAGGCTATTGTGGTCAAATTTGAGGCAAGGAGAGAAAGGGAGCAACAAAATAACACTGAACATAGGAAAATACATGAAACTAGTTCATGAAAAGTATTCAATATTACATCAGGATGAAGAACCATCATTGATGCTTGGCTATGGAACAATAGCATCATCTGTGAGAATTTCTGCGTAAAGTCTGACAAAAAAAAGACAAATAAGAAAAAGATATCATGCTTGCCTCGAAAATCAACTCTTCTCTTCTACACTATCTGTTTCTGGCATCTATGCTTTGATTCTATTTCACTAAACCCTATTTTTAAAGTATCAATAACATGTGTTGCCCTAATAATTGTTTACATGCATTTAACTTTTTCAGAACAGTTCTCATCCCAATACTGTCATTCTCCTTCACCTCAAACTGACCAATTCCACAGCAGAGATATGAAGTCCGTAGAACAGATAATCAGCTACCCCAGTGATGCCATGATCACTGCGAGGTGTTTCTTCAAACCAAACATTGGCCAAAGCACAGAGTTGATGGAAAAAAAATCTGCCACAATGGAGAGTGGCACTCCTGGCTCACATCCAGTGCTTAGGACTTCACCAGTGAGCAGCTGCTGTATTTCATATCCCAGACCATTACCACCTGTACCACATTTACCAAAATAAGTTTCTTGAAAAGAACAAAAAAAGAAAAGCTTAATTTCTGCAGATATTTACATACAGAAATAGCTATCAATATATCTCAATTAGCAATTGAGAACAGTAAAATTACTATACAAAGATTATTAGAGTTGTTAGTGCAATAAAATTCTTGCTTCATTGGCTTGTTCTAATTGCATTAACACTTGTCTCAATGCTCTGAAAAAAAATTAAGCAAATGTGTGCATTTGTGAAGATTGATTAAAACTCAATTTTCTTGCCTTCTTTGTGAAATATTATTTATACATTCAGTACATTATAATTAATGATACAAAAATGTATATATTGAGGAAAGTCTACATGAAAACTATATTTATTTATATATTTATCATTATCTGGTAGCTCATTTAAAAAATTTTAATCTAGCAATCTTTGTTCCCAATTTTATGATGCTGTACAATAATGCCATAAATAAAGGAACAAATTGGCAATAGGAAAAGTGACAAAAATGAGAAAGCTACAATGATTTCTTTTGCTATATTGATTGGAAGAGAAGATATCCATTGACCTAGATTTTCTTTGTTCCAGAAGTGGTACTTAGATTCTGTATTGATAAGTAAATATACAGGATATTGATTTCTAGAGAAGATTGCCACTGTCATTGATATGATGCATTTTGAAAGCTATATTCAGAATTTTCAATTTATTAGTAAATATCAAATTATTTCAACTTAACCATTTGTTAAAAGAAAATAAATATCCTTTCAGTAAAAAAATTCATTTTGAGTGATGGTATAATCTGAAACCAGAAATTAATGTTTAACTAAAAGGATTAATTTCCCTAAGTATGAAATGATATGATCACTGTAGCTGTAGCTAAACTTTTAGCTGTGAAACAATAGACATTGTAGAGGGTTAAAAATAACTTTGTACAAGTTAAGCATATGATAACATTATGTCTTAGTATGGATTGAATACAAAGATGTCAACTCTGGAGAGAAAGTGGCTAGATCTACATACAGGATTGAGAAAAAAAATGGTCTGAAGTGATATTTATTTTAGCAAAGATTTTATTGGACACTTTCACTTGCTTGGATACAAATATACATACAAGTAAAAACAAATCTGTACGCACACACAAACACACATGCTCAAACACACAAACACACAAAAGGTGTCTAGTTCAAATAAGGTAGTGATAGAGATCCTATCCTGCCTTTATTCAATCAGTTCCGGTGACTGGAGCAGCCATTACATACACAAGACACTTGATAGGATAACAAACTGCTATCTCTTTCTCTCTCTCTCACACACATACACACACACTTACTTACTGCTGTTGTCACACAGCAGCAGTAGTAAAAACAGAAATCTATACAAGGATGTACTTCTTATCTCACCATAGATTCCACTGGATTTAACATCACAGGTGAGTAGCTGCTAATGTTTTTATATTCCTTTTCATTGTCTTTGAACACAAATAGCCTGATAGTTGTGCATAAGTCTAGATATTGTTATAACTTATTGTCAGATAAGTTAAACATTTTCATTTTTCATTTTATTAATGAATGTTTCTTTAAAATAGCAGACTATATGCCATAGGTCTCTATAGCAGGAATAGAATATGTCTATGCTTCCATCTACATCATATATACTTAAATGTTTCTTGGAGATCACTTTAAAATGTATCAGAAACTACAGTTGACAATTCTAATTTTAGTACCTAGAATCAGAACCAATCCTCTTATGTTCTTAATTATATTTTTATTTACCTTTTTTCTGCATTGTCTAATATTAGGCTTTTGCTGGATTGTAATAATTTATTAAAAAGAATGTTTAATTGCTTTCTTTTTCACATTTTCAAATTAATAACTTCAAAAAGTATAATGAAAATATTATCAAAAGTAGATCCTGATTTGTTGATTTCAGAGACACCATATATTTGTGGGAACTGTGATCAACTTGCTTTTGTTTGATCTGTTGTTATGATACTATTTCAAGTTTTGGGTCACTTTGTTTTAAAATCTTCAATTTTAAAATATTTCTAATTGCCATAGAAGTTAATGCAGAAAATTTAAATGTCCTGCATAAAAAATTCCAAAAATATTACTTTGTTGTAAAAACAATAAATATTAATAAACAAATCTAGCAGAATGCCTTAATTCATACTTGCCATTTGAAAAAGTTATACTAATAATTTTATAATAGAATATTTATCAGAACTTTGCTTAAACATGTTTATTTCATTGTAATTTGTAAAAATATAAATTAAAGCTGTTGAGTTCACAGTTTCAAAGTTAATTCATTTTGAACTGTCTTTAACCCATTGTACTTGATGTTTATCTCATCTTTGAAGTAGAGTAAAAAAATCATTTTTAAAGTATAATCAAAGGATGGGAAATATAATTTTGTTTAGTATAAATTTTATAAATATTTAAAAAATTAAGATTACCTTCTTTTGCTTTGAGATAATAAACTGATGCACTAGATAAATTGAACATTCCTGACATATAACTTTTAAGATTTAGTTGTATTTTTAACAAGTTAAATCAATTTTGTAGTTAATATGTTAGATACTTTTCGTTTTGAGTATTTGTTAATTTTGAAACTTGCAGTTCTGCAAATAATGCTGGAAAGTAAAGAGCAAAGTTTAATAAATAAAATTTGAAGTCAACTGAAAATAAATATATGTTATATGTTGCTAATTAACAGTTGAAACATTGTATTTAATAATTGAATGGATAGTATTTGACTTGTTTATTCATCATCATGATAGTCATTAGAAAAGTGGAATATTACTTTTTTTTAAATATGCAGGTTTGCTGCATGAGCAAAGGCAAACTACATTTTACTTTGCAATGCAATTTTGACACCATTTCAAGTTTTAAATAGCTTCTGTTTACAGTGAGGCACTGTATGTTTTAAAATTCCCAGTTTCAAAGAATATTCATTCGTGCTATCATTAAATACAGGAAATGACTACATTGAATAGTTAATAGCTACTAAGTGATTTAATCTTTTTTTTTGTCTTATTAAATGCAAGCATAATATAAAAAGTTAAGAATAATCTAGGAGATTGTTATTTAATAAAAATGAAACAAAATATTTATATTTAAGTAGTGGTCAATCACACTTTATCATTTTAGCAAACAGGTAACCAAAGAGTAATTATTTTTCTGTCTCTTTTAAACTGTCTTCAAGACATTGTACTTGATGTTTATCTCATCTCTGAAAAGAGTAAAGAATTCATTTTTAAAGTATAATCAAAGGATGGGAAATAAAATATAAGTTGCAAAATTATTAAAATTATAGTTTTAGTGAAATTAAAAATATCATGGAAAATAATTAAAATAAATTTGTCATATATATGCTATATACAAAGCTTCTATGCAAAATGAAATAAAAAAAGCAAACATCAAGGTAAAAGAATAATTTATAATTTTTTTTAATTATGTCGATACCAGCATTTAGTGTGAAATTCATATTTTTAAATCTTTATGAGACAGAAAACAAAAATGTGTTTAAAAATATTTTAGCACACATTTTTTCAAGCTTACCTGTGAAATTTATGAATATATACATGAGTTACCAGAATTAAAATAATTTTTGAAAAATAATAATTTCCAAAAGGCAATAATTTCAAAATTTACGAGTCACCTGAAAGAAGACAAATGAAAAAGATTTGAATCTCTGAGTATTTAAATGGCATGGATTAACATCTACAAATGAAAAGTAATTGATTTGAAAAAAAAAAAAAAAAAAAAAAAACACAGATTTTCAACAACATAAAAGAAAACTTAAGAGTTTCACTGATGTCTAGGCTTTAATTGGTGTTTTTTTAAATGTCTATTTGGGCAATCAGAGTAATTCAAAATGTTTTGATCAATAAAATAATTGAAATATGCAAAGTTAGTAATTTTGAAAACAACTAAAGTTTATGCATAAAATAATCAACCTAAGAATTACACAATTCTTATTTTTTTTATTCAACAGTGTCAACTACGCCATGTTGATACCAACTTACCTTCTCCTGGTTATCCTGCATACAAGTCTTGCTGCTGATTTAACTTACTATGTAAAAGAAGGCCAAAGCCAAGGTACATTAGTTGGTGACATTTCTATGGACACACACCTGATAGATGGCATACCACATCAAAATAATGGATTAATAACATTTAACCTCCTGCAACAGGGTATGTCAAATACTGGCCAGCTATTCCGAGTATCTAAGAATACAGGAAAACTTTATACAACCCAAAACCTGGATGCAGAATTGATTTGCAAGCGGGAGAAAGAATGCTATAAAATGATAGATGTTGCCATGAGAAAAGGAACATCTTTCATTAAACTGTTAGAAATCAAAGTGATAATCCAAGATGTCAATGATCATCAACCAAAGTTTTCAAAGAAAGAAGTAAATATTCAACTTTCTGAGAGAGATAGTAAAGGAACAAAAATATCAATCCCAAATGCAATCGATAGAGATGTTGGACATTTGAACTCACAAATAACCTACCAATTGAAAAAGAACAGGGATGAGCCATTTACATTGTCTGTTTCTGAAAGAGTAGATGGTACATCTGATCTAAGTATCATACTTGAAAGCAAGCTTAACCGTGAAGCTAAAGATACCTATATGATCCAAGTGATTGCTAAAGATGGAGGTTCTCCAGCTAAACAAAGTATTTTAAATGTCCACATATCAGTTACTGATGTCAATGATAACCCACCAGTATTTTCTCAAAAAGTATATAATGTCTCTATAAACAATGAGCCAAGCAGAATTGTCCCCGTTCTAGTACTATCGGCACAGGATATGGATACAGGAGATAATGGGAAAATCTCTTACCGTTTTAGTTTAAAAACTTCTGAAATGGTAAAATCTCACTTTCATTTAAATGAGGGAACTGGAGAAATTTTCTTGCGTAAAAAGTTTTTACTTGGGCAAGAGTTACTTCATAACTTATATGTAGAAGCCATAGATGATGGCAGTCCACCATTGAGTTCTTTGGCAAAGGTTTTAGTCAATGTAATCAGCCAACAGAATAATCCACCAACAATAAACATAAATTTTGTTTTTGCATCCACTGCAAATACAACTACCATTTCAGAAGACATAGAAGTTGGCAGTTTCATTGCTTTTGTAAAGGTCACTGATCATGATGTTGGGCAGAATGGAGAAGTTAGATGTGATCTGCAGCATGATAAATTCCAGCTGCAGAGTCTCGGCATGAAAAAATATAAAGTCATTCTGAAAAGTCCAGTTGATAGAGAAAGTGAAGACCTCCATGACATTATCATCATTTGTCGTGATAAAGGATCCCCTGCATTGCACAGTAAAAAAGAGTTCTCGATCAAAGTGATTGATGTTAATGATGTAAGACCACAATTTTTTAGAGAGATTTATAGATTTAGCATTGATGAGAACCAGAAATCTCAAATTCCAGTTGGCTTCATCAATGCCAGTGATCAAGATCTTGGAGCAGGAGGACAACTCAGTTATTCTCTGCTTACCAAAGATAAGCAATTTCTACCTTTTCAAATTAGAGAGGATGGCTTAATTTCAACACTGACATCTATAGACCATGAAGTGGAATATATTTATAAATTCCAGGTTCTTGTGAAAGATAATGGAAAACCACCATTAAATAATACAGTGAATGTCATTGTTGAAGTGAGAGATGAAAATGATAATGCTCCATATTTTATTTTTCCTCATATTAATCCATTTACTTTGAATTTTGTATATTACTCTCATCAAAGTAAGAACATCACAATTCTAAGAGCGTCTGATAGGGATAGTCGAGAAAATGCCTTCCTCAAATATGAAATAACTTCAGGCAATGAGAAACAATTATTTACAATCAACCGATATACTGGCTTGTTATCTTTCACTCGTACTGTTACTCAACAAGATGCTGGTTCATATGACTTAGAGTTTTTGGTCAAGGATAGTGGTACCCCAGTCCAATCAGCATCAACCACTATATTTTTAATACTGAATGTTAGCAATAAGACTTTTGAAGTTCCAAAATCAGTTCGTATAAAAGCAGATGACAAAATACATTTTAACTTAGTAATCATCATCACATTGATTTCTGTCACTGTGTCTGTGATAATTACAGCTTCAATGTCTATATGTCTTCTTCGATATTGTCACCGAAGAAACATTCCACAAAGAGAAGAGATAAGTACTCCTCATAGATGCCCTAATGATCAAAGACATTTAATATGTCCTTCCTACCATACAAGTTCATGGCCTGATGTTACCACTGTTGTACCCCAATCAAATAAGAATTCAAATACTCACTTCACTGAACGACAGAATTTACCCTCCAAAACTTGTACAACTTTGGAAGGCAAGAACCATGTAAGTAGCAACATATTTCTCTCCTTTTAATAAGGCATGTGTAATGAACAGTAAATTTTTCAAATCTGTTATGTATATATATATATATATATATATATATATATGTATATAAATAAGAGATTTGAAAATATATATAATTAAATAAAAATACAGTAAACTGCTTGTCATTTACATCTATCATCTTATTTTAAATATATACAATTAAAACTAAAATGTTTCTGAGTATAATCTTAAACTATTTGTCACACAAAGATTGTTTATTTAGTTGTAGCAGTACAAAATTAAATGATCTGTTTTGTAAGTACAAATCAGTAAGAATATTATATATTTTCTGCAAAATTTTGATTATTTCAAACAAGCATCTACAGTACATGTATTTGGTTTATTAAATTTTTGTCCATATATAAATAAATTACTCTCTCCAAAAGATGAAAGCAACATGTCAAATACATCTCAGCATGTCCATTCCTTACTACTACTACTAATAATACCTACTGTATTTTGTGTCTTCATCAAATTATCTAATTTAAAACTCAACAAAGATGTAAGCTTTTGTGAAGCAAACTAATTTCCATATTAAAAGCCAATCAAAACAAATATACGAGAATCCTTTCACCTCAAGAACTTTAGTTCCTTCAATACTTCAATTCACAACATGTTGAGGCATAAGGAAAAAAATAACAGACTGAGATCTTTACACAAAACAAATTGAAAATATTACAGCTAATTCTATCCCATATAAAACTGAAAAAATTCCATCTTTTATTCTCATAACTTCATTTAATTTATGCATATTATTTTGAATTCACACACACACACCCATATATATATATATATATATATATATATATATATATATATATATATACAGAGAGAGAGAGAGAGAGAGAGAAATAGATAAATGGATAGATAGATATACACACACAGAAAAAAATGAAGTAAATTTTCACAATTCATCTTGAAGAGAAACCTTTGTATAATTAAGTATTTTGCTGCTGTGATATAACTTTATTTGTAAAATGTAGAAATTAATGAAAATTTTTATGAAATCTGTATTATTAGGCAGCATAAAATTTTGTTAAACATATCTGATATTTACATAAATTTACTTAAGAATTGTTTTTTTTCCTTTTTGTCCACAGATATGTATTCAAGAAAAAGCAGAAATTACAAATATGGATAGACATGAAAAGTGTTTGATTACCACTTCTGCAAATAATAGCTGCAGATCTGCAAAATCTTCACATTCAGATAATGGACATGGTTGGCATGAGGGAGGCATGGGACGGGGTGTGGAGTTGCCAGGTATGTAGTAAGGGATATCAGACTGGACTAGTCTTTGACATATTATGATTCTTCCTAGTTACAAATATTCTGAGAAAATATAACTTCAAAAGGAAAAATTCTGTGCATAAAACATTATATAAATATAAATATATAATTTTTTATAGTTAGAGTATAGAAATACAACAATAATTAGCACCACATAATAAAAGGAATATGAAAAAATGTCTACTAATAAAAAAATAAGGAAGTGCATACACTGGACACAGAAATGCAAATGTTGATTCAGTAGTTCCATTTATATATATTGAGCCTATTGTGGTCAAATTTGAGGCAAGGAGAGAAAAGGAACAACAAAGTAACACTAACATAGCAAAATACATGAAAGTAGTTTGTAAAAAAAATACCCATTATCACATGAAGAACAACAGCTATCATTGATGCTTGACTATGGAACAATAGCAAACAGCGTGTTAAATTCTGCATTAAATCTGACAAAAAAAAGATAAATAAGAAAAAGATATCATGCTTGCCTCAAAAATCAACTCTTCTCTTCTACACTATCTGTTTCTGGCATCTATGCTTTGATTCTATTTCACTAAACCCTATTTTTAAAGTATCAATAACATGTGTTGCCCTAATAATTGTTTACATGCATTTAACTTTTTCAGAACAGTTCTCATCCCAATACTGTCATTCTCCTTCACCTCAAACTGACCAATTCCACAGCAGAGATATGAAGTCCGTAGAACAGATAATCAGCTACCCCAGTGATGCCATGATCACTGCGAGGTGTTTCTTCAAACCAAACATTGGCCAAAGCACAGAGTTGATGGAAAAAAAATCTGCCACAATGGAGAGTGGCACTCCTGGCTCACATCCAGTGCTTAGGACTTCACCAGTGAGCAGCTGCTGTATTTCATATCCCAGACCATTACCACCTGTACCACATTTACCAAAATAAGTTTCTTGAAAAGAACAAAAAAAGAAAAGCTTAATTTCTGCAGATATTTACATACAGAAATAGCTATCAATATATCTCAATTAGCAATTGAGAACAGTAAAATTACTATACAAAGATTATTAGAGTTGTTAGTGCAATAAAATTCTTGCTTCATTGGCTTGTTCTAATTGCATTAACACTTGTCTCAATGCTCTGAAAAAAAATTAAGCAAATGTGTGCATTTGTGAAGATTGATTAAAACTCAATTTTCTTGCCTTCTTTGTGAAATATTATTTATACATTCAGAACATTATAATTAATGATACAAAAATGTATATATTGAGGAAAGTCTACATGAAAACTATATTTATTTATATATTTATCATTATCTGGTAGCTCATTTAAAAAATTTTAATCTAGCAATCTTTGTTCCCAATTTTATGATACTGTACAATAATGCCATAAATAAAGGAACAAATTGGCAATAGGAAAAGTGACAAAAATGAGAAAGCTACAATGATTTCTTTTGCTATATTGATTGGAAGAGAAGATATCCATTGACCTAGATTTTCTTTGTTCCAGAAGTGGTACTTAGATTCTGTATTGATAAGTAAATATACAGGATATTGATTCCTAGAGAAGATTGCCACTGTCATTGATATAATGCATTTAAAAAGTTATATTCAGAATTTTCACTGTTAGTAAATATCAAATTAACTAGACTTCGTCATTTGTTTAAATAAAATATCCTTTAGGTAAAAGTATAAGTGATGGTATAATTTGAATCCAGAAATTACTGCTTAGCTAAAGTATGAAAATATATGAAAAAAGTTAAGCATATGATAACATTATGTGTTAGTATGAATTGAATACAAAGATGTCAACTCTGGAGAGAAAATGGCTAGAACTACATACAGGATTGCAAGAAGAAAGTGTCTGATGTGATATTCATTTTATTAAAGCTTTTATTGGACCATTACACTTGTTTGGATACAAGCATACATGCAAGTAAAAACGAATGTATGTACACAATTACAAACATACATCAGATATCTAGATCAAATAAGGTAGTGATTGGGATCCTATCCTGCCTTTATTCAATCCGTTCCAGTGACTGGAGCAGCCATTACATACACAAGACACTTGATAGGATAACAAACTGCTGTCTGTCCTTCAAACTTACTCTCTCAAGCACACACAGACACACACACTAACTTATTGTTGTTGTCACACAGCAGCAATCATAAAAACAGAAATCTATACAAGGATGTACTTCTTATCTCTCCATAGATTCCACTGGATTTAACATCACAGGTGAGTAGCTGCTAATGTTTTTATATTCCTTTTCATTACCTTTTAACACAAATAGCCGGATAGGTGCACATAAGTCTAGATATTGTAATAACTTATTATCAGATAAGTTAATATATTCTTTTTTTTATTTTATTAATGAATATCTCTTTAAAATAGCAAAGTATATACTGAAGTTCTCTATAGCAGAAATAGAATATACCTATGCTTCCATCTATATCCTATTGACTTTAATGCTTCTTGGAGATCACTTTAAACTGTATCACAAAACTCTTGTTGACACTTCTAATTTTAGTATCTCAAACTAATTAAATCCAATTAAGTTCTTACTTATATTTCACATCTATCTGACTTTTTTTCAGTAATGTTTAATGTCATACTTTCGGGGAGTTGTTATAATTTTATCATAGAATAAAATTCTTTGTTTAGTTAATATAAAGTTGAACTCATTTATGCATTAATATTATGAGATACACATTTTATCCATTTATATTGTGTTTTTATGAGAACCTCTCAAAATGCTAATAAAATTAGAATATAAATATGACTTAGCATTATTTTGTTGAAACTTTCATGTTAAGACTATGCATTAATAATCTTTGTTCTCTTTAATATTGTACATTACAAAATTGTAAATCACTATTTAGTTATTATATTTTTACTAAATTTTAATTAAGATTTCTCACATAAAAATGTTTAGAAGGAAAGAAAAATAACTTTCAAATTGCTTCTTTTTATCATGACAAAAATATTTAAATTTGAAGAATTATAATTTAATTTAAATGATGAAAGTAGATCATGATATGGAAGTTACAAACAATTTATCTCATCTGTCAATTACTATATAATTAAAAAATATACACCCAAGAATTATATAATTTTTTTTTTAAGTCAATTTAAATCTCTTTATATTTTTGTGAAGAAAAGTATATGTTAAGTTTTTTGTACTTGTTATAAATTGCATGACATGTACAAAAACAATTCTTAAATATATCAGTCATAAATACATATGATATTTAAATTAAACCAACTCAGTATACATATAAGAAAAATCAAAAATTAGACTTTTACTGGCATTCTTAATTTTGGTAACCAAAACCATAATCATATTCATTGTGATATTTTACTTTTATTTTGCATTTCTTTATATCATCTGATATCATGTAGATCTTAAATGATTTCATTTGTAGAAAATTTGTTTGACTGCTTTTCTTTTTAATACTCTATAAAATCTATTGAAAACAACCTAAAATGTAGATTGATACTCACTTATTTTTAGTTTATGAAGAATAAACATTTGTAAAAACTATATTCAGATTACTTCTTATTTTTTGTATAATGAGATTTCTAAGTTCTTGCTTGGACTGTCCTCAGAAGATTCCTACATGTAAAAATGTATTACACTGCAATAAAAGAAGTCTTATTCTTTATCTTGCTATTAAACAGAAGTAATGACGTGAAAAAGAAAGAAAAAATACAATATTCCTTATGCAGAAGAGCATTAAAGAAGTTTTCCTATTATAATTTATATTCATGTGATTTATTTTTAATTCATAATACCAGGAATTTAAATATTCAAAGTTATATGCGTATATATATTTTAGTGTGAAAATTTTGAAGTGAAAAATTGTATCTGTCTATATTTCTGAGATGAGGGAAAAATTGTCCTCTTTTTCTTCAGTCATAAGAAAATTTTAATTATTTTTAAGTCAGTACAAAAGTTTCCAGCATATATTTTTTAATTCAACAAATTTTTCTACTGTACATTCAATGTCTTATTTGAAAAAATAAGGGCACTGAGAACATTTGTATAAACCTCTTAATATTTTTAACTTTTTACTAATTTTTTTATTTAAGACAGATTATATATAAAAGTGTTTCATTAAGATGTATCAAAGTCAGCAGTAAATAAATCGGTGTTATTGGCGAGAATTTATTTATTTCTCTATTGGATCATGTATTTATTTCTCTATTGGATCATGTCATGGCAATTATATGTGAAAAATAATATCTGTCTGCCAAATCTGAAAGAAAAAGACAATTAAACTTAATTCACATTAAAATTGGTCAAAGTTATTGGAACACACTTTACAAGGAGTTTTGAAAAATTAATAATTATTGTACATATTTTTTGTGTGTCAACAGTTTGCTTGTTTGAAATTTAGTTATACCTGAAATTTGCAAAACATTAAAATTCTCTTATTAAATAAAATATGAAGAATGAGTTAATTCAAATTATTTCTTGTAGTACTTTGCCCTATTTCCGAGATACAAAGAAATTTTTCATTGCTCTCTCATAAATGATTAAATAAATTCTAATTCTGTTTTCTGAAAACATTCAAATGATATAAATGTATTATGATTATTATTTTATAAATGAGACTTATTAAATAAATATAGTTTTCCATATAACTTACTTCCACATTATTATACTTATTCCACCTCAATATGATTCAATACCTGAATAGGAAACTTCAGAATCTATGAAATATTACAAAAGTTATCAGTTATCTTCCTCTTTATCTAAAAATGTTTACACAATGTTTTAAGTGCAAAGATATATGCAATCTAAAGCAAAATTTAAACAAATAGCAAAATGACTTCACCTTCTCCTTTATGAATGAATAACAAAATTCAACTGAAAGTATAAATTTAATTTTTATTTAATTACAATTAAGAAATAATTGATATATTATTCAATACTCCTTAAACCAATATTAAAATACTATGCATATTTTTGCTTAATAATCTTGTGGTTGTTTTTTCAACATTAAAAAGCCATATGCAATATGCATAAAAAAAATAACATCATGAATGACTTGCAAACATAGTTTACTGATGACTGAACTCCATAGTTACAATTTTGTTATGCCATTTTTTGTAATATACTCTAAGTTTATATAATACACATTTATGATTAGATCAGTTTCAACTTAAGTAAAAACTGTTGAAACACTTCATTCTTTATTAAGAATGAAATATATTATAAAACAAGCATTAATACTTTAAAAAACATTTCATATGAGATTTATAAATATAAAATAAAAAAAAAATGATTTTCATCAAAACAAATTTTATTTCAAATATCATACTTATTAACATATATCAAATTTTATGATGCAAGCCAACCCTGCTCTGATATAGCCTTCTTTCAGATAAAAAATGTCTTATTTCTCTAGGTTAACTGCCAATGTATTAATGGTTATTACTGAATTTGTCTATCAGGATTTAGATAAAAAGTGGTGAGGCTCAGGCTGTGACTTTAGATATTTTGAAGATGTTTGTCAGGGCTTGGCATGCTAGACTTTTCCACAAGCTGAAGTGCTATGGTGCCTCAGGCCAGATATTTGACAATCCAATCTTTCTTAACAAATCAGCTAATACAGATCATATTGAATGGTGATGCTTCTATATCTTTTCTCATTTGTCTCACAGGACTCTATCCTTGGATCTATATTGTTTCTTATCTTCATCAATGACCTTCCTGATGTCATCAGTTCACAACTGGGTATTTATGCTGATGGCACAACTATTTACTCCTGTCTTAATAGTAAGTCTGATAGGTCTGACAAAGTAAAACTGGCAGCTGCTCTCGAAAATGACTTCCAGTTGTTAGCTGGAACAAAAAAAGGCTTGATATTAACAATTCCAAAATAAAACTGCTATCCTTTAATTATCATAGAGAACCATTTTGATGCTAACTTCCAGGAAAGCAACTCACTGCGCTTTCTTGGTCTCACATTTTCTACTGAAATCAAATGGAGCGATTATATTAAATAAATTGCTAGGTCAACTGCTAAGGTTCACTATGTCATGCCAGATAACTTTTCTAATCAGAATCTATCTTGCACATTTATAAATCTACCATTCAATCATACACTGAATATTGCTGGTTTGGTGCTGCTGCTATGTACCATGAGATTCTTGATGAAACTCAAAGAAGGGATTGTAATGTCATTGGTCCTGAGCTAGCATTTTGACTTCCGTCAATTTTCCACTGCTGTGATGTGGTTTCCCTCTATCATTTCTACAAATATTTTTATGGCAGTTGTTCTAATATGCTCTTCTCTGTGGTACCTCAACTGCATGAATTTGTATGCTATTTGATTGGCTATTAGGTCTCATTGTTTTACTGTTGAAATTGCTAGGTGTAACCCTAAATTCTATTCTAATAGTTTCTTTTCTCACACTTCTCACCTATGGAACTCTCTTCCAATTTTCATCTTCATTACCACCTACAATCTTCAAAAATTTAAATGCACTGTCTTTCTGAACCCTGTTCTTTTATTTTTTTTTTCTTCTCACTAAAATTTCCCCTTTCTATTCCACTTCCAGTAACCCCTTGCATCATTGTGGTAGTATCACCTCATTTGGGGTGAAATGATTAAAAACAAAAAAGAAAAAACAATGGAAAGACAAGAAGAAGAAAAAAATTGGATTTAAGAATGCCACAAAAAGAGATTTGATAAAAAAATTAAAAGGGTTAATAAGCCAAAATATTGGATTTAACAGAAAGGTAATATTTGAAGAAGCTGATGCTATCAATGCAAATAGGAAACAAAAGATGCAGTATATTAAGAATATCGGCTGAAGACAGTAAAGCAAAAATACTACCACCTTTAAGTAAATATCACAAAGAGAAACATTGAAGTTGAGGAAAAAAGTATATGAAAACTGATTTCTCAATAGTAATATTTAGTGAGTAATGTGGAGCTGTATTGGATGGACTTGATGGTTGGATCTTTCATGTAAATATTCAATCAACAAAATAACTGCCTGCAGCATTAGCTCCATACATAATAATATGTCTGGAGATAAAATTGTAGTCAAATTATTATTCTCGTCAAAATTGATAATGAGGTGAAGATAAATGCAGAAAATTATTTTAAGTTTTTTGGCAAACAAGAAACTTTAATCTATAAATATGTTTCTACAAGACAATGTCTCTTCACATTTTGCAATGCTAGCACATCTTGCCAGAAATGTCCCAAAGACACCAAATTAATGAAATTGTTCCCAGTCTGTCCAAATATTAATTCAATAGAAAACTTGAAACATTGAAAGAGATTTAGATGAGAACAGAAAACAGTATCAGAGCAAAGAATATTTCCAAAAAGCAATAAAAAAGTGATGTTAAAAATTAAATATTAGGCTGTTCAGAAAGTAATTTTATGCTTTATTATATAGAAATAAATGTAAATTATTTATCAAAAATGTAATCACCTTCAATTTAAATGTCTGCAGTTAGACAAGAAGGTAAAATTTTGATTTCACATTTAAAGTGATATGGATTTTTGTCCTACAAAATGTCTGAAAAAACTCTTTTCAACTTCTTTATTTCTCAATGTGTTTCAGCTTATGAAATGATTTCATCATCAAAAGAAATGAAAATCTTTAGGTGCTAAATTTGTTGAGTCTGAAAGATGTGGAAGAACCTCCAGTTCTAATCTTATTTTTTCTTATATTTGTTTTGAAGAGTGTGTCTTTGTATTGTCACTTTGGAGAATAACACATTTTTGGTTTATCAAAGCAGGAAACTTCCAATGTAATGCTTCATTTATAAGTTACTGGCAATAAATGTCTGCAGTGATGGTCCTTCCTTGTTCATGTAGCTCATAAATAACAGATGACACTTTTTATATTCTACTAGACATAAAGCAAGGATTTCCATGGATGGTTTTGGTGTTGTCACTGGTTTCTCATTTTGTGATAATCTGTCTTTTGTTCCTGTTGGCATGAAAAAATCATTTTTCATCCATTGTAGCAATGCAATGTACAGATCGAAAAAATCATTTTTATCCATTGTAGCAATGCAAAGTAAATATTTGGTTTTTCTGGATAAATACAGCTGCAGATGGTGCAATATTGGGATATCAAGCAAAAGCACACGAGGAACATAAATTTTTTGCTAAATTTCACAATTAAACTCTGAAATATACTATTCACAATACACTGTCAAACAGAAGAGATGATGAACTAATTCTAGATATAGTTTCCAACAATTTAATCTTAGTTCTGCTTCGGTTAGTGACACATAATTCATAGTGGTAAAATATAAAATTACTTTCCAAACACCTTTTAAAGTTATAAAAACAATGGATGAAAGATATGGAATGTTAACATGTGCCTAAAAAGTAATAATTTATTTAAGTATATTTTTTTAAATGTTTCCATGGTTTATATCATTTAGATTTAGTTATAAATAAAATTTATATTACACTTTAAATAAAAACACCTGACATCTCCAAAATGGTTTATTATGAATATTTTTGATATATGGTGATATAAAAATTTGAAACCTACATATATTTCTCATATAAATATATCACAAAAAATTTATTGTGAAAACATTGACTTGCACAATAAAATCTGATATAATTACATATGCTATAAAATCTTTGATGAAAGTACAATTTTAATAGAATTAAAATGATTAAACTGATATACTAGCAAAAAGAAATGGTACTGATCAATTAAAAAAAATAAATTAAGCAAAATAATGTCAACGAGGGAAGGAAATTACAAATATTTTACACCAAACAATCAGTTCATATGTATATATACTGGACACCACAAATGAGTAAGATCACTATTTAGGTAAATCTTGAATCAAATAAAAAGCTATATCTAAACCACAGTGAAATAATAATCAAAGTAGAAGATAATTTCGAAAATGTAATATCTGCATTGTTCTATTCTTCACAAGATGCAACACACAGCCTATTGTGTGTATATATATATATACATACACACACACGCATATATATATATATATATATATATATATATATATATATATATATATATATATATATATATATATATATGTATATATATATATACACACTAGATTCCATGAGTAATTTGAGTTTGTTTTACTTAACAGTGTCAACTACATGTGAACACCAAATTCACTGGTTATCCTCATACAAGACTTGACTTAATATGTAAAAGAAGGCCAAAGCCAAGGTACATTAGTTGGTGACATTTCTATTGACACACACCTGATAGATGGCATACCACATCAAAATAATGGATTAATAACATTTAACCTCCTGCAACAGGGTATGTCAAATACTGGCCAGCTGTTCCAAGTATCTAAGAATACAGGAAAACTTTATACAACCCAAAACCTGGATGCAGAATTGATTTGCAAGCGGGAGAAAGAATGCTATAAAATGATAGATGTTGCCATGAGAAAAGGAACATCTTTCATTAAACTGTTAGAAATCAAAGTGATAATCCAAGATGTCAATGATCATCAACCAAAGTTTTCAAAGAAAGAAGTAAATATTCAACTTTCTGAGAGAGATAGTAAAGGAACAAAAATATCAATCCCAAATGCAATCGATAGAGATGTTGGACATTTGAACTCACAAATAACCTACCAATTGAAAAAGAACAGGGATGAGCCATTTACATTGTCTGTTTCTGAAAGAGTAGATGGTACATCTGATCTAAGTATCATACTTGAAAGCAAGCTTAACCGTGAAGCTAAAGATACCTATATGATCCAAGTGATTGCTAAAGATGGAGGTTCTCCAGCTAAACAAAGTATTTTAAATGTCCACATATCAGTTACTGATGTCAATGATAACCCACCAGTATTTTCTCAAAAAGTATATAATGTCTCTATAAACAATGAGCCAAGCAGAATTGTCCCCGTTCTAGTACTATCGGCACAGGATATGGATACAGGAGATAATGGGAAAATCTCTTACCGTTTTAGTTTAAAAACTTCTGAAATGGTAAAATCTCACTTTCATTTAAATGAGGGAACTGGAGAAATTTTCTTGCGTAAAAAGTTTTTACTTGGGCAAGAGTTACTTCATAACTTATATGTAGAAGCCATAGATGATGGCAGTCCACCATTGAGTTCTTTGGCAAAGGTTTTAGTCAATGTAATCAGCCAACAGAATAATCCACCAACAATAAACATAAATTTTGTTTTTGCATCCACTGCAAATACAACTACCATTTCAGAAGACATAGAAGTTGGCAGTTTCATTGCTTTTGTAAAGGTCACTGATCATGATGTTGGGCAGAATGGAGAAGTTAGATGTGATCTGCAGCATGATAAATTCCAGCTGCAGAGTCTCGGCATGAAAAAATATAAAGTCATTCTGAAAAGTCCAGTTGATAGAGAAAGTGAAGACCTCCATGACATTATCATCACTTGTCGTGATAAAGGATCCCCTCCATTGCACAGTAAAAAAGAGTTCTCGATCAAAGTGATTGATGTTAATGATGTAAGACCACAATTTTTTAGAGAGATTTATAGATTTAGCATTGATGAGAACCAGAAATCTCAAATTCCAGTTGGCTTCATCAATGCCAGTGATCAAGATCTTGGAGCAGGAGGACAACTCAGTTATTCTCTGCTTACCAAAGATAAGAAATTTCTACCTTTTCAAATTAGAGAGGATGGCTTAATTTCAACATTAAATTCAATAGATCATGAAGTGGAATATATTTATAAATTCCAGGTTCTTGTGAAAGATAATGGAAAACCACCATTAAATAATACAGTGAATGTCATTGTTGAAGTGAGAGATGAAAATGATAATGCTCCATATTTTACTTTCCCTCGTGTTAATCCTTTTACATTAGATCTTGTATATTATCCACATCATACAAAGAACATCACAATTCTAAGAGCATCCGATAGTGATAGTCGGGAAAATGCTTTTCTCAAATATGAAATAACTTCAGGCAATGAGAAACAATTATTTACAATCAACCGATATACTGGCTTGTCATATTTCACTCGTACTGTTATCCAACAAGATGCTGGCTCATGTAACTTAGAATTTGTGGTCAAGGATAATGGTACTATAGTCCATTCAGTATCAACCACTATCTTTTTAATACTGACTGTTTAGTAATAAAACATTTCAAGTTAATATAAAAACTGATGAGAAAATAAATGTTCAATGTTTATATGTATTCTTCATTATTACCAATAGAAAATTACCACAAATAAAGGAATATTCTTCTTGGACATCCTCATGATCATGTCTTTTATGCATCCTTTTACCATATAATCTAATGACTCAGTGCTACCACTGCTGTATTACATGCAAATATATCAGGAAACTATTAAACAAAAGAAGAAAACATTTTCTTTAAATCACGAGATTAAGAAAGGAAAGAAAAAGCTACTTACTGCAACAGAGAGTATACATTAGGTAAGTAATAATGAATGTTTACATCAGTTTTAATAAAATTATAATATTAACGAAAGCAAATGACCTAAATTTTTTCATGATTTTCTTTGTTAATTTGTTTTTCAGGAGATACATTTAAATTATATGCATTCATATACACAATCCTAATGCTTTCTCATCATAAAGTTGTAGCTTTTAGATAAAAAAGTTTTTGCTGTTTTCTATTATATATATGGATTTAGCTGAATTAAATTACTGCATTTGACAGCATATAAGACACACCCCAATTTCAGCAGTGCAAATCAAGAAAAAATTACTAATTAGTAAAATTATTAGTAAATGGTACAGCCAAGGCTATATTTATGAGGTATTATTTTAGTTAAACAAGTCATGAATTCAATTAAATGAAAAATAATAGGAAAAAAAGAACACAAGCCTATAAAAACTAATTCTTTATATGATCTGCATAACCTGCTTCTTGCAAACGTCTTATTGGAATAATTAAGATATAAAAATTCTGATTGTATTTATAACCATGCAACCAGAAGTTATTGCAAGAAAAATATTAATGAAAGAAATGTATTTTACAAATATATAATTTGAATTTATTGTATATAGTTTGAGTGAAACAAAGTACTAATATTAAATGTGATGAAATTGATATAATGAATATTATCAATGATAACACTTTTAATCTGCATAATAGCCTTTTAAATAATGACAATAGGTATATGAAATTTACTCTAATGTCTAAGCTAATAGGAGTTGCCAGGTAGCTAATTTTGGCCAACTATCGGGAATTTTAAAACTACATATAGTATAAAAGACACAAGAGAATTTTAAAAGATACTTTTAGTGAAAAAAAATGCACCTTATATGCCATCAAATATGGTAGTTGTTCAAGATTTCTAATGAATGAGCTTAAGTTCATAAATATATATCATCAAATGCCAGTGAAAGATTTAATTTTTTTTAGATAATAATAGTTTAGTGATACAAGTCTTACTAATTAACCCATACCTGGGGGAGAAGAGTTGGATACGTACCTTTCCCAAGTGTATTTGCATGTAAGTGTATATAATGAACTCAATAGGAATTAGAACTTGGCTCTCTAATTAACAATTCAGAGTTATTATACCATCTGCACATCCAAGCTTACAGCACCTTTTATTCCAAAGTGGTCACCCATATAGGCACATTGTTGTTTAATATTGGTGATCATACATGAAGTAATGTTTCAATGTGATGTTGCCATAAGCCTGGAATTTTGACGGTCAAATTATGAGCAACTATACTGATACAAATTTATATTCAGCACTTATAAAATGTGATTGGATTTTGAGTTGATTGGAGTTGATCCAGTTATTTGTGCTCAGTAATAAGATGTAATCATAGTCCTGGCTTACAGAAATTTAAATGGTGAGTTTTATCACATTTAAAGTATGAAATTTAAGTGAAATATATAACAAAATAGAGTAGATGTGTTTACTTATAGAAAAGGATTTATTTGAGGAAAATGTGGAAGGGTTAAAAATTGATTGTGAAATTTTGCAATACTCAATATTTTATATTAAAAGATTTTGAGATAGCATAATCAATATAATGATCTTGTAAATTTTAATGCCTCCAAAAGAAAACTGCTTTCATTTAATCACAAGAGAACCTTTTCTGACTGCCATTAACATGGCTGATTCTAAACTTCAGGAGAGCAATTTCTTGGACTCACATTTTCCACTGACACAAAGTGGAGTGAGTTTATTGAATTGCAACATCTACTGCTATAAATGTTAGTTCCCTTAGTCTTGCGAGAAAGTTTTTCTCCTGTCAGAATCCATTCTGCACATTTATAAATCTATCATCCATTTGTGCATTAAATACTACTGCCATGTCTGATCTAGTGCTCTTGCTGTACATTTCAAGATTCTTGACAAAAATCAAAGTAACGTAATTCATCCTGATCTGGCATCTTGACTTCACTCACTTTCTCACCAACATGGTTTCCATCTATCTTTTCTACAAATATTTTCATGGCAATTCAACTGACAAGCTTTTTTCCTTAGTGCCTTGACTGCATAAATTTAAATGTGTGCTACTAGATTGGCAACTAGGTCTCACCGTTTTATTGTTGAACTAACTACATGCAATCTGTCTCTTCTTTTCTAATATCTTGTCTGTAGAAATCCCTTCCAATTTCTTGAATCCCTGCTACCTACAATCTTCAAAAATTTAAATGGAATGTCAATTGACATCTTCTGTCTTCCTGAACCCTGTTCCTTTATTGTCCCATTCTCACTTCTAGATAAATTTTTCTCATTCTCTTTCATTTCCTGTAACCACTGCATCCTAGTGGCATTATCAACTTGCTTGTGGTGAAATGATTAAAAAAAAGAAAATAATCATTGAAAAAGCAAGATAGTCTGCAAACTTTATGATGAATCCTGTGCATGGATAGAAGGAATTTATGCCCTATCTTTTGTTTATGAATTATGACTTAGAGCATACTCATCTTATCATTAATGGTGAACTTTAATATCCAATGGAACCTAGACACACAGAGAAGATTCTTTGGCCCCATGGTGGCTTATTTAACAGCAAAACTAAAAGAAAACAAAAAAAAAAAAACACGAGAACATTATTTCAAACAAAAATTTTCAGACTAATGCTAGGAAATGCTCCATTAGAAAGAGACAAAGGCAAACTGTACCATGCACAAATATGATACTTTGTGTGAGAGCTTGGCTTGTCTAAGTCATGTGGCATCAAGTGAACAGGAAGGCACAGGTTCTTAACAGATAGATTTCCTTTCTCAATAACTTCGGAGATGTACAATTTTTGAAACATATTTTTGACAAAAAAAAACTGTACAATAACAGAGGTGCTCAATAACTGAGGTCCCACTGTAGTTAGAAAACAGAGGAATCTTTACTCATCATCCATTGCAAACTAAACAATGGCTTTTGTTTTAAGACATATTCTAGTATCTCCACTAAGAATTTCATAGAGATGTTAATGTTTTCAGTTTGAGCCTGATATAAACTGATGGAAAAAAGCCAAGTTATAGGTTCTCCCTTCTCAAATGAAATTTCCAACATTTACATCAAGTTTTTTGAAAGTCTTGCCCAAGATTCCTCCCTATTGAAGCCTTTCATCTGGTTTAGGTACATGGATGATATGTTTATCCTCTAGTTTCAATAGGTGAACATACAGATCCTTTGAGATCATATAAACTCAACTGAGCCAATTATACACTTACAATGAAAATGAGGACAATAATAATCTTCATTTCTTGGATGTCCTAGTAACCCATACAAAGTGTGTGTGGGGGTAGAGGGGTAGAGCATTAATGACACATATTATGTTTTCTGGGATGGAGTCCAGATAATAAACAGGGAACACAGCTGAAGAGTCAGAAAATTGAAGGAGGTGGCATCTATCAACTTATCAGCTGGTTGCTAGTCAGGCTAGAAGAGATTTCGTCATAGTATATAAGCACTCTTCTCTATAAATAAATTAATGGTAGTAACTGTATATTTTGGTGCAGGAATGAATCAATTTAGTTGGTATAATAGCAACTGCTTCACTTAAAAAAAATCTCTTTCTTTATATATCATATACCTGAAGAAGGTTGTAGAATTGATTAGCTGAAAAGTTCTGCCAATATCAGCACAAAAAACAAGCTGAATTATGTGAACAAAGCTTGGAATATTAAAACATTTTGTTTGAACTTGGCTGATATCAAGGTTATCAATCCCTTGTTTCCCTTGTGTGCACAGCCAATTTTAGTAATCATGGAAAACAGATTATATAGTGCAGTCAGTATATCGTGAATTAATTAAATTGAAAAATGTATGTTTTGGTAACAGTTTCTAGGAATTAATATAATATTCAATTTTTTTCAAACTGAGTATCAATATATTCAAAAACAGAAAGATACAGAAGGTTAATCTCAAATTGAGTACACAAGCTTTCATAATTCATTAAAAAAATGCTAGAATACTCAATGAATCAGCTATTTGAAATTAATTTTTGAATTATGTTTTATTCTAATTGAGCCACATGGCTATTTAAAATTATACAGTCTATTTATTTATTTGAATTAAATTTATTTTAAAAAAATATTTTCATTTACCTGTTGTTATTTGTAAATTTTCTTATGAATATATCTCATGGGATATTTATTAACAGCACATTGTTTTATAACTTTTAAATATAAATACCAAAAAGTTTTGAACTCTGTTCTTTCTTAGAAAACTCTGAATTTTATCTTCATTTATTTCATCCCATTTCTATTCTTTTCTTCTTTTTTTTTTCATATAACTCTTTTCACGAATTAATTTTTCACTTATTTTTCAGACATTTTTACCCTTTCTCATATTTCTTTGTTTTCACAGATTTTCTTAATTCTGATTCATTTATTTGTACATTTTTCAGTTCTATCTACATTCTTATTTTCTTTTATTATTTATTACCTAATAAATTACTTATTTTTCTCACTTTCATTTTTCTTTTAGTTCTATCATACTTTTTTTTTAATTCATTATTTTTTCCTTTTAGTTTTTTTTTCTCATTAACTCATCTGCTTTCTTATTCTTTTGCCTTTTCTTAATCCATTTCTTATTATTTTAAACATTTCAACTTCAGACCTTTCTTCTCTTTATTTCCATAATCCATGCTTTTCTGTTAACATTAATTCATTTTTCTCTTAATTTTGGAGTTCTTTTCATTATATAACCAGTTGTCAGTCCTTTCTCTATTGTTCCTTTCTAAGAATTTTAGTTTTTGTTTTGAGTTCTTTCTCTATTTCCTTTTTTTCATTCTTTACTCTTTAAACCATTTAATTTTTTTTCTTAAATCTTTATTTGTCATTTTTATTCTTCTGTCCAAGCATTCAACTCAATTTATTCTCATTTCAACCTTCATCTCTTTTTATAAACCCATTTTTGTTTTAAGTTTCTCTTTGCTCTATTATATTTTTTCTTCTAAGTGATTTTTTCATTAATTTCATCAATCTTTTCTTATTTTCTACAATTTTTTTACTTTGTAATCTCTCTTAAGAACAATTACTTTTTACAGTCAATTTACTTTGTTTTCTACGATATTTTTCTCCATTTTTCTTTTCTACTTGCATATTTTCTATCCTTTGCCATTCCATTCAATTATATACTGCTTTTTCCTTATGCTTATTTCTTTATTCTCTATTTTTCTGCTTTCATCTTTTGTACCTTCCAAGTAATGTTTTCTAGCATTTTTCCGTTATATTCTCTCAAATCTATTGCTATTCTTGTTATTACTTGTGCTTTCTTTCTTTTCCTGTTCTTTAAAATTTTAGCTCTTTTTCCTGTCTCCTTATATTCTATTATTTTACTTTGTTTTTTCCAATACCACATTTCTTTTTTAATTTTTCAATCCTCACATTTTTATAGTCTTTTTTTTGTCTTCCTTTCAACACACTTTTCCACTTTTTAAATTTTTATTTTCTTTAATTTATTTTAAACTTTCTTTAATTGCTCTTAGTTTTATTTTATTTATCTATCATCTCTATCTCGCTGTTCATTATTTTCCCCACTCTATTTAATGGTTATTTTTCTTCATTTTCTATAGAAAAGGGGACAAGTAGAAATAAAGAAATAGATTAAAAAAAATTATAAAGCTTCTTTGCTTTCTTTCCACTTCTTTTTTCCTCTAGTATAATTCTAGCCTCACTTTATTTGCATTCTCTTAAAAGAAAGCATGAAATCAGAAAGAAAGATTTAAGTATTTGTTCTTTTCTTCTAACATTGTCCCTCCAGTTTTTTCTTTGATGTCTTTTTTTAGATATCATTTCTATTCTTTCTTTCTTCACACCATCCCTTACCCTACATTTCCATATATTTTTTTTATTTTAGCAATGTCTTTTCTTTTTCCCTTCCTTTTTTTCATCTATTTTTTTTACCATTCTTTCTTTCAATAATAAAAATCACCATAGGGCATTTTACATGAAAATTTTAACTGTAAACTATAAATTAACCACATATTTTAAATAAATATCTTCACGTGCATGCATGCATGAAAATACAGAATTGTACTTCTTTGTACATCTGAGAGAGAGAGAGAGAGAGAGTTATTGCAATGTCTGATATCTTCAGTTAACAAGTGTACTTTCCTACAATTTTGTTTTCAGAATGTTTCTATAGCAATGTCCATGTAAATATTCCAAATAAAATGTGAAAATTTTTCCTGTTAGAAAATTCTGATTAAATATGAGAATCAACCTACTTCACTGGCCTTGTTCTCTTCTATCCAATATTGTTCTTTTTTTTTCTTTATTGGATTTGATTATTTTGTTTTTAATAACTACCTTTTTTTTTATTCTCTCAAACCATTATCATCAGTCAGTCAGTTATATGCCATGCATGATACATGCTTAGGCAATCATATATCTTTTGATACATGACTGACAAGGCAGATTTTTTCTCACAGTAGGTTCCCATTTCTTTCTGCAGTAGGTCAATTGCCATCCAGAGCTATAGAACCTGGTCTGTCTTGCTATTTGCCCATAGCTGGGGGAGAAGAAGAGGATTCATACCTTTCCTAAGGGTTTAGCATATAAGTGGATTCGACTGGAATTCGAACTTGGCTCTCCGATTCCTCAATCCGAGCCACTATCCATTACTCCACCATGCCTCCTCATGCTTTTTCAATTTTTCAGTTCTTTATTTCCAATCTTTTTATTTTACTTTGTGAGAGATTTTATCTTTTAATTATTAAACTCTTTTCTCTTCAAATTTCTTTTTCATTATTTCTTTATCATTTCACTGTCACTTTCTTCTGTCTTTCTTTTTGCCATTCCCTCATTTTAACCACTTCAATTCCGTTCTTCAATTTTCCCTTGTTATTTAGTCATTTCTTATTTTCAGTTTCATGCTTTGTTTGTTGTTCTCTTGTTTTTCAGACTGACTTATTTCCATTTACACACCTTCAAACTAAATTTATGAGATTTACTTTTATTACTTCCTTTTTTTCTCATTACTTTCCTTAGTTTTTTTTTTTCTGTTTCTTGTTTCCAATTTCATTTCTATTTTTCTTTTGATTCTCTTCCTCCTGCTTTTATATTCTTTTTATATTCATTCTTCCAGTTTATATTTTTTGTCATTTCCTTTCTTTCAATTCTCTTTTTTTCTTCACACATTTTGTTTCCCTTTTATTAATTTTATCGACTTCATATATTTAAAATTGTATTTAATAATTCTTTTTTTATTTCTATATTTATTTCTTTGTATTCCCCTCATTACCTTTCCATTTTTACATGTTTGTATTGTCTTTAATTTTTATTTTTTTCATTTTTTTGTCATATCAAAATTTGTTTTTTTTTATTTTACCATTCCCTACTTTTCATTTTTGTTGTATCCTTAAAGAGGTTATGATGTAATGGAATAACCTGTCACTCCCATGAGTGACTAACTATAGGTAGTAACTACCTATAAGTACCTCTAAGTCAACGGACTACAGAGACTAGCTGGGATCTGTTGAGTATGACTCAGACTTATACGAGAACTACTGACCTTCCAATAGTAGCACTCACTACTGGATTGTCTTGTGATGACCTTGTGCATAACTGTTTATAACCTTTATTCTTATTGTACTGTTTTTTTTTTACAATAAATCTTTACTTATTTTATTCACCTTGTTTTTCAAATTTATATTCCTATTATCATGGAATATAACAGGTTACAAACAGAAAAAGGTGGTACTCGAGTGAAAGAACAGCAACATATGTGTAGATAAAAGAAAAGAGGTTTATTGTAACAGAGAATACACTACTGAAAGACAGGTAATCAGGTGGCAGGCTAGTAATTCATGAAGCAAAGATATTTACCTTACCTCCCCACAAGGCAAGATGTGGCACAAGGCCGTTTTTTAATGCATGGCAAAACCAAGCCTGTAGTCTCAGGCAAAAATTCCCCATATACACAGGGTAGGGTAGCTGTCTACCACCCCAGATGAGACTCTGCCCTTCGGCAGAGAATTTCCCAAAGGCAGAGAATTTGATTGGCACAGCTAGAGATGAATCTCCAACTAATTGCCAAAGCAAAGCACCCAGGTACATCATGTGCTCACTATATATAGCTACTGATATAGTCAGTCCACATAGCCAATAGGGAATGTGGGACATTCCCTTACAACAGTTTTATTTTTTATACATTTTAGCTTTATCTACCTTAATCAACTTCCTGTTATCTTAGGTATTATATATAGACAGATATTTACTACTTCATACTTGACAACTAAATACTTTAAAGTCTTGTCATATGACAGGGGTGGCTGTGTAAGCGCTAACTATTCATCCTCTAGAATCTTCCTTTTTATGTCCTTTCAGGACTTAGGCAATCACGGCTCTCCACCTCCCTCTATCCCTTGCAGTTCTCAACAAGTTCCTTCCTTCTGCTTCCCCCACCCCAGACCACATTCAGTCATCCACTTGCTTAAGTCCACCAGGTATGTTATATTCATGCATTGTTTTCCCTTGTCTCTCTTTCCTTTTATTCGACCTGTGAGTATTAGATTGTCCAGGCCCCACTTCCACATTATGTGTCCCAGGAAATTCAACTGCCTCTTCCTGATGTTAAGTTTGCATCCTCTCAAAGACTTCATTGTTGCTCACACACTGAGTCCATGATATCCTTAGCATCCTTCTGTAGAACCACCTCCTTTGCCTCGAGTCTCTTCTTGGTCATAAAGAAGGACAGATGTCATGCAACAGCTCAGTATTCTTTTCTTTTCCTCCATAATACACTGACTAAAGCTTTTGACTGTTAATGAAGGCTGTTGAAACAAAAGTAAAAGTGTTGTATCTCTCTTTCTCTCTCTCTTTCTATCTATATATATATGTGAATTTTAAAAAATATTGATCAAATAGTTTAACACATGTATGCATGATTCATCATGTGTTAAAATGTTTAAAATTTAATATCTTTATAAACATACCAAATAAAAAGTTAAGTGAAACAATACTGATTTATGCTTTAAAATAAAATTTCAAGTAATACATAAATGATCTTCAGAAAAAACAATTATGCCTAATAAATGCACATAAGTTACTAAAATTTACTAAAAAATGCTTAAAAGGCAGATACACCAAGATTTTATTTCATCCTTACTACTGAAGGTAAAAATAAATGGAAAATGTATGCAAACTTAAAAGTTTAATCAAAATATTGTTTTAATTTTAAATCATCAATTTTACCAGATATGATTTTAAAAATAGCTTTGTATACTTTGAAATAAATTTATTTGGTCCTGAAATAGATATTTCTAGCAACATGTTTCTGTAGCGTGTAAAAGTAGTCAGGTTAGCTTGTGTACTCTTAAGTTGAATTTAATAGCTATTCAATAGAAATGCATTGAAAAGATACAAATATTTTAAATAAAACTAATCACTAACTAACAATAAGTTGTAGATGTCTGGCACCTTTAGACGATCATGTGATTGATTTGTTTTTTGTTTTTTATGGTTTATTTGTTTGAAATGTTATACACCAGATGAAACATTATAATCTAAACAACAAAGATGAAGATGCTAGTCTGAAAAAAATCAGCTGGTAGTTTTACTGTTTAAGTTTTCATTAACTCTCTTGGTAGTACTGGATATGAAAAATGTTTTTTGAAATCTATATCTTTGTAAAAATCTTTCCATCCAGCAATTTGTTTCTGTAGTGTTTAACAAGTAGTCAGTTTAGTTTGTATCATCTCAGGTTGACTTTGATAGATATTCAATGGAAATGCATTTTTGAAAACACTGACAAGATATAAATATTTTAAATAGGGCATGACTATTATGACTGATTAGTGAGTTTGATCCTCACTGGGTGCCCCATACTTTCGGCCTTGTGTCACATCTGAGCTACATTTGGAAAATCACTATAAATATTTCAAATAAAACTAATCACTAACTCTGTTAGCCTATTTCAGTTGTTAAATCCCTGAACTGCTGACTGAAATTGAAAAATCTGAATATATGATATTAATGCAATTAAATTGATATATCTCAAAAACTATTAAAAATCAAATATTACAAGTAAATTGATTTCTCTTTCAAATGATACCAAATTTAACCTCCTTGGTACTAATGGTTATGAGATATGGTTTTAGAAATCTGCAACTTTAAAAATTGCAAATTTCCAATAAGTTGTAGATTTCTGGCACCTTGAGTTGATCAAGTGACAGGTGCTAATGCTGTATATTTACAGCCACCCAATTGAAGACACATTCAGGCACTCCTGAACTGTAAGTGTGAAATTTGTGGGTGTATTTGTTGCTTCAGACCTTAAAGAGTTAAACTGTAAAACCTGCTGCTATTTTAGTTAGGCTGCTTCCTATTTTTTTCTTTTTGTTTTACACTGCTTCTGTTAACTGATATATAGTCAAGCTGGAAATAACTAAAATATCTCAAAGCAAAGATGCTATTGAATTTTAAGTTGGGTGGAGTCACATTTCAAACACTATATACATGATAAATTCAAAGACAAGATAAAAATAAGAATGTATACCAAACTATGTATGCAGTTTTTTTCAGAATTACATTATTACAGAAGTAAACACAGTGGAGTAAGGGATAGTGGCTCAGATTGAGGAATTGGAGAGCCAAGTTTGAATTCCAATCAAATCCATTACATTCAATTATAAAACTGCTCTCTTTTAATCATCTGAGAGAACCTTTTTGCTTTCCATTGGCTGATGCTAGCCTTCAAGACAGTGACCTGTTGCACCTTCTAGGGTTAAACATTTTCCACTGCCATGAGATGGAAATATTATATTGAATCAATTGCTAGGCCTTGCACATTTATAGATCTACCATTCATACATGCATTAAATATTGCTGCCACATCTGGTCTGGTGCCTCTGCTATATATTTAGATATTCTTGAAAAAATACAAAGAAGGATTTACAATTTTATTGGTCCTGACCTGGCATCTCAGCTTCAGTCACTTTCCAACCACCATAACGTAGCTTCCCTCTGTATTTTCTATAAATATTTTCATGGTAATTGTTCTGAGGAGATTTCCTCATTGATATCAAGACTTTATGAATTTAAACACAGTATGAGATTGGTGGCAAGGTCGCATCATTTTACAGTTGAAATGGCTAGATTTAACCATGTTCTATGCTAACAGTCTCTTACAGCATCTTCCTTTCCAATCAACTTTGATCTTCAAAAATTAAAATGCAGTTAATCGTTATTTTCTGTCTTTTTCATTTCTGTTCTTTTATTGTTACTCTCCTTACTAATGTTTGCTTTTTCTCATATTCTCTCATACTTGGTAGCCATTTGTGTCTTTGTGGCTTTATTGTCTTACTTGGGGTGAAATGATTAAAAAAAAGAACAAAGGCATGTGTGAGAAGTTAAGTATTAAGTATACCTGAAAAAAAAAATGCCTCGAAAATCAACTCTTCTCTTCTACACTACCTGTTTCCGGCATCTATGCTTTGATTCTATTTCACTAAACCCTATTTTTAAAGTATCAATGACATGTGTTGCCCTAATAATTGTTTACATGCATTTAACTTTTTCAGAACAGTTCTCATCCCAATACTGTCATTCTCCTTCACCTCAAACTGACCAATTCCACAGCAGAGATATGAAGTCCGTAGAACAGATAATCAGCTACCCCAGTGATGCCATGATCACTGCGAGGTGTTTCTTCAAACCAAACATTGGCCAAAGCACAGAGTTGATGGAAAAAAATTGCCACAATAAACAGTGTTATATGCCTGGCTCACATTCAATTCTTAGAACTTTATCAATGAGCAACTGTCATATTTTTTATCCAAGATCTACTGTACTATATCAAAATAGAAATTATACATCTATTATCTATAGCAACGAAATTGATAGATCAATATGAATATATTTGTGTGTATGTCTGTAAAAGTTTGAGAACTCACATAAACTTATATATAAATATATATGTGTGTGTGCGATATATACATATATATATATATATATATATATATATATATATATATATTTCCACAATTGAAAACCTTTTTCTTGTTCATAAACACAAATAAGCAATAAAGACAAGATAAAATATTTATAAAAAATTAAATGTTTTTTATGAGTGATAAAAATCTGATTTCTTTGTTTAGGAGACACACACACACACATATATATATATATATATATATATATATATATATATATATATATATATATATGCAAAACAGGATTTCTTGAACAACTGACTACACTTCGTATAAATTAAAGAAAAAATTAAATTTTGAGGGATATGGGTATGTTCTTTTTTGTTCTAAAAATTTTTATCATCCCCCTCCATCTCTTTCTCTCTGTTTCTGTGTGTGCATGTATGCATGTATGTATATATATATATATATATATATATATATATATATATATAATCATCACAGGGTCCATAAATTTCTGAAAGAGTTAATGTTTCCTACTCACAAAACTAGGCATTCATAGTTCATTATTTTGTACAACACACAATATCTAAAACCTTTTTTTTTGACTGACAATATAAACATAGAAAGTGATGAAGTTGTATATAAAAGGACAGACCTAAAGAGAGAAAAAGAGACCAAAAATAGAAAGCTGCAATGATTTCTATACAATATATTGATTCCTGGAGAAGATATCCATTGACCTAGATTTTCTGTATTCCAGAGGTGGTACTCAGATTGTGTATTGATAAGTAAGCACTGAGGATATTGATTTCTAGAGAAGATTAACATTGACCTACATTTTAGTCTAGCAACTGTACTTGAAATTATGTAATCAGTAGAAATCTCACAATTAATAAGAAACGTTAGTTAAAACACATAAATCATCTTTAAATATTAGGCTAGTTTTCATAAAAAAAATTAAATTCATACCTTGACTTACTACCACAACTAACTATAATCAAAATATTGAAAGTATATGCAAACACACAGACACAGACTCCCAAAAACCTAAAACTAAGCATGTATGCATTTGTAGGAATATTTGATATAGACATGTCTACATTATCTATTCATCCACCCACCTATCCATCAACTGATAAATCCACATGTGACTTATGCGTGCATGCAGATACAGACATACACATGCATGTCTATTCACATTTATATATATATATATATATATATATATATATATATATATATATATATATATATATATATGTATATATGTGTATATGTATGTATTTAGGTAGGTGTTTATTTAAGTAAAAATTGTTTAAGTGAATATACCAATTATGACTATTAAATTTTGAAATAATTTTTAATCTGTCAATTAAGAAAAAATATTTCAAACATAAACAAAATTTATCTATTTAATAAAGCATGCAGACATACACTCTACATATATTCACACTTATACACACACACACACACAGAAAGAGAGAGAGAGATAAATAAGTTTAACTATTTATGTATGGATATGCAGATGTAAATAAGTTTATCAATTTATTATGTATGCACATTTAACTGAATAAATACACACATGGCAATAAAATAGACAGCATCAGTTACCATTATAAATCACAAACACACATACACACTTCTACATTTATGATTCAAATAAGGTAGGGATAGGGATCCAATCTTAATTCAATCAATCCCAGTGGCTGGAGCAGCCATTACATACATAAGATACTTGGTAGGTCTACAAACTGCTATCTCTCTCTCTCTCTCTCTCTCTCTCTCTCATTCACACACATCCACATACCTATTGCTGTTGTCACACAGAAGCAGTAGTAAACAGAACTGTATACAAGGATGTACATCACATCTCACCAGAGATTCCACTGGATTTAACATCTCAGGTGAGTTGCTGTTTATGTTTTTATATATTCCCTGTCTGTCTTTGATCAGTACTAGTTTGAGAAAGGTATGTAAGTATAGATGATGCTATATTCCTCTGCTAACCAATATTTAATTAGAAACTAACAGATCAATGCACTTGTTGATTATTACTTTTCTTAATATTCTCTTTTGATAAATATTCATCTATTTCATTGTTTAAATATCATTTAACAAAATATATTCACAATTAAAAAGAATTTCAGCCTTATATAAAGATAAATTTATGCTGTCTGTCTCTTGAAGAACTAATATATATATATATATATATATATATATATATATATATATATATATATAACATACACTCTTAGTAAAGTACTAATACTGTTTTTTTGTTATATTTTGTCTGGACTAAAATTTGATTAGTAGTATTATTTTCATAAATACCCAACAGAAATTCTATGAACAAACTAACTTACCTTTTGTTAAAAATTACATATTATTTGTTAAAATTGCAAAACAGTTGGTACAAGTTCCTAATTAAGACTTTTTTTTATATATTATCTGATATTTCTTAAAGTTTAATATCATATTATGAATAAAGTTTCAGTTGATTTCAGATGTGTTTATGTTTTCAAAACATCAATTTAGCTAATTATATCAAAGCTAATATGCCTTGAAAATTATTGAAGTAGTGCTTTTTTTATAGAATGTCTTTTTTGCAGGAAAAACTTTTACTGTCTTTTCACTACTCTGATTCAATTTAATAGTATGTGTCAAATTAAAAATGTTAATTCTGATTAATGTTTTTACTTCATTTTTACATGTTTACTTTTGATATGTAAAATTAAAGTTTCAAAACATATTTCAGCTGAGACAATGTTGTTGGTACTAACTCCTTATTTAAGTTTTATCATTCTTGTACACATTTATATTATTAATATATTCACTCTTCTCATAGAAACTCAGAAAGGAAAGTTAATGTTTAAACAGGATTATTATCCTGGATGGCTATTTCTGTTTTAATCTTCTGAATACCTACTCCTATATTAAATAATATGGTTATTTTTTTTTATTACTGCCTGATTAGAGTAAAATTATTTATTCTCTATTTTGTTTGTTTGCATATATATATATATATATATATATATATATATATATATATATATATATATATATATATATATATATATATATATATATACATATATATATATATATATTTAAATTCAATCACTAATTTTTTTTTACACTGATTCATTTATTTAGTATTTCTTTGCTTCAGTGAAATAATTCTTTCTAATGTATGTCACAGATTATTTTCTGACATTATATATATATATATATATATATATATGTATGTATATATATATATATTTACAGCAAAAAAAATACAAAAATTACCTGTTGAGGTAATTTTAATACATATGCTCAGTTATAATAAATACATCAAGCTCTCTGTGGATCAGTTTTAATAATTAGTATTACTAGGATCCACCCGGATTATATATCAATGGATCAATTACCTGTACTATATATTTCCCATACTATCAGTGATAATTTTTACAGAAAGTTATAACTATGCTAGATGAGTAATTTCATATCATATCAATGTGTGCTTACAATTATATTTTATTTTTATAATAATTAATCACTTTATGAACATACTCTTTTGTTGTTACTTGAAAAGTAGATATTGTTGTACTTGTTGAATTTCAAAAAATTTGAAAAAAAAATAATAAATTAAATTTATTGTGAGACCAAATATTGCCTAAAAAATTAAATCATTTTATAATGTAGTGTTGTTAATTTTATCACATGATTACATTTCTTTAGTATTATAGCTAAGTATTATATTTTGGTAAGAATAAACACTTCCAAATCAATGTGCACAAAAGAAAATGTAATATGCAAGAATAATATTATTTTTAAAATATAGTGCAAAAGAAATGACATGAAATTTTAAAAAATACCACAAAGTATTTCTTGATTCATGGTAAAGAAGATGATATTCAAATGAACATAAAAAATGTAAAATTATTTTTTTCTGACAATTAGAAAGTTGACACCATGAAAGAATTGCAAATTTTTACCAAAACAAGACTAACTGATGTGATAAGGTTTTTGCATAGGAGGTAGAAATTTATTTCTCTAAGATAAATTACAGTCCCAAAACATAGACTAATTTGTCAATTGAATTGTTATCTTGAATTTCTATACAGAATCCAAGCTTATGTGTGTGCATACATGTGCGTACACAACTGTTCAGCTACTGATGATTATGATAGACAACTGCTTTAACCCAGAAAGTAGAGCTTTCTTTCTTTTTCACTTTATTATCAGCTTTTACCTTTGGAATTTTTGACTCTTTTCTCTTTCTCTCTTTTTACTATTTATCTCCAGTTATTCTTTCTGTCTTTTATTGTCTGTTTTCATCTTGAGAGTAAACTATACTAAGTAAAATTAAACATACTTTCATTGTATTACTTGTAGAATAAATTTTGATTTTTATAAAGGATATAGCATATTTCTGAATTAAGATATTTTCTGTAAATATGTAACATTCATTACTCAGTTGTTCCATATTATAATATACAAAATATTTTACTTATAGGAAATATAGCATACATGTTTCTATATATCTATGAAATAAGATAGGAAAACTGAAGCCTGTGATTTTGTAATAATGAAATAAAGTACCTCTCTTTTTTATACAGTGTAACCCGGATATAAGAGAGTTGTCGGGACCAGATAAGAAGTCTCTTATATGCAGGCTTCTCTTATATCCGGCTTTGGTCTAATTTATATACATTAACACAGGCTCTTATTTGGGACCAGAGAAAATCTCTCTTATATCCGGGTTTATCTTATATCCGGGTCTCTTATATCCGGGTTACACTGTATTAAGTTTATTGCACTATTTTAAACATGCTTAACTTGCAATAAAGTGGGAGTGAGTTTTCTCTGGATTGGGCCACTGTCTTATTATTGCTCTTCTAAAAAAAGTATTTAGTGCATATATTATATATATGTGTGTATGAATGGAGAGGGCTTTTAACTACAATTGAAAACAGCAAAGATTTCTTAAAAATATGAGCACTAAAGTTGTTTCTTTTATAAAATTGCTACTCTCCTCATTCACTTTGATATTGATCACCTGGATACTGTGCTGATATTGACTTCTGGTGTAAGAAAGTTTGATGAAAATTGGTGCACCAAAACTTATATCTTGATATATATATATACACACACACACACACACACACACATATATATATATATATATATATATATATATATATATATATATATATATATATATATATACACACATACATACAGTCTCTCAATGTATGCATTAATAATCATGTCTGGCAAAAAAAAGTTACTGATAAAGAGAAAATGCTTGAATACTGAGAATTTAATGACAAAGCATATTTACTTCACAAATCTAGTTAGTATATTTTTAACAGATCATAAGAGACATAGAGGAGAAAGAATCATTTAAAAATAAATATTAGGTTGGTGCAAAAATAATGACGTAATAATGTCGTTTTTTTGACGTTAAAAAATACGTCAAAAAACGACATTATTACGTCATTATTTTTGCACCAACCTAATACAATAATATTTTTATAAGGAACAGAGAGCCATACTTAGTTCTTATTAAAATATTGTATATTAGTTTAAATTAAATTAAATTAAAATATAATAAATTAAATTAAATTAAAATATAATTAATATTCAATACCTAATAAGGATATAAAAAATTTATCTCATTACACATTTCAAATCAATTATATTGGGATTTTAATCTATAACAATATTTTAACAAGAATATAATAAAACCTTTTTACAAACTTACAAACATTTAATGGTTAATAGAATGTTGCCTTTAACAAATTTTTATGGTAGATATAACTTTGTTAAAAGTTGTTTTTATAGACATACTTTTGTTGTTTTTTTTTGTTTAACTTGAGACTTTCTATTTGAATCTAAAATTCACATGCCGATTTGAGGGAAGCTTTTACTTCTATAAATGATACTCTTGTATTCATAAAATTCACATGATAATACTTACTTGAAAAAGCTAATCATGAAATGATTTGTTCTAAATTTTACTTCTATATAAAAGTATATATCATCCTAACTTATTATTAGATTCTTTCAACATGTGTTTTAAATAAAGGAATATGTTTATCACTGTATAAAACAAACACCAATTTGAGAATGTTATTTCAGAGATAAAAGGAATTTTGCATTTGCTTTCTTTAACAGACTAAACATAAACATGTTGGTACCAGTGTGTATACTGCTATCTCTACTACAAAAATGTCTTTGTGTGGATCTTACTTACTACGTGGAGGAAGGAAAAAGCCCAGGTACCCAAGTGGGAGATATTGCAGCAGACACAAATCTCATGGAAAGTGTTTCTCATCATGACAAAAGACTCATCACATTTAACTTACTTCAGAAAATAGTTACTGAGAAAGCTCATTTATTTCATTTTTCAAAGAAAACTGGAAAATTATATACAGCAAAGAAACTGGATGCTGAGGCCATATGTAAGCAAGAGAAAGAATGTTTTCAAATGATTGACATTGCTGTTCAAAAAGGAACATCATTTATTAAACTATTAGAAATCAAAGTAATAATACAAGACATCAATGATCATCAACCAGAGTTTCCTGATAAAAATGTCCATATCGTATTTTCAGAGAGAGATGGCAAAGGAACTAAAATAACTATTCCCTATGCTATAGACAAAGATGTTGGAACTCTTAATTCTCAAATTACATACCAGTTAAAAAAGAACAAAGATGAACCATTTGGACTACTAGTTTCAAAAAGTGTAGATGGAACATCTAAACTGAGTATAAAATTAGAAGAAAGACTCGACAGAGAACTTAAAGACTCATATAAGGTTCAAGTAATAGCTAAAGATGGCGGATCTCCACCAAAAGAGAATGTTTTGGATGTACACATCTCTGTGTCAGATGTAAATGATAATACTCCTGTTTTTTCTCAAAGCATTTATAATATATCTATTAACAATGAAATAGGTGCTATGCCTGTACTTAGTTTATCAGCCAATGATTTAGATTCTGGTAAAAATGGGAAAGTTTCATATCGATTAAGTCCCAAAACTCCAGAAATGACAAGAGATCATTTTAACTTGAATGAAGAAACTGGAGAAATTATGTTAAAGAAAAAGTTTATATTAGGAGAAGAACTATCACACAAGTTATATGTCGAAGCTATAGATTCAGGCAGCCCTTCTTCAAGTTCTATTGCAAAAGTTTTGGTGAATGTGATCAATCAGCAGAATAATCCACCCAATATAGATATAAATTTTGTTTTTACATCAACAGACAATACAACTACCATTTTTGAGGATATTGAGGTCGGTAGCTTTATTGCTTATGTTAAGGTCACTGATCATGATTTAGGACAGAACGGAGAAGTTAAATGTAACCTCCATCATGATAAATTTCAGCTTCAGAGTCTAAGCGCAAGGAAATACAAAGTAATTCTGAAGAGTCCTGTGAATCGTGAGTCAGAGAATCACCATGATGTTATTATTAGCTGTCAGGATAAAGGACTGCCACCTCTGTATAGCATAAATAAATTCTCTGTCCGTGTGATGGATGTCAATGATGTGAAACCACAGTTTTCAAAAGAGATATATAAATTCAGAATCTATGAAAACGAGAGGTCAAACCTTCCAGTTGGAACTATCAATGCTACAGACCCAGACTTGGGATCTGGAGGAAAACTGTCTTATTCTTTGTTGACAAACAACAAACATTTCCTACCTTTCCAAATAACAGAAGATGGATTGATTTTAACAATTAATTCATTAGACCATGAACTGCAGGATATTTATAAATTCCAGGTTCTTGTTAAAGACCATGGGATTCCATCATTAAATAATACAGTAAATGTCATTGTGGAAGTTAGTGATAAAAATGATAATGCACCATATTTCACTTTTCCAAGTGTTAACCCATTTGTAATGGATCTTGTGTACTATTCCCACCACACAAAAAATATTACAATTCTAAGAGCATCCGACAGTGACAGCCGAGAAAATGCCTTTCTCAAATATGAAATAAATTCTGGCAATGACAAACAGTTATTTACTATCAATCATTATACTGGTTTGTTATCTTTCACTCGAGTAGTCACCCAACAAGATGCAGGTACTTATGACTTAGAGTTTCTTGTAAAAGATAGTGGTACCCCAGTTCAATCAGCAAAAACAACAATGTTTTTGACACTGACTGTAAGTAATAAGACATATGAAGTTCTAAATTCTGTTCAAATAAAAACTGATGAAAAGATACATCTCAATTTAGTAATTATCATCACGCTGATTTCTGTCACTGTGTCTGTGATAATTACAGCTTCGATGTCAATATGTATTCTGAGATATTGTCACCGAAGAAACATTCCACAAAGAGAGGAGATAAGTACTCCTCATAGATGCCCTAATGATCAAAGACATTTGATGTGTCCTTCTTACCATACAAGTTCATGGCCTGATGTTCCTGCTGCTGTATCTGCTCAAGATAAGATGAGTAAAATTCATTTTACTGAGCCCCGAAGAGTATCCCAAGACAAAATTAATATTGGACACAGAAGTTCACCTCTAAAGTCACATGTTTCTACAGAAATGACACGTCAGGTAAGTACAAGAGTATAATCATATTTATTATTAATGTTCTGGAAAAAGTTATGTATTTAATACATTCTTAATTACATAAATTTTATTCCTTTTCTTTTCTGATTGTTCATAGCACATCAAAAATTATTTTCTTCCTTTAGAAGTAATAAAAGATTTTCATTTACTTTTCATGTTTTTCTTGATACTTGTATTAATTCCCTGTACTTGAGAAGTACCTTAATGATTTGACCAATCTTAGTTATCATTTTACTGCTAGTACAATTCAAAGGGACTATGTAATTATGTGTAGAAATCAATTTTGCTCTTTATCAATGAACTGTTTGACATTATTTTGTCATGGGCTATATATATATCTCAAGTTTTTATTCATTAGATATATTCTTAGTTTACATGAATGTATATGTTTGTTATATCATTATATATAAGATATAATTATATCATTAGATATATTCTTAGTTTATATGTATATGTTTATTATATAATTATATCATTATATATAAGACATAATTATATCATTAGATATATTCTTATGTATATGTTTATTAAATAATTATATAATTATATATAAGATATAAATATATCATTAGATATATTTTTAGTTTATATGTATGTTTATAATATATCATTATATATAATTATATCAGTTTATATGTATATGTTTATTATATAAATGATTTTTGTGTGTTATATTTTAAATGAAAAATATCTTAAGCTTGACGTTTATATTAATTACAGAATTATTTTTTATTCTTTATCATCCTTGAGTATATCCAAAATTAATTAGAGAAAAATAATGTAATAAAACATAACTCATTTAAAAATAAATAAGAAGCTGATATTAATGATTCATAAAAAATAATATATGACAATAAATAATTTAGAATATTGAATTCACAAAATACATATTCATACAACTATAAAAGAATGTAAAATCCAGCTCAAGAATAATTGCAAAGTTCATTCAAGATACTCTGTTTTTCACTGTAAAATTTTAAAATAAAATATATCATACATGCAATAGTAATCTTTTGGAGCTTATGTATTTAATATGAATTTTTTTTCAGCAGTTTCATTAATTTTAAACTAAAGTTATGTTGCAAATTATAAGTATGGCTTTAGTTTTATATATTTAACTCTTTGTTTTACTTGCCATATATAGAAATGTTTAACATACTTTGAGATATTTGTTATAATATTGGCAATATTAAATGTATCAGTAATGGCCAAGGAAACCATTGGTTTACTGTTTCTAATTTGGCTAGTTATTTTGGTTACTTAGCTATTTAAAAGTATCCCCAAACCATACACAAGCTTCAATCATTCATCTTGGTATACATTAGAAAATAGATTTTCTACTGAAATGCCTAACAAGTACTGTCCTATTTTAGAGAGAATCTTTGACTTGCAAATTTATTTTTCTCACAGGAGCTTGAATCTTCTCAAGCAAATCTTCAATGTCTTATTGAATTCCAAAGATAGAGCCCTTTGAGAAATAGTTCTAAAACTTAAATCAAGCCCAAGTTACTTACTGTTAATAAGTTTGCAATTAAGAAACAGGATAATATGTATACTTTGACTGGTTTATTCATCTGAGTTTGTTACAAAAAGAAAAGAATTGTTTCTGTCTTGTTAGTAGACATGATGATTTCTATTGTCTCACGAAATAAAGGCAAATAAAAGCAGTTTGGGAAATCTTTTGATCAAATTTTAATTTTTAACATGGCATATTAAATTGAAAAAAAAGAACCAAGAAAAACCATGTTTCATATTTAGTGTTAATTTTTCATTGCTTTATTTTGCACTGACTGATTAGAAAAATCATGCTCAAACCTTTTTTTTAATTATTTAAAATAAACTTTTTGAAGTCTTTTTTTAATAATATTAAAATGATTTTCAGTTATGAAAAATAATGTTAGTTCATGATAAAAATGCATTTTTAAGGACTGTATTTATTAAATAAATATATGAAATTTGGATACCTGATATAAAGAATAAAGAATTTGTTTGAAGTGACAAAGATTCTCAAAAAAATCTGCTATTGGGATAATTCTGTAACCACTGAAAAGCTTGAAATTCTAAAATTGCTCACTAGTCAATATATATAAGTACTCAACATCTCAAAAATAAAATAATTAAAAACTGTACATCCTTGACTCCATTTATGCCTATCCAGAATAATTTAGCAGGTGAAGTGCAAATGAAATAAATTATTAGGTATCATTTGATTTAAATTTTTATTATTCTTTTAGAAGAACAATTTGTATTCTTTAGAATATATATATATATATATTTTATTAAATGGATTTTTTAATCTGACATTATTTCTTATTACTATAAATTTATAACAATAAGAAATATGTAAATAAACATATAATATTCTTATAAAAATGAAGATATGAAGATGGAATATTATACCTTTTCTAATTCCCAATATTTTATTTGACTTAATTGGAAGTACTATTTGTTCAAGTCAATTGTTTGGTTCTCTGGAAGGCATTCATACACTACACTAGATTTTCTTATCCAAGTCAGTCTTTTCACAAAACAAAATTTATATTGCACTTTGCATAATAAAATGTGGTGCCCCCAAAGCAAGATTTTACCCAAATATTATAAGCTGAAATTCACATGGAAAATTTATTGCATAAATGTATCCTGAAATTTTTACCAACATCACTGGGTTAATAATTATATTGTCAAGACACTGACTCAAATAAGAAAATCTGATATTGAATAGTAGATAACTCCTTTACAGCATCAATCTCAATGTGCTTACGGAAAGAAAAATCTCCTGCATGAAAATTTGCCAACCACTTTTGACATGTCCAGTCATCTACAGTGTCTTCTTATAAACTTCACTCAGCTGATTTGCATTTTTGCTTTTCCTGAAACAAAAATGTTGAAAATATCATTTATTTTCTTTGATCCTTAATGTAAGATATGTTAGTTTTTGACCATTTTTTTAAAAAATTCATCCTGTTTGATAGGAGTTATAATACAAGGAAAAGCAACTTTTGAAAATAAAGTTATTTTAAATAGGTGCTTCACATGCTATCTAATGACAAAATTGAACCAACTTTTGGGGTCAGTCAGTCAGTTATGCACGATGTGTCATACATGCTTAGGCGATCATGCATCTTTCGATACATGACTGACGAGGCAGATTTTTTTCCCCGCACTAGGTTGCCATTTCTTTCTGTGGTAGACCAGTTGCCATCCAAGGCAACAGAACCCAGTCTGACCTACTATTTGCCCATAGCTGGGGGGAGAAGAAGAGGATTCATACCTTTCCCAAGGTTATTAGCACATAAGAGAATGTAATCGATTCAACTGTAATTCAAACTCGGCTCTCTGATTTCTCAATACGTACCTCCCAGTCAGTTATATGCCATGTGTGATACACACTTAAGTGATCATGTGTCTTTCGATACATGACTGACGAGGCAGATTTTTTTCCCACAGTAGGTTGCCATTTCTTTCTGCAGTAAACCAACTGCCATCCAAGGCTATAGAACCCAGTCTCTCCTGCTATTTACCCATAGCTGGGGGGAGAAGATGAGGATTCATACCTTTTCCAAGAGTATTAGCACATAAGAGAATGTAATGGATTCAACTGGAATTTGAGCTTGGCTCTTTGATCCCTCAATCCAAGTCACTCATTACTCCACCAAACTTTTGGGGTAACCAAATATTTAGTTTGGAAAATGATGAATTAAGCTTTAATCATGAAATGGATCTTTGTTAAAAACTGAAAAGATAACTGAACATGACAATGGAATGTAATCCAAATAAGCTGTCAACAAATAAACAAATAAAAAAATCCATAAACATTGAAAATGATTTTTTTTTTTTTTACACTTGTACACAGTAAGAATATCTTCTTTGAATAACAACTGAAAATTAAACATTTAAAATTTGCAAATTATAGCTTGAAGCAATAATAGCTTTCCCATTAAAAATGGTGTAAAATCTTTGATAAAATAGAGCAAAATATTGTATGAATTTTGAAGGTTTCTTAATTAAATTATTAATATTCATGTGGAAATTGATAATATAATTAATCAAGTGAAAATTCAATATTGCATAGGCAAATTTAAAAATACATGCAACACACACAAATTAACAATCACAAGTCCCTAAACATGTTGAGTTGTAGGAGGACCCCATCTACTGTAGCAGCTTATGTAGGGGAGGATAAGATAACCTGACGGAGCTCATCCCTCTTCAGACGAGTTTTGAATTCAGAGTTGGCCTTCACCTCAACTGATTGCTCTACTAAGGATAAAGAGCCCAATCTTCCCTGTTATTTAATTCACATCTGGAGGAAGAAGGATTCATACCTTTTCCAGAGGCATTAGGATGAAGTGGGTGAAAATGAAATTACTGGAATCTAAACTCAGCTTGGCAATTGCACTTTCCGCATAATAACTGTTACACTGTCCACACAAATTAAACACTATAACAACTCATGAGATATTGTTATAGTCCTCTAAAAAGTTAAACAAATTAAGGAATTACAACTATAACCAAATAATTAAAAAGAATATAATAAATATAAAAGATTCTATCCTATTTCTTGAATTAAGAGATAATGGGTTGGAACAAAGATTCATAGCATTTTACAAAAAGTGGTGCTTGAATACATGATTTTTTTATACACATGACAGAAATTTATAACATATATACTTATTATAAAAGGTGAAATATACATATTCTGAAAGATGTGTCTTTCTATATGATTTGTGCATGGATTGTGAATTTCAGATGTTTTTATGTTAAAAGTGAAAACAGAGAAAAATGAAATACATTTTTGTAATTTGGTGCTCTTTTATTTCTGAAAAGGAAAACCCAGTGTACAAGCAGTATTTACGGAGATAGTGCCATAGTTGAGAGTATTGTTTGTAAGTGGTTCACTAGATTTAAAAGTGGAAATTTTGATCTGGAAGACAAAGAATATTCCAGTAGGCCTGCAGTTGTTGGTGATGACCAAACTGAAATGCCAATTCAAAATAATCCAGGCCACATAACATGGGACATTGAAGAGATACTCTACATATCTCATATGAATGTCATAAAGCATTTGAAAGTGCTTGAATACAGGAATCATTACAATACTTGGATTTAATAGAAAATAATTTAATGGCCTACATTTCAATCTGGAATTCTCTACTAAACTAAAACAAAAATTACTCATTATTTTAAAAGTATGATCATAGGTGAGGAAAAATAGATTTTTTATAGCAATGATAAGTGAAAAAGATTCTGAATAAAATGAAATAAGTCACTGTTAACCATTTCAAAATCCAGTCTATATCTGATGCAGGTGACACTATTTGGTGTGTATTATGAGCTCCTTCCACAAAATCAGATGTTGAATTCAGACAAGTACCGTTTTGAATTGGATCCATTATAGGCAACAATCAATGAAAAGTGCCTTGAACTGGCCAATTGGAGGAATGTCATCTTCCATCAGAACAATGCAAAGAACTCACATCTCTTTGCAGACCCAGCAGAAATTGGGACAGCTTGGCTGGAATTTTTATTATAACTGCCATACTCACCTGACCTTGCACCTTTAGATCACTAATTATTTCAATTCCTACAAAACTGACAATAAAAGAACATAGATTCTCTGGAAACCTGTAAAATCATTTCAACCAATTCATCATCCACAAAGATGTCAAGTTCTGGAAGGATGCAATCATGAAGCTGCTTCAAAGATGGTGAAATGTAGTGGAACAAAATGGCACATATGTTGTTAAAAAAAATTATGTACAAATTTTCTTTGAAATACACTTTAAAATACTACAAACATTTGTTCTGACCTAATACTATAGTAAAACTAATTTTTATTGTTCAAAAAATGTTAACTTGAAAAAGAGCTTCTGATTATTCTTAAAGCACATTTTAAGAGTTATACTTTAAACAAATTTATAAAAAGAAATTTTGTTAGGACATTATTTTATTTTAGGCTTTCTACAATATCCAAGTCTCAAACTGGACAGTTTTCTTGGAAATAAAATGTTTCAAGCTTCTTGGCCAACACAGAAATAAAATATTGATAGTTTATAACATTGGAACAGGGTATTCAAATCAGGACATATTTTCCATCAATCAATAACACTTATACCAAGGAGAATTTTACAATAAGTTAAAGCAAATCCCCAAAATAAAAAAACAAAACTTACAAAATCACAAAAGAGATAAAGATTTTAACAATTACTAGTCATAATAAAAGGGAAAAAAAGTAAAAGTTCAAGGTAGATAACCCAACATAAAAAGAGAAATTTGAATCAATCATAACTATATCTGTGATTTTTAGATTAGTATCTATTGCTTTTAGTTATGTTTTAACAGTATCTGAATTACGTGAACACAATGAGTTAATCCTACTGATAGAATATTTCTCAATTCAGTCTGTACATTTAAAGTGTTTACTATTTATATCAGCTTTGAAAAATGAAAAAGTTGATTAAAATCATCTTGATTTTGAATTCTAGTTTATTATTCATTATTACAGTAATTTACAAACACATTTTCTGTTTGAAATGTGGATTGATATCTGTTCTTTAATAAAATATTTTTTCATATTTGTTTTATTAATTTATTTTTGGTTCAAAATTAATTAAATTATATATATATATATATATATATACACATATATATATATATATATATATATATATATATATATATATATATATATATATATATATATATATATATATATTAAGGTGGACACTGAAGTCAACATTGAGCAGCAACTACCTGTTCAAAGAATACAGCCTGAAGATTTTGTTTAAGTATGAATCAGGCTGTTACCACTTGGTGTTGACCTCAGTGTCCCTTTTATATCTTTATATTTTTATATCTACATACACTATCTCTGATACTGAGCATGTTTACCCATAAATTAGTATACTTTGAAACTATATTTTTATCATATATATATATATATATATATATATATATATATATATATATATATATATATATAATAATATTGCCCGCTGTTGTAAATTTTTTTTTTTTATTGGGAACAGAGGTGCATTCAGGAGGCTCTAACAGAAAATGAAAAGAATACAATAATAATTCCTTCTTATGATAATTGGAGATCTACAAAATCTTATCACTCAGATGGTGGTCATGGATGGAATGAAGGAGAACTAGGAAAAACTGAAGAGAAACCAGGTATGTAACCAGAGCAATTGGTGATGGTTAAAACAAACAGGTAAAAAATTATATATATATATATAGGCATACACACTACATTGTTTTTACAAATCATGATTAAAATGAATATGTTTTAAAGTGAAAATAATTAAAAACTAAAAGATTAGTAGATAGTTACATTGATTATATTTTGAGGTTGTCAATACATTCCTATGGAACACTAATGCTGCAAGGTAGCTATATAAATGAGGACTATAAAAGGATTCTGCTTGAGTGAAAAATAGTCATAGTTTTCCCTTCGTACAACTCCTCTCTTTTTTAGCTTTTCTACTACATGACAAGGGTAAAGATTATAGCCTTTTTGAGTAATTATATTTATTTACCTTTTCAGATTTTTTCATATCTGAATATTGCAGTTTTTTTCCATCTAAATCCAACCAAATTCCATAGAGCACATTTCAGATCTCTAGGATAGATAATCAACTTACCTATATGAAACAAGTGCTTTTCTAAAGTGTTTCTTCAACACAAACATCAGCCAAAATGCACATGCGACCAGTAAGAAATTTTCCACCATAGACAGTGGTACTTTTGATTCACATACACAGCTAAGGAATCTACTAGTGACTGCCACAATTCATACTTTAGACTGCTACCACCTTTACCATATTTTAATCATTAGCAGATTAAATATACCTGAAAAAAAACAACACTATAAAATGTCTGTGCCTATATTCCAAGTCTATTTAAAACTATTTTAAGGAAATTATAGAAAATGATAAGAAAAAACTTAATCATTAAAATGTTTGCTGTAATCTTATCTTGGTAATTGTTTTACTATTCATCACTTTATCTTGGGTGAGGACAAAAACATTTAAGAAAAAATTTTAATGTACATAAATATTATAGAAATAACAGACTTTCATTTTTTGCTATTTAAAACAAAATGAAAAAAATTATAGAAAAATATTCCTATTCATACATGTTAATGCTTACTTTACATGGAGGCAGCATGTCTACTATATTAGGTAACAATAACGTTTTAAAATGCTTTACAAGTTATTTATCAGCATCCAGTAATTTCATATTGTAAAACACAAAGAATACTTCTTTTTATCAAATATACACAGAAAAATAATGATGCACTATGTAAAAGGTCAGACTATGAGAGAGGAAAGTGACCAAAAAGAGAAGAAAGCTGCAATGATTTCTATACAATTTATTGATTTCTGGAGAAGATATCCATTGACCTAGATTTCCCAGGTTCCAGAAGTGGTACTCAGATTGTGTATTGACAAGTAGGCATACAGGATATTGATTTCTAGAGAATATTACTGCTGACCTAGATTTAATATATTCTAAAAGTTGTACTCAAAATTGTATAATCAGCAGTTAATATATAGCAGTTAAGTAGAATCTGAACACTTGAAAAGACACTAATACAAACAATAAAAACATTAGTTAAAATTTTAAAATTAGGAAAAAAAACTCTTAAAATACTAATAAAGGTTATATAGATGAAATTGTAAAGGATCAATTTGAAATATGAATGAATCAGTATAGCTATCCTTAATATATTGTTTATTTTATATGCATCTGCTTATGTGAATATATATAAAGTGTATATTTTGTTTATTAATCGATGGGTTCTTTTTAAAGAAAACAACAAAAATATAACTTAAAATATAATATGGTTTCTCATTTTACAGGTTGTACATGTGTTAGCAATATGTCTCAACACTGATGGAAAAAACAGCTGTAGATCCTGACAAGAAAAATTATATCTCAGCAATGAATTGTTGAAAAAGAGGTCTGAACTTATATTTGTTTCATTAATACACTGTCTATGCGAGACATAACAAACACACAAGTGTGCGTGTGCACACACACACACAAACAAACACAAATATTCAAGTGTATAAGCATTTCTATATTTACACACACACACATACACACACACAAATATGAGTGACTATGTGGGTGTGCATGTGTGTGTTTTACATAAGGTAGATCCTGTCTTCATTTAATCAGTTTGGAAATGACTAGTGCAGCCATTACACACACACAAACACACACACACACACAAGACACTTGGTAGGACTACAAACTGCTATTACACACATGCACACACACACCTATTGCTCTTGTCACACAGCAGCAGTAGTAAACAGAATTCTATACAAGGCCGTACATCACATCTCACCACAGACTTCACTGGATTTAACATCACAGGTGAGTTACTGATGATGTTTTTATGAATCTTTTATTTGTCTTTGAATACAAATAACCTGATAATGGCACTTACTTGTAGATATTACTATATTCTATAATCAGTTATCTCAAAAGCAAATATTTAGAGAAAAGCAAACATGCCATTACACTTGTTGATTATTAGTTTTAGTTTTGACATTCTGTATACATAAAATATCATCTGTTTGCCAGGCAAAACACAATCCAATAATGAAATCAGCTACTAAAGACTGAAGCATACCATTTGATTTTAATGCTGATCTGGTGATTAAATGTTGATTTTCTCAGTTATTTCTAAGAACACAACACTGCTTCTTTCTTTCTCTCTCTCATATATCATCATCAATTAAATATCAACTTTGATTTTCATTCAGCCAATATATAGAATAGAACAGAAATACATTTCCACAGTATATTTCAAAAATACATTTTCATTTATTTGTATAACATTAAAAGTCTAATTGCTACTTTACTATTGAATGTTTATCCTGATTAGTTTTATTGACAGTGCAACTTTCTCTAAACATTCTCAATATATGCAATAAAATCTTCCTGTTCTTCTCTTTTATTAAATTTGTTATCTTTATAAATTACTTAGTGTACTAGTCTCTATAATAGTGTAATTACATTTTCGTTGTCAATGAATGAGAATTATTATTGAAGAATTTTTTATATTTTATAACTCCTAAACAAATAACAAAAATTAATAATACCATATTGTTTTGTTTTATCTTATATATTTGTTCTTTCATGTAGTTGAAGGTGCTGAAGTTATGTTTTTTTTTCCTGTTCCTTTCAAAATTATCCTAACAAGTTATAGATTTTGTACTGTTGTTTAAATTATTTGGGCAAAATATAGTTTTTAAACATTATTACATTTTGTCTGCATTCATGTTTATAACTGGAATAAAGACATTAAACAATGTTTAACATTATTTATGGCTTCACTTAGCTACATCAGGATATATCAATATTAATGTGGGTCATAATTAAATTGATAATTGGTCAGGAAGCATTTGTTCATTGCAGTGATTTTGTGCATTTGAGTGACTTTATATCAACTGCTAGAATTATTTTTTTTCAAATTAATTATCTTGGAAAAAGAAAATGTAAAATTAAAATGACTTTTTAGATCATAAAAAATGTCAATTTTTAATCATTTTGTTGCATAAAAAGCTATCTATATGTTTAAGTGTACTTATGAATCTGACATGAGATTTATTATAAACTCAATTTTTGATATTTTTGGATAAATAATATACTATCAGTCCAAATTCTTAGTTTCGATCTAAACTGGGTAGCCACGTGGGTACATTCCAAAGTATCTAATATCAAAATGGGAGTGAGGAGGTAACTCTATTCTGATATTTTATTTTAAGATAAATCATTTAGTTTGACTATACAAACAATATCAGGGAAATATTAAACATGAAGAAAATATTTGCCATAATGAGCACATCAAATTAGATTCCATGTGATTGAATATGTCTATTAACAATTTAAACTGAAATAAATTTATTTTGTACTGAAAAGTTTGTGCATGTGTTCTTCAAACATAAAATGAATGAATGACAATTTATAAAATCAATGCATAATTCAATGAAAATATAAACATTTCTAGCTTTAGTAATTATTAATTAAAGACTGGCTATAAAATTACTGAGCATAAAAATGAGTCTGAAATGTCAAGATGAAAATTTTCTGTTAAAACATAGTTTGTTTTTCTTTCTCACATCTATTCTTAACTGATATTAATATTGGATAGCAAATCATACAACTCAAGCAATAATAAAAATGAAGAAATTAGATTCACAGCAAAGCTCAAACATAGAAAAGTCCACAGCTAGAAGCAGCAGCCTTTTATAGAGTTTGTGAATGGTAGTTCTCAAGTGCATACAACACATTATCAAAAGTAATCATGGTAAAGCGTGTGTGTGGGGGGGATTAAGTTTAATGCACCAGAAGAAAAAAGACAAAAGTGGAAATTTTCCTTTAAATACTGCATGACAAGCAGAGGCTAGCAACCAGCTAAGAAATGATGGTTCTTTATCACAGTTCAATGCAGATAACCATGACTACCTTTATGTGCTTTTCAATCAACTAGCATTGCATCTAAGATAACAGCCACAGACTAGTTTATTTTCCATCTCTTTCATGTAAAGTTCCTTCCTTAAAGACCCAAAATAATTAAATCAAATAATTAAATCCTTAGAGATTGCAACTCATAGTTTTGTTAATTCTGCTTTATACTGAGATACAATCTGCTTTACCTACATTCATGTGTTTCTGACAAGTATATTTATTATCTGTAAAATATCTACTTTTAAATATCCATGCATAATTTAATTATGCTTAATTTATAATTTGACTCACAGCAAATGAAAGGGTTTACTTCTTTGATGTACATAGCTAAAAGAAATACAGTAATGATCACATGTTATTTGAAGAATAACCAAACAAATAACAAAATTAAAAGCATACTATTGAGGAATGAGATTTGACTCTGATCTGGTAACTAGGTACTGAATTAAAATTTGATTACTCCAAACTGCATTTCAATCTCATTTAAAATTGATAACATAGATAGAATAATACCTGAAACTGATATATAAATGTGGCTACTGGATCAAATGATTTTTGGTTTCTGACTAAAATTTAATTTAATTTTTCTTAGTTGAAAAAAAAAAAATACAAGATATTAAGACTCATAAAAATAAAGATAAACTTATTGATACATTAACTGTTATCTTTATTTTTATGTATCCAAGATGCTATAGTCAGTTAATTTATGTAACTAATACAAATTATTTTTGTTTACTTTAACAGATCTTCCAGAAAGATGTCTGTACCAAAGTATGTAATATTATTTGTGATACACAGATGTTTGTGTGTAGACTTAACCTACTACATAGAAGAAGGAAGGAACCCAAGAACTTTGGTTGGTGACATTGCTTCTGACTTACAACTGATGGACAGAGCAACATCTCAAGATGACAACTTAATTACATTTAATCTACTCCAACAGGGTTCCAATGGAAATTCACAATTGTTTCATGTTTCAAAGAACACAGGCAAACTGTACACTACTAAATTGTTAGATGCTGAATCTATGTGTAAACGAGAGAAAGAATGCTTTCAAATGATAGACATAGCAATTCGAAAGGGAACATCTTTTATTAAGTTATTAGAGATCAAAGTGATCATACAAGATATCAATGATCATCAACCAGAGTTTCCTGACAAACAAGTCAGTATAGAATTTTCCGAAGATGATAGAAAAGGTGCTAAAAGATCAATACCCAATGCTGTAGATAAAGATGTTGGAATTCTAAATTCTCAGATTACTTATCAACTCAAAAAAAATCAAGATGAACCTTTCACTTTAGCTGTTTTAGAAAGAGTAGATGGTACATCTGATCTCAGTATACTATTAAAGGAAAGATTAGACAGAGAACTTAAAGACTCTTACATGATCCAGGTGATTGCCAAAGATCGAGGATCTCCTTATCGACAAAGTATTTTAGATATTCATATCACCGTTATGGATGTAAATGATAACATTCCAGTCTTCTCTCAAAAAGTTTATAATATATCAGTAAATAATGAACATGAAAGAGGTATACCTGTTATAGCTGTGTCAGCAAAAGATTTAGATTCAGGAAAAAATGGAAGAATTACTTATCACTTCAGTTCAAAAACAACTGACACAGCCAAATTGCATTTCATGCTAAATAAAAATAATGGGAGAATATTTTTACAGAAAAGGTTTTCTTTGGGGCAAGAATTAATACACAAATTATATATTGAAGCCACAGATGGAGGCAATCCACCATTGAGTTCAATTGCAATGGTTTTAGTAAATATTGTAAACCAGCAGAATAACCCACCAATCATAGATACAAATTTTGTTTTTGGATCAACAGCGAATACAACCACAATTTCTGAGGATATAGAAGTTGGCAGTTTCATTGCCTATGTGAAGGTAACTGATCATGATGTAGGACAAAATGGGGAAATAAGATGTGATTTACATCATGATAAATTCCAACTTCAGAGTTTAAGCTTAAAAAAGTATAAAATAATTTTGAAAAGTCCAGTGGATAGAGAGACAGAAGATCACCATAACGTAATCATCAAATGTCATGACCAAGGATCTCCATCACTTCATGCAGAAAAAAGATTTTCCATCAATGTAAACGATGTTAATGATGTACGGCCCCAATTTTTCAAAGAAATATACAGATTTAAAATTGATGAAAATCAGAAGTCGAAAATTTCTGTAGGCTTCATCAATGCCACTGATCCAGATCTAGGTCCTGGCGGCAAACTAACTTATTCTCTACGGACAAGCAATAAGGAATTTCTACCTTTTCAAATCACAGAAGATGAATTGATTTCAACCATTAGTTCATTAGATCACGAATTTCAACATATTTATAGATTTCAGGTTTTCGTCAAAGACAATGGAATACCATCCTTAAATAACTCTGTGAATGTCATTGTTGAGGTTAATGATGAAAATGATAATGCTCCATATTTTACATTTCCTAGTATTAATCCTTACACAATGGACGTACTTTACTATCCACATCATACAAAAAACATCACAGTTCTTAAAGCTTCAGACAGTGACAGTAGAGAAAATGCTTTTCTCAAATATGGAATTACTTCAGGCAATAGTAAACAATTGTTTACAATCAACCCTTACACTGGTCTCTTATCTTTCACTCATGTGGTCACCCAAAAAGATGCTGGTACATATGACTTAGAGTTTGTAGTCAAAGATAGTGGTACTCCAGTTTTATCAGCAACAACTACAATTTTTTTGACCTTGACTGTTAGTAATAAAACATATGAAATATTAAATACTGTACATATACAAAGTGATGTAAAAATACACCTTAATTTAGTGGTTATTATTACATTGATAGCTGTGACAGTGTCAGTTATTATTACTGCTTCAACGTCGATATGCATCCTACGTTATTGCCATCGGAGACATATTCCACAAGAAGAAATAACTACACCTCATAGATGTGTCAGTGAACAAAGACATTTAATTTGTCCCTCCTACCATACAAGTTCTTGCACTGATGTTCCTGGAGCAATACTAGAACAAGACAAAACAAAGAGCGGTCACTTCACAGAAGCAAGAAGAATATCTCATCTTGGGGAAGAATTTGGAAGTGGACCAAGAAGTTCACCTGTAAAACCCAGGACATCAACAGAATTCTCACATCAGGTATGATCAATATTGTTTATGTTTCCTGTTTTTCTCACAACATAGAGCACGCAGAAAATAAGAATTTAATTTTTAGTAATTGTTATTTTAACTAGTGAACCTCATACTGAATACAATGTCAAAAGTGTAAAATCAGTTCTTTAAACCTCTCTCATGATTTTTCATAACTTGAATATTTTTTTAATGAATTCTCTTTTTCTGCATAGCTTAACATTCAAAAGAATCTTAATCTGTTAAAACTGTTGAAGAAAACACTTATCTTCAGAAAATAAGTTACTGTATTTATAAACTGGATTGGTTTAATTTCCAAAGTTGGAGTACACACACAATATATATATATATATATATATATATATATATATATATATATATAACTCTGCTTAAAATGTTTATTTTAAAATTGAGAACTGTTTGAAACTATGATTAACATGATAGAAAACATTGTATAGGAATGCATAAAAATTGCCCTATTTTATTTTTATGTGAAAAAAGAGTAATTACAATTCTACCTAAAGAATTATAATAAAAATACAAACTATTTGTTAAAATCAAATATCTATATAGAAATGAATTTTAAAATAATAATTTTTTTTTAAGAACAAATCAGAAACATTTTAGATCAGATCACTACCAATTTAATTGTGTGTGTGTGTGTATATATATATATATATATGTGTGTGTGTGTGTGTGTATATATATATATATATATATATATATATTTATATATATATATATATATATAAAAGAGAGGTCAACACCAAGCAGTGAAAGTTTGTTTCATGGGATCTTCAGGTCTGAATATTGCATTCAAGCATTAAACAGACTGTCCCTCCTTGATGTTGACCTAAGTATACACTTTTATATTTATATATGTTCTATCTCTGATATTGAGCACTTTTACCCATAAATATAGCATATCTTAAAACTATATTTTATTATATATATATGTATATGTGTATGTGTGTGCGTTTATAAAATGGTGGGTAGATGAATGAATTTGTAAACCAAAAATATACAACCGTTAGTAGTGTGTATTAATATTTATTCAGCATAGCTTAGTACATAACAAGAAAACACTGTGTATTTTTTTAGAGAATGAAATTAACATTCATTTTAAAGAATGTAAATTCTTTGATAATTTATATTAACAGATATTTTCTATCATATTGTTGCATTTATAGTTTTACAGATAATTTGTTTTCAGTTCCTACTAACAGGTTAAATTTTGCAACATAACAGAAATGTGAAATACATTTATTCTTCCAAACAGAACTGGCTTTAATGTTATTAAATTGTTATCAAGATACTGACTTCCATGGCTTGTATTTGACTGTTGTTATGTCCTTATCAATAACAGAAATTCATGATTTAAAAATCAATAAAAAGCACTGACTAGTTGCAGCTGATCATTAAACAAATATTTCATTCTTGGACCTATGTTAAAATGACAAATATTCTGGCCAATATATTGCCTGTGAAAACTGTAAATGAAAATATCTTTTTATGCTTTTAGTGTTAATTTTATTTTGAATACAACCTCTGTAGCTAAATTTATTATAATACTTTCATTAAATAACAGAAGCAAAATATCCTTTAGTATTGGTTAATTTGATACTTTCATAATTTTGTACTTATAAATATTGTTAAAGCAATTCTATATTTTTAAATATAACTGATCAGAAGTATAATTAAAATAGTTATTTTTGTGAGAATAGAGAGAATAGATTTCTGTGTAGTTTGTAGACCTGTAAGTATTCAAGGTGCATTCAAAAAGTATGTGACCTTTGGGCATAAAATAATCAATTTTGTACATTTCACAAATTTTGTTTAATCACCTTCAAAATACTCACCTTGGGAGTTCACACACTTCTCTTGGTGGTTCTGCCACTACTGGTAACACCTCTGGAATGCTATGGTCTCCGTCATCGCTTTTCTTATAATTTCCTCTCATGACTCAAATCACTTCTCTTTCAGTGTGGCTTTTAGATTGGGGAAGAGCCAGAAGTCACCCAGTGCCAAATCAAGAGAGTAGGGAGACTTTCAAACAATTGATGTGTTGTTCATTTTGCTAATGTGTGCATTTTGCTAATACTCCATATACACAAATCCTTTGTTAAAATGGAATGCACTGATCAATTTCCTGGATTGTTACATGGTCTTCCATGACTATTTGCTGTACCTTTTTAATCTGCTCCTTGTTTCAGCTTGTGGATGTCATTGTTCAAGCAGTTCTACCATTCCTTCATTCGTGTTTTGCCAATGGCATCATTGCCAAAGACCTGTTGAATCTTCTGGATGGTTTGAGCTTGAGTATCACCAAGCTTTTGGCAGAACTTGATGCAACATCTCTGCTCAATGCATTTGGTCAGCTTGTGTGAAAATAAAAATCTGACAAATGTGCACTACACATCTGTATTCTAGGCATAACAGACAGAAACTAATGTGGCCTACCAGCTCAAAATTTTTCATGTATTCACAGGAAGGGTGGTGTTATCTCCCAGTCAAAGGATTTTGCCCACATGTCATTAGTTTTGACAGGAAATAATAATGTCAGATACTTTTAAAATGCACCTCGTATAGAAGGAAAAAAACAACTATGTTCAAATAAAATTATTTTTCAGTATCTTCCATATAAGTACATAAAATATAAAAATAGCAAACTCTATCAGTGTGAAAGCTGATACCATATACAAAGGTATCTATATACAAAAATATATTCATTATTAATAACTGTAAATATTTAAAATATTTAAGTAGCCCTATAACTATCAAAAGATATTTATAATTCCAAACTTTGTTCAGACAACTGAACTTTTTTTCATATTCTTGATATTGTTAATATGTTTCAGCCAATCCATACTTCAGGCTTCTTGATATATAAACTTTAAAAAATGAAAAGAGTAAAAATCCTTATTTCTTCAGAAAATGGCAAAAGAAAAAAGTCATTAACATACAGATTCAATTAATCCATTTCAACATACAAAACCATGTCATCAATCATGTATCCAGGTAAATTCAAATGATAAACTAGGGAGTTCCCCAACACTTTTATTAAACAAAGAAGTATATACTGTGCAGAAATCAAAACTAGTTTGACTAATGAACCTGGCTAACAAGCTGATATAAGCTGCCTCTTTTAACTTTCTCACTTGCCAACGGTGCTTCATGCCAATTATTTGAACCTCATCCAAGAGAGACCAATGTATGCCATTTTCTCTCCAGCTGTAATCTATCATACTAGATTTTTCTTTGTTCTTATGAGAGATTCTGATATTCTTATGTTTATTAAGTTTAAGGGGATGGTTGGTTCCTCCTCCAAATTACTTTTTCAAATTTGTATGAAATGCTATAAGTATAATCTTTTGCCAAAGCTTTCTTCTTTAAAAAGCCAACACGGATAAGGAGGTTGTGAAGAGTAGATTTTAATACTGAAAACAACCCTGATAATATCGACAGGTACTTTGCCATAGCTGTATAGCTGTTGATACTAGGGATTCTTCTCCAACTTCACATATTAGGGACAATCAAAGATGAATTGTTACATTGGAGAGTATTCTCTTATGAACTGTAAAGAAACAATTTATCAGATTACTATCAGAAGAGTAAATGAACTATCTGTAATAGAATATTTCAGTAATTGCAATAGTACAATAATAAAATTCTATAGTGCATGAAATAAGCAAGCAATTATATAATTCTATTTGTTGGTTTAATATTTTTTGACAAGTTCACTTTTTTTTCACTGTTTTGCAAGAAAATATACTGAAAATTGACAAAAAATATATTCTGGTATGCCCAGAGTGCATCCAAGAACCGTGTAAATAAGTTGTAAATATTTATAACATTGTTCTTGCTATTATATCTAAAATTGGGTTATAAATGTGAGACAAATAAAATTAGAATTTGCTTAATTTTTTGGAAGTATATTTCTTTTAAATAGTTTAGTCATTTCTAAGGGATTCATCATTAATAGTCAGTTATGATTGCTTATTTAAGCCTCTCCTATCTTTCTATTTGACATAGATCACCATGTTTTTCTTTGATATGGTTACATAAGTTTAATTTGGATTAGAAATAAAATTATGGAACTGTAATTTTTGTATTTTCTTTTTAATAATGAACAGTAATGTCTACTAAATAGCAGATTGCACTGGTGTAAACTTCTTTTAAAGCTGCACAAGGAAACTGCTATATTCTTAGCCTTGCTTATGAAAATAACATGAGAAAGTTGACTTACTTTCTGATGATACTCAATAACATAATCTAACAGACAATATATTACTTAATACAATAGTGACTATTGTATTGAAAAAAATCTACTTAAGTCAGTTAATTTCATAGATTGATGTGATTCATCACATAATAATGTGAATCACATCAACCTATGAAATTAACACACTGTATTCTTGACAATTATATATTTTTAATCATGCTATAAAGAATAATGGCATATTTTATTGAGTCCTTACTATTAATTGGAGTTTTCATATGGGAGTTAAAAATGTATTTTTTCAATTTATTATTGTTATACTTTCACTTCTTGATTTTATGAAAATCCTTGAACAGTTTACCATTGTAATGAAGATACTGTAACTTGATGTTGATTGTTCAAGAGTGTTCACTAATACAATAAAAAGTTAAACATTACAGACAAAAAATATATGAATACATGTGGTGTTATATACAGTGGGGTCGAATAAGTGATCGTACACATGAAAATATTTCATATTTTTATTTGTAACATATTAAATTAACAAAACGGGAATATATCTACTGTATCAGATTGTATACTAAAAATGTATGCATATACAACTAAATAATATTCCATGGTTAAGAAAATATAGCAATATTTAAATTTTTAGGGGTTTAAAAAATGATTGTACAGCAGAACAAAAACATGTTTTCTCCATTTAATATTTTGTAGCAAAGTCTTTATTAAGTTCAACAGCAACCAATTTCTTCCTGTAGTCTTTAATTAATGATTCACATACTTTAGTAGGTATTTTGTTCCATTCTTCCTGAGTAATTGTCTTCAGGTTTTTGATGTTTGTTGGACCTCTATCACGGATCTTATTTTTCAAAAACCGCCATAAATTCTCTATTGGATTCAAATCCGGCCACTGGCTGGGCCATTGTAAGATGTTAATGTTGTTATTAGCAAGCCAATTCTTTGTACTCTTAGCAGTATGCTTGGGATCATTGTCCTGCTGGAAGATCCAATCAGGAGGAAGCCCAAGATTCTCTACAGAAAACGATAAATTTTCACTTAGGATTTGTTGATATTTTTCTGCATTCATTCTACCATCTATAATTGCTAGTTTGCCAACACCTCACATCGAAAAGCAGCCCCTAACCATGATACTACTCCCACCAAATTTGACAGTTGTTATGGTGTTCTTGGGAACATATGCTTCGCCGTCTTTCCTCCATACATGATTCAGGGAATTGTGACTGAACAACTCAATTTTACTCCCATCTGTCCAAAGAACTCTTTCCCAATAAGGATTTTCCTTATCTTTATGCTCTGTCGCAAATTTCAACCTGACATCTCTATGCCATTTTAGAAGGAGTAACTTTTTCCATTGTTCCATAGCTTAATAATTATCTCTTTTTGAGCACAAGTCATTTCCTAATGTCTAGCCATTATTAGAACCATTATCAGTGAACAGTGACTGCAGAATGATCCAATTTTGAACTGAATGTTGCAATAGAGTTACTGAGAATATTCTAGAACAGTTTAGAATCTTTGAAGCACAACCAAAATCTTCCATATTATAATGCAAAAATTGATACTGTACAAACACTTTTCCACTATTCAAAATATAAAAATTTGCATCACTATCACTTTTTTCATTCACTATAAGTGAGAATAACAAGCATTTGTTTGCTATACAATCACTTATTCAACCCCACTGTATATTATAATTATCATTATCTAAAAATGGGTAAGATATTTAAATTTAATAGTTCTATGAAATAATTAGGTAAGTTTTTGAAGTTATCACCAACAAAAAGAACAAAAACTGTATATAGTTGTTTTTGGTTACAAGAAAGGAAAAAAAAGAATCATACTTTTTTCTTAAAATTTGAAACCATTTATGAGGCATTAAATGATTCAAAGTTGCTTCATATAGATATCACTGTAAAGGAATTTATTCACTCTATCAGGAATATGGCTTATTTTTACAAAATTACATAGATTTAATTTACACAAATGAATGGGCAAGTGTTCTGATTGGTAATATATCTGATTTTATAATAATAAATGCTCACAGTACAAATTCAAAAAAATGACCACAGATAAGATGTTGATACAGATGTATTTGATACAGCCAATTTCATACCAATTTTTTTTACTCAAAGTAACTAAACTACACAGGTAGGTTTTATATTTAATGAGCCAGCAGCAAAGTATTTCTTTTCTCAATACTTTTGTTTTGGCAGAAAATAAATTTTAAGTACAATTTCATAGCACCAGTTTCAGTCACATGAAAGCACATATTTCTATAAAAATGTTTGTGGTAAATTAAACAATAACAAATAGTGGGTAATTGAATGACAATATAGAAACAATCCTGTGTGACATGTTTCATCTTTTAAGAAGACTTCAGATGAAGTAATGATTTTATTCATGGGAACATATGTAGGGCAAGGAAATGAATACAAATAAACATTGAATTTTAACTATACATCAATAAAATGCTGAAAGTGCAGGGGTATTTAGCTTTTAATGTAATTTTTAATTTTCTTATATCTGATGTGTCTACATGCACAACTTATCTGATGTCATTCAGATTCCTAATACTTCTGTTTTTGTTCTTGTCTCAGTTGATTTTAACAAAAATTTAAATGCAATGTCAATCATTATCTACTGTCTTCCTGATTACTTTTCTATTGTTTTCGCTCCTTAATAATGCTTCTCTTTTTTCTTATTCTTTCACACTCAGTAACCCCTTTTTTTTTAGTGGCTTTACTGCCTTGCGTAGGGTGAAATGATTAAAAAAATATCCAGACTATAATAGCAATAGTTTAGTTAAGACAGGTGACATTTGGTATGAACCTATACATAAATTTACTTAGAAATTAGAGCACTTTTTACAGTCTATGGATTAAATTCCTGCTTCAGGTTTATGATTTTCTTATTGTTTTTGAAGTAGTTGGAAGAAATTTTATAAGTTTACATAACTTATTTTCAAGTAGGCAGTATTCTGTCTATTTTATCAAGATTATTTATTTTCTTAGCTTTATGAATATGAACTTTATGACAGACATTATATATCAAATAACTAGGATATTTAAATTATTTTAAATATTTTTTATGTATTTCTTTTTATCATATAAATATTAAGGGCTACAAATTCTAAGTGTTTTAAATAAAAGCTGATTTTATTTTGTTGTAACAGTGTGAATAGAAGGTTGAAATTATTTTTATTAGTGGATTTTGGATAAACAATTGGGTTTAGATCATTACCAATACAGTTTAACATGATATTGAGGAAAGGTAACACATCTAGCTACATCAAACATAGGTATCTCCACGAGATCGCTAAAAAAAGAGCATAACATGATGAAAAAGACGCCAAACTTGACAAAAACAAAATTTTATCATCTAAATATTTATGTTATTATTAAGAGGAAAGATTAAAGTATTTTGGGGGTATTTTTTTACATTTTTTAATCGTTCCAAGCACGTCCAAAATTTTCGTTAAAAATCTTGTTTTTTTTGGGTCAGCAAAATTGACCATTTTTTTTCCATTTTATAAAAAACTGGAAATCTCACTGAAATTCTTTTAAATATCAATTATCATTTTTTCAAAACTTATTTTAAGAAAATCAGAAATTATAATGTTTATTTAAAATATTTTGAACAAAGCTTAACTTAGCTTCTGTGCCGAAAATATGTAATTTGAAAATAAAACAAAGCAGGTCATAAACTTTCGTGTCACTTGACAGGTGATGAATGACATATTGACAGATTCCGTGAGGATAATTTGTTCTACGAAAGGAGAAAAGTGAAATTATTTACATTTAAGTGAACAAATTATTTACCTCATTATTTTTAAGGAAAAATTTCGGTGCTCTAATATTTTTTTTGTTTTTTGTACTTAGCTTTCACCTTTACGTTTACGATGCTTTATGGAAAATATATTATAAAGAAATTAAAATAAGACTGTTAAGAGTGAGATTAAATTTCATATTTCATAAGAAAGATATCTAATTAATTTATAGGTACCTTTCTTATGAAATTTTATCAGAAGTGTACATAAAATACTATAATTTTATGTCATTTATTACATTTTACTGTGTTATTTGTATTTCCATTCATTTTACTATTAATTTTGATATTTCATTTATGGAAAAATGTCATAACTGAGATTAATATAAAAATAAGATCATATAAATTTCATAAGATGATACTGGTACTTGTAGGTACCCTTCTCAGTTGAAATTGAAAAATCAAATTAACTTCTCCACACGTGTTTCGCAAAAGTAAAGGCCTTAACAGCGGAGAACAATGCTTAACTCAAATAATGCAACTTAATTGTATTCTGGTTGGTCTTTCATACTTTATAATTACAGCCCGATTATAAACACAAAATTACATTTCTTAATTACTGCAGAACTTCTGATTAGTCAAAATGATTCAATTTATAACATGCTAAAAAAAGATCTATCTCATAAGGACACTTAGAAAACCCGATGCGGCTTTTAACTAATTTTATAATATTTTAACAACTTGAATGTAAAAATCTATTATAATTAAGAAATAACAAATAATTGTATTAAAAATTCATTTTTCATCAAAAAAAATTTTTCCTTTCAAAAAATATTGTCCATATTCATAAAAACAGCTAAAAGCAAATAAAAGTATTTGAAATTAAATAATATCTTTGTTTTATTGAGTTTTGTATATTACAATTCAGAGCTGATTTTCAGGTGGGGGTGTACAATTAAAAACAAAAAAAACATGATTTCCATTCCTCATAGTGCTTTTAACTATTGCAATCACTAAACCCGATATAATCGAATTTCTAGTGTTTTCATAAAATTAGTTAGGGGGGGGGGTAACAAATATAAAAAAAATATTTGTCATGACTTTAATAAAAAAAAACAAAACATATTTATAATAATTTTATTCATCTGGGAGTAGTTCCGGAAAGTTTCATTAACATCCAGCAATTATTTTTATTTTTTCAAGATTTTCCAATTTAATGTGTGTCATACCAAAAAAAAACATGCTAAAAATTGTCAATGTTATTTTACTATTTCCAGTGATACAAAGAGAAACAAAGTTTTTTTTAATCAAAATTTAGAATGTTCTAAAAAGAAGGAAAAATTTTTACAAATAATTAAACCAAACTTTGGTCTTAATAATAACATAAGCATTTAAACAATAAAATTTTGTTTTCGGCAAGGTTGGTGTCTTTTTCATCAAGTTTAGCAATTTTGTGGAGGTACCTAATCAAACACCAAAAGTTTAAATATAAAGTTAACGGTCCCTGCATTTTCAGTGTTTCTCTCTATGCATATTTATAACTGGCATTTGTTTTCTCTCTCACCTGACAAAAACATTATTTAATCTGAAAAAATCCTTTTGGAGGATGAAATGCATCATGTAGGATTTTTTTCCCATTTTGTCATTCAATTACACACTCACGGTCTGCTAAACAGACTTTATATATCATTCATGCAATATAATTAATTTCAACATATATGAAGGAATGTATTTAAGTAAGAGTAGATAGGTTCACAATATATTTAAGTAAGAGTAGATAGGTTCACGCATAGTCTGGTTCACACTCCTCCCTGGTCTTTTCAACAAGAGTAGAGATTTATCCTTTGTTTTTATGATTGGGTTTCCGGTTACTTCTAGTCTTTTCCTACTCTTTCATTTCCAGCTGAATCGATTAAAAAATATCACAAGAGGAAATTATGTAAGATGTGAAATAGTTACATGTAGATATATCAAAAAGTTCACAGCTTCATGCTGAAAAATAATGTTACACAACAGATATTCTTTTTTACTTTTTTCCACTCTCAGTAGATTACTGAATGGGGATGTTGTAAAGATGTATAGGGAGGAAGCAAAGGTTGCATATTATGAAGATATGTAGGATAGGTAACAGATGATCCTTGACTTGAAGAAGTTAAGATTGTAGTGATCAGGGAAGCATGCATTTAGGAGTCCATTCCACATTGCAACAGTTCTAGGGAAGAAGCTATCTTAGCTGTTTAACTTACTCCATACCAATTGAATATGAAGGGAATGAAGATGAACTGACTCAGTTTATGCGGCATAGTGAATCCTAACAATGATGGTATGAACTGGTTGAACCAAAGAAAGTGAGGCTCATGGCAGCAATACTAGTTTTTTTAGTCTGATCTGGTAGATGGAGTCAGGTACTTTCTAAAATGGTACACGGAGCTAATCATTTTTGCAGCCTCTTTTAGCAACAGATCATGTATAAGAGTTCCACTTGAGGTCTGGTGTGAGCTTGAGTCCCAACAGACATTCCAGGTAAGGAACCTCATTGAGAGCACAAATTTAAGAATTAGAAATTCACATCCTCCAACAGTATTAGTTTACCCCTTTTAGGAATGGGTATTGAATACGTTTTTTTGTTTCCATTTTGTTTAACACTTTGTCATTGCTCACATGTTCAGTCCTTGGTATTCTTAACATCCTTCTGTAGAACTACATTTTTGTTGCTTTAAGTCTCTTCTTCATTTGTGAAGAGATTGTTTAACATTCACTTCCATATTAGAGGACTGATATTACTTAAGAGTTCAGTTTTTGTCTGTGGTAAAGGGGTTGAAGAGTTGAAAACAATCACCTACAAAGCTGTGCATATGCTTTTGAACATGGTCAAGTGTGGAAAGTTAGAACTGGGCAGCTCCAACCCACATGTGGAAGCAATACTCCATTTTTAGTCTGATCTGGTTCTTGTAGAGTGAGAAGATGGTAGGAATATTCAGGAACTTTCTGGAGTAGTACGGGGAGCTACCCATTTTTGTAGCCTCTTTAGCAATAGATCATGTATAAGAGTTCTACTTGAGGTCTGCTGTGAGCTTGAGTCCCAATAGATATTCCAGGCAAGGAACCTCATTGAGAGCACAATCATCATGATTGGAGAAAACTCAGTTTGCTCTGTGACAATGATACATTGCTAGCATGGTTTTGAAAGTATTGAATATTACAAGCCAGTTCCTCCCTCATTGAGCTGCGTATGGCCAGAGGAGAAATCAGCTGCCAAGTTCTGGTCATCTAGAATTTTGGTGTGCTTCCATAAACTGTGGTATTTTCTGTATATATATTTACTGATTTATATTTAAATCTGAGAATGTTCTTGGGCAAATTGTTAATATTTCTTTTCTTTTTTTTTTACCAATGTTCACCCCAGACAATACAAGGCCCAAGAGGCACTCAATATATGTGGTGTGGTGGATCTTAGCTAGGAGGGTTAAAGTTGGAGTTTGAATATTTTCCATGAAAATAATGATAAAGTAGGGAGAAGCTGTCAATGTTTCATCAGTAGGAAAAGGATTGTAAGGTGGAAAACAATTCATCACCCACAAGAACACAGAGATGCTGTTGTATTCTCTCAAGACTGGAAAGTGAAGACTGTGTAGCGCCAGCCCAGATATGACAGTGGTACTTGATTTTTAGCCTGATCTGACCCTTGTAAAGGTAGAGCATAGCAAGAGGAGTCAGTTTCTTACAGATGCAGTGCATGAACCAATCATTTCTCCAGCATCTTTAGTGATGAATCATATATTTTACTTGAGGTCTGGGGTGAGCTTAAACCCCAGTAAACATTTAAAGCAAGGGGCCTCCTTGAGAAAACATCCATTCACTGCGATAGATAGAAATCAGGGGCTTCTTGGTGATAATGGAACAGTACAAGTTCAGTTTTTGAGGTATTGAATGTGATCAGCCAGTTTTTCCCCCATTGTGTTGTTAAAGCGAGGCCAGAGGAGGGATCAGCTGCCAGGCTCTGCTCATCTAGATTTTTGGTATTGTACTCATATACTCTTTTATCATCTGTATAGATATTCACAAGAGACTGGAGTACAGAGATTATTAATATAAAGCAGGAAGATGGTTGGACCAAGAAGTAAATCTTGGGAGATGCCTACATTGATTTTATGGGCTTTGGGGGATTGGCCATTAATAATTACTTTCATGGACCTACTTGTTAGGAAGGATTTGATAATTGAGAAAACTCTTCCAGTGATTCCATGGCTAGAGAGCTTATGTAGCAATCTCCTGTGACACACCGTGTCAAAACCTTCGATATATTTAATGTGATTATCCTCATGAAGTGTTTATTGTCTAATGCCTTGCTGATTCTGCCGGTAATGACAGGATATCAATAGATTAAAATCCATATTGTTTGTCAATGAAGAGTTTGTCCTTTTTGAGATGCTTGACAAATTTCTTGTTGAATATAGCTTCAAAGAGTTTGCTGATGGAACTGTGGAGGCTGATTGGCCAATATTGAGATAAGGATGAGTGCTCATCTGTATTCTTGAAAACTGAGCATTCACTTGACACCTTCCATAATCTTGGAAAGGATTTCTCCTTTAGGTAGCAGTTGAACAATTTTGCTAACATTAGAGATAAATCAGAGGTAATATTATTAAGGACAACCACTGGAATTTTATCTGAACCAGTTTCCTCCTTTGGGCCAAAGCTTTTGTTAAGTTATCTGACAAAGATGAGATAACTTCAGGGTCATTTATAATAGTAGACACTGATGCTTTGACCCTAGTGAGTAGTTTGTTAGAGATTTTCCAAAACTCATGGAATCAAAGTTGTTTGCTTTCAACCTTGGCTTGGACTGCTTGTGCATCACTTTGCATTTTCAAGAGCTCTCTTGTAATATTTATGGGTAGTTCTGAATTCAGCAAGTTCCTCACACTCCATTCCCTGTGATAGACATTGTAGTAGTGGTTTAATGTTTACACTGAGCTATAGCTGCAGCAGATTTTGGAGTGAACCAAGACTGGCCTACTGAGATGAGAGTGGCAGTTCTGGAGGCTTTATGCTGAGAATCCAATTCAACAATGTAAGATCTGAAGCTATCCCAGTCAGCTTATATAGCAGAGAAAGGGCATGACCAAGGAGAGAAACTTGGGAGATGCTTGCATTGACCTCATGGGTGTCAGAGTACTGGCCATCAACAATAACTTTAATTGACCTACCCAAGATAAAGAAGACTCTACCAGAAGTAGAGCTGGAGAATTTGTGTAGCAGTCTCCTATGCCTCATCTTTGAAATATCTAAGGTGATTGCTCTCATGATGGATTTATTATCAAACACTTCACAGATTCTAGGGATAATGACAGTCAAGACATCAGCTGTAGATCTAAAGGAGCAAAATTTCATATTGTTTGTCACTCAGGAGGTTGTAACAGTTGAGGTGATGACAAAAAGTTTGCTGATGACAGTGAGGAGACCGATGGGAGAATATTGTGGTAAGGATGAGCGCTCGCCCATATTCAGTGATATTTCAAAGTTTGCGTTCCATGAGAGGAAGGAAGTCAAGTAGTGAATGGCCCTTTTCATCTTGAATGGAGTTAGAGGCAAAGTTCATTGAAAAGATCCTTGCCATCTCTGTTGTAGATGAGATGACCTCAAGACCATGTATGATGAAATGCACTGTCAGTTTGCCTCTACTGAGAATCTTATTTGAAATTTTCCATAACTTTCAGGAGCTAAATTTCTTGTTTACAACTTTGTCTTGGACAGCCGGAGCATAGCTATTTTTAGCATTTTCCAAGACCCTCTTGCACTGATTGCAAGCAGTTCTGAAAGCAGTAAGGGTTCTGTTACATTGTTCCTTTTGACAGAGATGATAGTACCGGCTGTGGTGAGATAGAGATATAGTACATTTGGGCATTAGCCAGGCCTGGCTATGTGGCCTTTGTTGGTACTTTTTGGGGAGGATGAAACTTTCCATGCCTGGAAAGGTTCATTTGGAAATGAAGGAGACTGTTTTGACAGCACTATTTCTGATGAATACTGAGAGAAGAACTTTGTCAATGTATGGTCTGAAGTTATCCCAGTCAGTATTGGTGTATTACTAGATTGTCCTATGAAATGGGACATCAGAGGAAGCCTTTTGTTTGGCATCAAGTTTGACAATGACCAGTGAGGTGCCAAGGGTGAGGTAATGCTTCAACAGAACACTTGCCTGGGGAGGAGTTGAGAAAGAGGTCTAGCAGGTTAGCATAATACCCAGCTATATCAGAAACATGAGTAGGATTATCAACAATTTTCAACATAATCTCCTTCCTTGCTTATACACTTAATTCAAGGATGAATATGATGAATCACATAGACTAAACATTATACAGTAAAAAGAGTTCCATTAATAATTAATTCTCAGGCTATGGACTTGTACGAATCATACTTATACATTTCATATAACAAATCGCTTATTGAAAAGAAGCCTAAATGAAAATAATACAGTTTAAATATCAATTAAATTATCTTGATTGGATGTAGGAAAATGATAAGCCAATAAAATTAAACTAAAATACTGAGCCTGGTCAAAATATTAATGAAATATTTATATGATCATTTAAAAACAGTAAACATGTAACTGCATTTTTTTATTGATGTAAATTTGTATGTTTTTGTAGAATATAATTTTATATCAGTTAGTAATATTGATGAGAATTTAAAAACAATATTCAGTATATGATTAGGCCAGTATTTTTTTTTAATTTATGCTCCTGCTAATGACTAAACTAGCACAATTTTCCCTATGACAGATAAATTTAACAATATTCCAACATCCTTTCTGCCAATCCAATTTTAAAATACTTTTTTTTTTTTTTATTGTTTCATGAGTGTTTCATGATTCTGATTTTAAGCATTTAATTTTTTTTTATAGTTTTCACTGAATTTCTATAATTTGGTCTTCTGTTTTTAGTGACATCTCATTTGCTATTATTTGGTACCAATATATCTATGGTTTCATTTTTTTCCTTTTATGACAGACTGGTAATTCATAAAAGTTTTTCATGAAAAAGGTTTTTTGTGTTGGTATCTGTAAAACTTTTATAGTTCTTTTTGGATAAAATATTTATTTTCTTTTGCAGTCACATTAACTATTTTCCTTATACTTTTCCATCTACAATTCATAACTATCATATTTTTTGCCAAAATTGTTTTTTTGAAATTGTTCTTTTTTTCATCAGAAAATTTTACTATATTTTTAAAATAGTAATGATATTTTTCTAGCTACTTTGATTCAAGCAAGTTTCAATGTTTTCTCTTTTCTTTTTGGAATTCATTTCTAACAGCATGATCAGATATATTACTACTACTAAAAACAATTAGACATGTTCAACACTCTACATTGCATTTTTATTCTGTTCCTTATTCTAGTTTTGTTTCAAGAGGCTTTCTGTCTCCATAAATGTTTTAATACACTCACCAGTACTTTCTGTATTATTAATATGCTTATAAGAAAGTACATTTGATGTTGGCTTTATATAACAAAATGTTTTTATTATCATATTTAACCTTCAGATACAAATTTTGCAACTTGTATATTTGGAGCATCTCTATTCTCTTTCATGTAAATGTAATTTCTTGAATTAACACTACTGTAATGTACCAAGCTATTTAAATTCTCAACCTTAGAATGAAAATTTGCATCAATTGGCTTACATAAGTCAACAGGTTTCTTTCTTGCCAAGCAACTTCCTACTGGCTGATGAATGTTAGAAATTTCAATTTTCAGTTATGGAGGAGTACATAATTTGAATACTGAACTTGTAACAATGAGTGAAAACTCCAGATCATGTATTTTTCTTTATAAGCACTGTACTGATAAATCATCAGTTACCTCCCCTTAAGATCTAGCAGGTATAAAAAGCACCCTGTAATATCCGCCAGTAGATGAGTAGTCAGAGTAAAGTGCAATAAAGATTTGGTATAAGTTTATTCACTGGTTCTGTTTTTACTACAATTTATTGCGCTTACAATGAAACAGATCCAGCAGATCCACATTCAGACTCAGAGTGGCCTCGTCCATCAAGAAGGATGAGATACTTCCATTCCCAGACTAACGGGTGAGCTCAAAATGAGAGATCTTCCAACCTGAATAGTTCAATACAAGAACTACCCAGACGTTTACAGAGAATCTGTAAAGAGCCTGGACACCTAAGAGATTTTCTCCCTTATGAATAAAATATGTAGGGGAGAATGTACTGATAAATCATCAGATACCTCCCCTTAAGATCTCGGAGGTATAAAAAGCACTCTCTTATATCCGTCAGTAGACGAGTAGTCAGAGTAAAGTGCAATAAAGCTTTGGCATAAGTTTATTCACTGGTTGTGTTTTTACTACAAGCACATAATAATTGTAATTATGGTTACAAGTATAGTTCAATTAATGTTTACTTTTATGGCCTCGGTTTGTATACAGTTAATCACTTATCATTTCTTTAAATTTTCCCAAGATTATAAAAGAAAATGCATTTCTGATTTCTGTTACAAGAGTATATTTATTCAAATTTTTCAAAGCTAATCTAATCAATTTTATTTAGCATCTCTCTCCTATTTTAGTCATAAGTACAGGCATACTATATCAAAATCATAGTCCCATAATCATTGACACTGACAATTTGAAATCTCTTTGTCTAAGAAATTCATTCACTGTATATATTTTTAAACAATTTATTTTTTTATGTTATGGTTCATATATTTTTAATAAATTAGATTTTTTCCTCAGATAAACAATTTTTGCTTTTTACTTATAAAAGTTTGGCATAATTGTAGCTTCAGCAGATTATGTCTAATTATTATCCTTCTGAACTATCTATGATGGTAATTATATAAATTGTTACATTTTAAGGCTTTTAGGAACAGCTGAAATTTTTCTACTAATTTTGCATAGTATTATTTTGTATATTTTTGAATTTTTTACTGCATCAAATATTGGGTTATATATTTACAGTAATAATATTGAAGTCATTTTTTATCATTTACACTGCTATTTTCAAATTTATTTTTCAATATTATTTTCCAGCATTGACTTAAAATGATTAAAAATGTCCAAATATTTTTCTATCTATGCATTCATTCATTTTCTTGAAAATTGTTTCATCATCAGTTCCTCTCTATCCTCTTTTTTAATCTATTATCTTGTACTGTACTCTGTATACTGGTTTGCTTCATTGGTATAAAGCTCCATCAAATGCCAAATGTCTGCTAAGTTTTTCGCTAAGATTTTATTAATGCTTATAAAAATTACATTTTTTTTCATCTGAATGTATTCAACTTTGTTTAATTTCAATAAGAACAAAAGCAAAAAATAACATCAAATATGGTGTTAAGTGCAATGAACTTATTTTGTATTACACAGTACAGTGCTTTTATAAAATAAAGTATTTTTCAATTTTGATTTTTAATTTACTCTATCATTCTTCTCTTATAGAAACAAAATAATTCTTCTATTTTAAAATATATACACAATATACTGAATTATATATTATCAAAATCTTAAAACCTTTTATTTTTTGACAAATTAAATAAAAAAGAAATAAATTTAAAAAAATATTTTTATTAATGATAAACCTTTCTTCTCAAATTCAAAGATATTTTTAAGAAATCAAATATTTTTCAAGTAATTTAAAGATGATAGAATATATTAATAGGACACTGAATGTGCAAATAAAAAATGTAAAATTAAAAAATAGCATTTAAGCTCATAATATAAAAATATAAAGTAAGTAAAATGAAGTTTCAAATATATTTACAGACATTTCCTAGATTTAAAGACCAGAGTACAAAGATATTATTTTCTGAAAATCTTAAATTTAAAAAGTATTCAATAATTTAGTTCTCATTATTGACTGTACATTCAAATAAATCATAATATTATCCTGAAATACTCTGAAAATATGTTTATTGATTTATTTGATATAAAGATGAAAGAATGATTTAGTGAAGTTTGCACAATACTTATTTCATTGCTGATTATTAAACTATTAGCAATAAACTGTATTAACAATACAGTAAAAAGAAGAAAAGCTTTCATATAAGTTCTTTTTCTGATGAAGTAATTACATAAAAATATAGTACAGCTACTTTTAATGTATAAAATAAACAAAATTATTCATTAAAAACACTCACAGAATGCAGTACGTATATGCACAAAATATTTACACTATTCATAAAATAGCTAAAATATATGAAATTTTTTAAAGATTTCACTGATGATAACTTTATTTCTAAACTAAGAATAATAAGGTATTGCAAACCAATTTGATTTTATTTTTATATGATATGCATTAACTCTTGAACACATTTCAAATAAGTTCTCTCTTGGTGAAATTTGAATCAACTATTAAAACACAATATCTACTAAATCTAGCATTTCTTTACAGCTCAAGTTAATTATTGTTTTTTTCTTTCTTTTTCTCTAATAATATACTGAGAATAAGAACCAGATGGTTAGATAATAATTATACTTATTTAGACCATTATAATGATTTTTATAAAGAATAAAACTAAAATAGATTATAAAAGAAACATTTTTCCTACAATTAATAAAAATTCCACTATATTATATTTAATTTCTTTACTTATATTCTAGAATATTTGTATTTCATTTGAAACCAACCCAAATCTAACAAAAAGAAAATGGTGATTTAGTTATTTAACAATGTTTCTTTTTTGGGTGACATTATTTCCTGTTTTCAGGTTTGAATGGAGTGACCATTTAGATAAAATATCAAGAACTTTCTATTTCATTTTTATTCTCAATGCAATTATTACTCTTTATTTTTGGCTACAAACTTATCTATTCTACACTTTGCCAATGTCATCAATTATATTTATAAAAAAAGTAATGCCACAATTGCTTATTAATTTCACAAGAATTATTCTACCAGTCTGCTGGGGTTGGTCTATTTCTTTAACATAAAATATCTCCATATTACTTCATGGTTGTTGCTACACACAAGTGTCTTTCTTATCCACCAATATACAGGATGTAAATCTATTTTTCTGGCTAAATAAAATGAACCTTTTCTTATGCAGAGAAAAGAAACCAAAACTTCACTCCCTTTTATTATTCTTTTCTTTTTTTTTGCAGAATTTTTATTACTTAATTTTCTTCTTAACTACTAATCACATATTTCCTAAAAGGTACAAAATCTACAGCTATAATCCAACATTATTTTTACCTGAGTTTAAAACATTATTACTGCTGCATTTGAAAAAAAATGCTTCAATATTGTGAAATGCAGAATGATTATATTCTTAAATACTGAAAATCTCAGCTAGTTATAGAATTTAAAAATTGGTAATACATAAAAATTATCTGAAAAGTACATAATCAGGTCATTTTTTTCTGACAATTTTCACAATCCATATATTATTGAAGCCAGTTTATGCTGAATCCATGTAATTAGGTTTTGTAAATTCTATACTCTCAAGATATTTTGAAAACTTAAGTGAGCTCATGCTTTTTCATTTTTATGACTTTTATGAACTTTACTATTTCTCTGAAGCTAGTTTTAATCTTGATAGATAGAGCCTAATATATTAAACAAAAACTAATTTTTAATTATTCTAATTTGCAATTAATTGCAATCTATTATAATTTGTCTTTTATTCAAAAACTAAAGTGGTTATAAGATGCTTTTGTATGTATTATATTTATGCAATGGACTCAGAAAAACAAAACTCAGTTTATTCGGTTAAGTTATTGTATAGATATGTAGAATGGTGGACTCTCCCATCATATCCGACATATGAGGGTCAAGCAGTTCAGTTCCTAGGAACCAACAGCTCAGACACCAGCTCATATGATTTGATTATAGTGGTGGAGAACAAACCCCACTTTTTGAAGGGCCAAATACAGAGACCTGGTGCACTATGTGCCACAAAGTCCCAAAATGACCCTCCTCAGGTTTTGTATTCAGAGTTCTCCTTCTCCTAGACCAGTGTCATCCAAGACTATAGAAGCCAGTCTGTCCTGCTATTTACCCATAGCTGGAAGGAGAAGAAGAGGATTAATACTCTTCCCCAGGGTATTTGGAATAAGACATTTATATTTATATATATAATTAACAAACATGAGCCATTCATATCACTTATTCTAATTATATATTTTAGCATATTATTTTACTATTTTAAATAAGAATATATATAACAGAATCTTTAAAAAATAGTTGTAGAGTGCAATGTTTGCAAATACTTAACAGATATATTTCTATTTAGTATATAGCATAAATCTCTTAATAAAATGTAGCAATGAACAAAAAAAAATAACCAAATCTTTATTAAAAATATTGAAAATAGATTATATAATGAAAAACAATATTTATAAAATCATGATCAGTATCCTAGCAATCACTGTTGATTAGTTGGAGGTTTGAAACAAAAGAAATGTTTTGAAACACAAATCATAAGTTGTCATAACTTGGCTCAAATACAAGTTTCTTGAAGTAAGCACCATTAGAATTGACAATGTTGATAACAATCTGACAGTAAATTTATTCCAGCATGATAAAGAACTATGGCCAAAACGTTTGTAGCTGTAACAGATTACTCCATTACAACAACACCAAATAGTGAAGAGGATCTGACTTGGTACTGGGAATGATTTAGAAAGGAACAAGATTGTTAATTCAATGAAAATCGTGTTTCTGATTATTATAAAGAAACCACTTTTCATTAGCAGGAAGAACATTATCAAGATAATTTGTGAAATGAACAAACAAACTGCAGTCAGTATCAAACTGTGCACGATACTGATTATGAATCAAATCCTGCAGTACCCACTTCTGTATTTGCTTCACTTTACCAATTTCTATCAGATGCCTTTTGATTGTTGTATAGACTACCATCAGCACTGCTTCTAATTTTTGAGTGTTTGTTTCAGGATGAAGCTCCATGGATGCTTTCCTTTCTTCATTCCTGAGTTATGACTTGCAATCATAAACAGACTCATCTTACAGAGCCAGATCATGATGTATTATATTGGCCCATGACATAAAATGCAGATCTTAGTGGTATGGTAGTAGATGTTGAACCTACTCAATCAGAACCAACTTAAAATTTTTTGTTCTTGTTTTTTTTCTTGTTATCTTGTTAGATATCAATTGATCAGTAGTCGTGTAAAATGACATCTGACATGAAAGGGCATATGAAGCAGAGGTGTACCACTGAATTATTCCATGAAAAAAAAATTGTACACATTTATATTCACTGATGCTTGCTGGAAATTTACAGAGACCAAATAGTGGATGTAAACACAGTTTGGCAGTGAGTCAAGTGTTTCAACAGTGGCAACATTGATGTATTTGACAAGCTACATTCAAAGCAGCTCTTTATTAGGTTATAACCGTAGAACTGTTTAAAGAGCTGAATGTCAGCTTAAATGCATTGAAAATGATAGTGATAATATTGGGATATTGCAAAAATGTGTTAAATGGGTTAAACAGATGCTTACAGAAAAACAGAAAAATGACTAAATGAAAGTAGTTTTGGATATGCTGAACTACAACAAGCCTCAAGATGACTGCATCATCACTGGTTATGAGGTGATGTTATTAATACAAGCTGAAATCAAAATGATAACCCATAGAGTGGTGAAATATGAATTCCCAATCAAAGAGAAAGTTTAAGTCACAGTAATCGATAACCAAAGTGATGTACAGTGTCTTTTGGAACAGATAAAAATGTGATCATCCTGGATTTCTTGAAACCCAGGCAAATGATCAGCTTTAACTGTACATTGCAATGCTAAGCTGAAGTCATGAGTTTCAGGTCAGAGAAGAAGAAAACCTTTCACCTGTAAAAAAAAATAATATCAAGCCACATAATTATGATGAAAATGGAATTATATGGATACTCTTTTTCTGACAATGATTTCTGTGAGAAAGTGGTTCACCACTGCAGATCCTTCTGAATATGCATTTTTATAATTATATTATATGCATTATTATGCTGTGCACTGCATCATTAACAAAAATGCATATACAGTGCTGATGTCTTTGGAAAATAGCATTTTAAAAATGAAAAATTATTCTCTCTAATGGTGTTATTATGTTCCCTGTAGTTAACATAGAAATAAATAAAAGCATTATTTTCAGAGCATCCTTCATACATAGTTGTATAACTAAACTGAAAGGAATGATGCAAAAAAAACTACTTTACACAAACTGTTAGTGGGGCAATCCTAATCATAGCAACTAATATTATAGATAGTGGACAGGCTAATATTCTGTTCACTTGTTCAGTGATATTGTGGACAAGAGGCTTCTCTTCCCATGTTATGTTTAGCATATCTGAAGATGTTCCAAGTTGAGGATTGAAACCCTGTAAACATGAGCCAGCTATATGTCACATAAAACTAAAGCTGAGTGATTCCTAAGATTGAAGTCTTGGAATAATGACATGTGAACATATGCCTGAAGACTATGGTCAGTTATTTTATCAACTGGTCAGCTTCCACACCAGATTGTGTTTCAATTCCTATTTGCACTGGTGTGAACAAAAATTGGAAAGGACTCAGTTAAATTTCAACAAAGGAATGGAAGGTGAAATAAAACCATAGAAAGAAATAAAAACATAAATCCTATTTTCAATATACTGAGTTCCTTATTCATGACTTCATTTGGCATAGTCTTGTCAAATACATAAGTGATATTTTTTACTTCTGTCTTCTCTCATAACAGACAACAAGTCAGATCTTCCAATGAGAACTCTGCCATTCTGCCCATCCTGGATTGTAACTGTCACTCTTACTGTTCATATCTCTGATCATAGCGATTACTCTGTCTCCATGACTGTTACTTTCTACTTCTTTAACTGATGGCTTGTAACTCTACTAGAATGTGGCCTGACTATATAAGTCCATGACCAGAATTCCTTACCTTCTGATTGAGTAACATTTGATCCTGAACGTTTTTATTTATTTAATAAGCCTTTTTTTCCATATTTATAGACAGTGAATGGATTCTTTAAATCCCTTATATCTTCATTTTACTCTTGATTGGCATAGAACGTGCTGATGCTCCAGGCCAAAAACAAAATCATTCACAGCCCCTTTGAATATGATTATGTCTTGAACCAATCGAGCAGGAGTTCATTTTGTCTCAAACAAAGAAAATCAATATACCTTAACAAGAATAAAAGAAAATGTAATTTATTTTAAACATCAGTTGTAAGAAGACAGAATGTATGGTTGTCAGCAAAAGGAACAGTCCAAGATGTGAACTACGAATTAGAGATGTAAGAATCAAGCAAGTATGAAAATTTAAACATCTAGTTACTATTTTAAAAGATAACGGAAAATGTGATGCCAAAATCTGAAGGTGTATTGGAATAGTGAAAGATGCCATCTAAAAGCTAAGTAATGTATTAAGAAACACAGAAATTTTGTTAGAAACAAAGAAAAGAGTGTTGAACTCTAATGTAATATCAGTCCTCCTATATGGCAGTGAATACTGCGCAATCTCCTCACACATGAAGTAGAGGCTTGAGGTAACAGAAATGTGATTCTACAGAAGTATGGACTAAACATGAGCTATGACAAAGTTTTAAGAAAAATGGAAACAAAAAAAGGACACTTATACTTAGAATCAGAAAGAGACAATTGAATGAAGAAGGAGGGCTGTAGAATTTGACACTTACAGGACATATTGAAGGCAAGAGGTTACAGAAGAAATCAATGAATAACCTACCTAACAAACTTGTATAAATAGGTGGCAGAACAGAGACCAGGAAAGATAGAAAAAAGACAAATCTTACACAAAACTACAAAAGACAGGAATTTGTGGAGAGCCATGATCGCCCACATCCTAAATGGACATGGCACATAGAAAAAGTTTATTTTAGTTACATAGATGCTTCCAGTAATGTATTCTTTCCATAATTTTAAAGCTTGTCAGTGGCACATGGTGGTCTGAAATTTGAATCACTCATTCACAACTATGATGATAATCAACAATAGGAGTCTGTCCACTCATTCTCTTACTTTTCAAAAGTTGGGGTATGTGGTAGACTTGTTCAATTACTTCTGCTACTATGATTTTCTCTTCCTGTATTTCTGTCTCACTCACATTTAGTGCATGTCTCTTCTCTCTGGTAAACTTAACAGACTCCTGCAGTGGGTGCCATGCCATATATGGAACCCAACCAACTCATTGTATTAGTATGAGCTGACCATTAATTTATGTTCTTAAGGGTCACCTTTGTTCCAGAAAGCACATAGCCAGATAACTATTGACTGGCAGCTAATTAGCCACTCTACAAAGATTTTCTTCCAATAAGATCACTGGCAAAGATGTCATTAAGCAAACAAACCAGACAGTTTTGGTAGGGTGTGTTTTGTTTGTTTTTAAAAGCCCTTTCACCAAAATTATTCTGATGTGAAACCATACCAATCTCAAGAGTTTTTAGAGAAAATATTTTATTTCAACTAAGCAACTAATTTGTCCCTTTTCATCATATTTACCCAACAAATAGAACAGATGGGTAAAGGGTCATACTAATTTATGCTAAGCTATCTCCAAGTTAATATTCAGATTCACTTCCTTTAGAACCTCTCAACACATCTAACTTCATGAAACTAATTAGCTTTCATAATTAGTTCTTCCTCCACGTTTAATTTCATTATTCACTGGATGCAATTAAGCCATCTCTCATATTTTTCACTGGTTCTATACCATAAAAGTGTTTTTTAACATTAATTCTATTTGATGACCACTGTAAAGCCTTCTTGAGGATCTACTCATCCAACATATGTAGTGTGCTATCCACCTCATCTTAGCAACAAACACATTTTGTCCCAGTCTGATATCTCTATTTCCTTAGAACAATGAAATCATGGATTATGTACCAACAGCATATTTCTTTTTCCCAAAAAAGAGAATAATTGTTCATCAGTTTGTTCATTGTTCATTGTTTTATGGTTGTTATCAAAAAATAAGGCAATGTGAAGAATCTGCCTTCCTAGTCATGTATTGAAAGATGCATGGCACATAACATCAATTATGTGCCATGCATTTTTCAATACATGAATTTTTGCAGATTTTTTTTCCTGCAGTAGGCTGCTCTTTCTTTCTGCAGTAGACCAGTTGCTATCCAAGGCTACAGAACCCAGTCTGTCCTGATATTTACCCATAGCTGGGAGGAGAAGATGATTCACACCTTTCCCAAGGATATTAATATGCAAGTGAATGTAATGGATTTGACTGGAATTCAAACTTGGCTCTCCGACTCCTTAATCCGAGTTGCTATCCATTACTCCACTACAGAAAATTGATTTAAACATTTTGAAAATGTATATGAATAGATATTTCTGTATACTGTACAAAAGTCAAAGAATAAAGAGAAAGGAAATGTAGCTCAAGAAATATATCAACAAACCTGACAACTATTTTAATGATAAAATGTTAATTTAGTGAATCAAGCATATTTGTAATGAAACATGCAAAGAGTCATATGCTAAACTGAAAGTGGTAGATTTTGCTAGTATAACAACCAACTAGTCTTTTCAAAAAAATAATCTATTAACTCATGAATATATGGTATACTCTCAGAATACAAAACTAATATATTTGAGAATGGCTGAAACTATTTTATCATCACTAAAGTAATAGCTTTTAGTATTTATGATTTTCTATAATTCATGAAGATAAATTACATTAACTTATGTTATTATACATTCTATAATTGGTAGCAAATTCTTTCATAGTAAAGAAAACAGAAGATAACAGGTGATTAGAGATTAAAATGCTTGAATTAATTTTTTATATAAAAAGAGAAGATTCTTCTTTATCTATAAATTACATCACTTGTATACAAATATCTTTAATTGTAGATAAAAAAAAAATTATGACATTTGATGATAGTTACACTAAATTGCCAAACTTGGTATAGCAGATTACATTAGAATTTAGTAAGCTTATTTCTCTATACAAATCTAATGCTTCAATATGCACTTAGTGAAAAACAAATATGATCCAATAGCTTGTTTAAACAGTTTCACAAACTGTACCAAAATCTATGAGGCTGTATTTTATTTGAACTAAAAACTTTTATTCAGTAAATTTGATTTAAGTTGCTGAATTGTACTTATGCAAATTAACACTTAACCTTGATTACTTTGGATATCCCTTTAGGAATAAAAGTATTTTTCTTAAATTTTTATAAAGATAAATTCCATTGCTTAAATAAATGAATCATAATTTTTGCTCTTTTATAAAAAAGAAGAAATAATAAAGTATTATTTGACTACCTTCTAATTTTTTATAGGTGTTGTATAAATACGGTTTTTACTTAATACCAGATTATTCGTGGTTGAAAAACAGGATTTCAGAAAATGATCAATGCTGTTATATGTATTTCAAGTGAAATATTACATAATTACTAACCAAGTTCAGCAGTTTGAATACAGTTATTGATACTGGCATCAACTACACTGACTTACAATTGTGTTACAGGCATAAACTTCATACCAATATTAAGATTGGATCAGTTATTTCTAATGTTATCCCAGGAAATTTAAAAATACCTGTAATTTATGTAATTTTAGAAATTCTGTTCAAAGATACACACATGATATTTATTGTTTTGGTTTTCTTTTATTCTACATACTTTTTCCTATATATTTTCTTTGTTACTTTTCTATGATTGTTAAATTTTTTCTATTACACTTATCCTTTGATTCTTATATTTTCTATGACTTTCTTTTCTTTCTCTTTTTGGTTTTCTTTTTCTGTACCTTATATTAGACACCTTCTTTATCAGGGTAACACTGACAAATAAAGTTCACTGTGATACTTGTCTGAGATTTGAACTTATTATTTTTTAAGTTCATTTTAGCAAAAAGCTTTTTGCAAATCTATACTTCTTTACTCGGTTTTAGATTAATTTGTTTTTCTAAGACTTCATTCCAATTTCCATAAAAAATGCTACCATAAAGATCATTTCATGAGCTAATGTTATATGATGCATAATCTGTCTTTAAATTGTGATTGCATATAAACCCAAAAGGAATTACAAATTAACACATTTTTATTTTATATTATAACAAGCAAATTTTTCATACCTGACTAAAATAGAAGTTTGAAATGATATTTTGTGATGAGAATCATCTTTGACACTTATTTTATTCATTATGTTGCCAAGTGCTAAAAAAAATAGCATGACTTTTATCAAAACAAAATGGCTCTCAACAAATTTCACAGATTTTGTTGTATTTCATTATTTTTAGACTACTTTAATTTCCTAATTACAACTTCTTGGACTTGATAATAAATGGTGATAGGCATGTTACTTTTACTTACTGAGATAACAAATATAGCTGTCTCCTGCTTTCCTGTCTGCTGGAAATCATCATCTATTGTTCCATTTTTTAAGAACTCTTGTGAACTGTCTGACCCTTCCAACTATCAGCCTATTAGCCTTCTACCTTTTTTTGGGAAACTCCTAGAGGCCCTAATCAATGCCAAATTGGTTCAGCTTCTTTCATTGCAGGGAATTTTTTCTGACAAGCAATATGGCTTTCATTTCTCCAGGTCAACAACTGATGTACTGATGATAATTGCAGAAAGAGTCTATCATGCTCTAGATAAAAACAATGAAGCCTGGTCTGTAGCATTGGACATCTTGAAAGCCCTTGACAGGGCATGGCATAAAGGTCTTCTCCATGAAAAGTTATGGTGGATATATTTTTGAACTTAATCCGTCTTTCCTATGAATTTGTGAAATGAAAGTTATCCTAAAGGGCCACTCATTTAGAACCTTTTGTACTAATGCCAGTGTCCTCCAGGACTCCATCCTTGGTCCTACCCGGTTTTTAATTTTCATTAATGATCTTCCCAATGACATCAGCTCTCAATTTGTTATTTATGCTGATGATACAACCATTTACTCCTGCATCGATTGTAAGGCTGATCAGTTCGACAAGGTCAAAATAGAAGCTGATGTCCAAAACGACTTCAAGTCTGTCATTAACTGGGTCAAAAAGTAGCTTGTTAATTTTAACACCCCCAAAGCTATACTTCTCTCCATTAATCATCTGAGAGACCCATCTCTGCCTTCCATCAGCATAGCTGTTGCTAACCTCCTGGAAAATGACTCACCACACCTTCTCAGACTAATGTTCTCAGCTGACATGAAGTGGAAAGACAATATTGAATCCATTGCTAGATCAGCTGCTAAGAAAGTTGGTTCACTGTGTCGTGCAAGACAATTTTTCTCTCCAGAATCTATCTTACATATCTATAAGTTTCCCATTTGTCCATAATTAGAATATTGCTGCCACATATGGCCCAGTGCCCCTGTTATTTATGTTGAGATCCTTGATAAAATCCAAAGAAGAATCAGTAATATTATTGGTCCTAATCTCGTGGCACAGCTTCAGTCACTTGCCATAAGGTTGCCTCTCTATGTTTTTTCTATAAATACTTTCATGGTAATTGTTCAGATCAGCTCTTCACTATGGTACCTAGACTTCTTGAATTTAAGCACAGTACTAGACTGGCATTGAGATCTCATCAATTTACAGTTGAGCTGGTTAGATGTAGCCTTAAATTCTATGCTAACAGTTTCTTTTCTTGCTCTTCTCACTTGTGGAAACTCCTTCATGGCTCCATACTTTCCAGTCAATGTTAATCTGCAAAAATTTAAATGCAATGTCAATCGCTATCTACTGTCTTCCTGATTACTTTTTCCTAATCCATTGGGCATAATATAAGTACATACCAACTAAAAAAGGAAAACACAGATACACTGCATTAGTAATATTCTAACATTGAATATTTATATGCAGATCACATTAAGTCCTAGCAGCCATTCTTTCTGTTTACACAGGGAAGGTTGCTTAGACTTAATGAAAATTGTCCAGTAATTTGAGATGAAATTCTGTGTGCAATCTGTACAAAACAAAGAATGTTCTCCCGGTATACCGCTGCACACTGGTGATTTTTATCAAGTGCTCTGCAATAGCAGACCCAGATGCAACAGACATGCAAATTCAGCTGACCTCTCTTGATACCAAGAAATTCTTCTCCAAAAGTGCAGTTGTCCTGCCTATATAGCCAGTGTCATACTTTTGTTTAAAAGAATAAATAACAGAACAGGCTGCCCTTGCAAACAAAAGTTAGCAGAAAAATGATATTGGAAAATACAATCCAAGATTTGCTGAGCAAAAATTGCCAGCAAAATAGACAGGAAATTGTCAAAATGTTTAGACCTGTGCAAAGTATAGCCAAGATCACAAAATAACTCTCTAATAAATTTTAGTTCTTGTTCTAACTTATTAGGAGTACAGATCATTAGGGTCCAATAGGCTATGTTTCTGATCAAATTGATTATACCCTCTGGGACAAAAGGAGTCCCATTGAGTTTATAAACCTGAAAATGTGAGCTTACAGTACACCAGTGTAATTTAGAGTTAAATCTTTGTACAAAGACATCCAGAAAATATAGGGAACAGTTGCTCTACCATTCAATAGTGAACTGCAGAGAAAGATGCAATATTCTATGAAAAACTTCTGCCTCCAACTCATCAAAGTCATATCACGTTGAAACATCGGTTCACATATGATCACCGGAGTTAAGCAATGTCAAACTTGGTCAGTAACAAGATGAGTGACTGCTTCGAAATACCAGGTGCTGTAAACTTGGATGTGCACCAGATAATGGCTTGGAATTGTAAATCAGGGAGCCAAGTTCCAATTCCAGTTTGGTTCATTATATTTACTAATGTGAAAATACCCTTAGGAAAGGTATGAATCCACCTCTTAAAGCTATATGTTGGTCAGTAGGATCTGTATTAGTAAATCATTATTATCTTCCAAAAAGTTCTTACAATCTAATGATATTTTCTGTCTTTAAATAACCTGCAAAAGGTTGATAAGGTTGACACAGAATGTGTCATCTACATTTTGTGTATAATAGCTAGGTTGGCAGGCAATGGTAAATAATTTTTGTTCAAAGAATACCACAAAAATATTTGCTGTAGTGGTAAATAAAATACCTTTAATTCAGAACTGTAAAAAGATGCTAAGGATATCATGGACCAAACGTGTGAGCAATGATGAGGTCTTAGACAGGATGCAAACAAGGAGAAGACTTAACACCAGGAAGAGGCAGCTGAATTTCCTGGCACACATAATGAGGAAGGAGGGCCTGGAGAATCTGATACTCAGAGGGCGAATAGAGGGAAAGAGAGATAAGAGGTGGGCTTAAGCAAGTGGATGACAAAACATGGTATAGGGGAAGAAGCAGAGGGAAGGAATTTGTTGAGAGCTGCAAGGGATGGAGGGAGGTGGAGAGCCATGATCGCCCACGTCCTGAAAGGACATGGCACATAAAAGAAAAATAGTCACCAAGAAACAAATTTTAATGTTATCCACAAGAACAATGTTTCATAATTGAATAACAAAATTTATTGCCCAATGAAAGATGTAGAAAATGTTAAATATTTTGAGATTCTTCTTTAAAATATTTATTTGTTTAATCTTTATATTTATCTTCATCTAATATTGAGTGATCTGCTACTAAATTGTGTATATTGATTAATTGTTTATCATGTTTGATGAGGAAGTGATGATTTTAAGTTAGACATTTTATATAGTTGAAATCACAGTTTAGATGAGCTCTTTATACTTTTCAAATTGATGAGAAGAACTGTTTATTCATAAAAAAATTTAAAATTTTAAAATTTCAGTGTCCTTTCTGCTTTGTGCACATGTGTAGTTACATCAATTTAGTCCAATGAAGTCCTAAAGGATGAAATACTTAACACAAAAACATTTTCCACTTTGTCATTAATCTTCCTAAATTTCTTCTGGTATATAAAAATTTATATATCATTTTCTCTCATAAACAAATGTCAAACGTCATTACTCAGTCTCTGTTAGTGTTTGTAGGTTGTCATAATTCAAGATGACAATCAATTCTGTAACCCATTAAAGCCATAGGAGTACCATGTGTACTGCAATCATAGCAACATTGCTATATCTAGTGCAAGATTGCTTGACAGAGCTTATTTCTCTTTAGTCTGGTTTTGAATTCAGTGTTTTCCTTCTTACTGTTTGCTATCTCAAGGCAAGAGAGCCAGTCAGCCCTGGTAATTATCCTAAAGCTGGAGATAGAAAAAGTACCATATATACACATGGATAGGTTGCCTCACCAGATAGGTCGCACCCCTAGTTTATAGCTTAATAATTGATGATTTACTGTTGACTCGCAGATAGGTCGTACCATAATCTGGGGTGTTACATAGCCCTTTTTAAAATGTAAGAATTATCAAATATCTACCCTTTATTTCAAAACTTAAAATTATTAATACACTTTTGCAGTTAAAATACATTTTGTCAATCATCACGTAAACAAAAGGAAGTAACTGTTGTACCAGTATTTTTATATTTACCACATATTTTTATATCGAATCAACAAAAAAAAAATTATTTCTATATGGAGAAAATCCACAGATTTAGTGTTTAAAGGTATCATTTCTGATTTCTCAGAAATCATGATGACAAGGTAGTGTTGTTTTACATTTATGCCAAACAGATAGGTGGCAACCCAAATATTTTGTGAAATTTTTGGTAAAAAAATGTGTGACCTATCCGTGAGTATATACTGCAGATTCATACCTTCTTCAAGAGCATTTATGCCAAAGTGAATGTAATGAACTCAATGGGAATTCAAATTCAGCTCACTGATTTCTTTATCCAGTTCACTAACCATTACATTACCTGCATATCGAGTGATTATCAACCTAATTATTCTAAAAATTTCCTGATTACCAAGTCTTAATATGTAATGGTTCTATCATAACTGTTTATTTATTATCAATTTTAGTATTAGTGAAAGTTGTAATCAGTTTAATTTTTTAGTTACTTAATTTTAGTTAATTGGTCTAAGCAATAGTCAGGGCATAACAGAAAGTAATGCTTTCATGGTGGTGGGTTCAGTTTATAATTTAAAAGAGAAAATAATTTTCATGACACAAAATTATGAGAATATTTTTAACACTGGAATGAGATATTTCTAGAGATACAAAGTTTCAGAGAGCATTAAATTATCTGTTGACCAGTGGTAGTATTTGATCCTTGATTCAGTCCAGTTTCATCAACAATATGTTCATAGACACATTAATTTCTTCTAATTTACAATAACAGTAATTAAAAGATGAGGTGATCAAATACAGGTCACTTATTTATCAAGCTTGAAGATTTATATTTTATGTCATTCTTTTGCAGTTATACAAACTATATACCATACATTAAGCATTCCAAAATATTAGGTTGGTGCAAAAATAATGTCGTTTTCTCACATAGTAACATATGTGAGAAAACGACATTATTTTTGCACCAACCTAATAGAAATATATGTTAATGAATGAGGAGAACATTAACTCTCACTGTTCTTGCTATTTTCTGGTCAGTAATAAAAAGAAATGATTTCTTCAGCCTTCAATATAAGTCATTACATTGTTCAAAGTTTTTTGAAACATTTGTTACAAGATTTATTCAAAATATTACATCACAATATATAAATATATAATCCTTGACAAGATATTTTAATTTTATTAGATATTAGGAATATATATAAATGGAAATTATTGGTTTCATGAAAGCAAGTTGATGTGTATATTTCAGAAATCAGATCTTTTTAATGAAATTATTTCACAAAGCAGACAAAGACCTAATTTTAATCTTTATATGCTAATTATCTCTAATATAAACATGGAAAATTATGCATACACCAGATCTATCTTTATCATAGAGAAATTTTGATTTTGTCTCTAATGAAAATATGGAGTGGGATGAATCTAAAATAAGTTGGTACAACTCAATATTTTTTCAGTAAAAACTGAATGTATTGTCTATGTTTTGCTATACCAGCGCATTAGTAATGGAATAATGATGCTTGTTTTAAATGAAAGTATTATGTAGCAAAGTTAACAACTTATAATAATGCATAGCAAACAACAGGTGATAGTTTCAATGGTTCATCTGAGTGGACCATAATTTCAGTTTCTGTTAACCTTAAAGGAAAAATAAGATTACTGCTTTAAATCTAGACAGCAATTTGATCACCATCTACAGAAGTTACTTTTATATTTTCAGTTCCAGGTATTTATATTTTTACAGTTTAGCTTTTTGCCTATATCTGGGGGAGAAAAAGAGGCTCTATGATGGCAATGTCTCATAAAATGTAATCTTCTTTCTCTTATAATTAGTTTTCAAATGATTTTGTTTGCTTGATTAAGAATCAGTTAATTTAGAACTGCTGGCTGCTGCTCATACAAAAGATTGTGTTATAAAAAGAGTGAAAGTTTTTTCAAAAATTTGAAAGATGATGTTTGTTCAAAATCTAATCTGGATATATTCTATGAATTATATAATATGAGCATCCAGGTTAGAATCAATTACACTACAGACTGTCCTTTGAATTTTGTCAAGAATCTTGAGAAATAAAGTAGGCATACCAAACCAGATATGGCAGCAGTATTCCATGCACAGATGAATGGTAGATTTTTAAATGTGTAAAAAGAATTCTGATGAGAAGAATCATTTAGCATTTAGTAAACCAACTTTCCTGGGAGTAGACCTAGGAATTGATTCAATATCATCATTTCACTTCACATCAGAGGAAAATGTGATAGCAAGAAGGTGCAAAGTTTTGCTTTCCTGGAGTTTAGCATCAGCCATACTGATTGCAGGCAGAAAAGGTTCTCTGTAGGGATTAAATGAAAGCAGTTTTGTTTTGGAAGCTTTACAATTTACAAGCCATTCCTTACCCGAATTAACCACTGATTGAAGGCCCTTTCCAAGAGCAGTTGCCAGTTTTACATTGTCAGATCTGATTATTGTTCAGTACACACTTGCAAAGCCACCAGTAATCTCTAAAACCAACTTGTGAGAGGTTATACAGTGTCTCATTCTATCAATGAATAGTGATTCACTTTGAGGACAAGTTTGTACTCATTATGAGTGGTGACAAAGAGAAGTTTGTTACAATCAGACCTGTCACTCTGGTATACCTGGAAGAAGTGATTCCTATGGACAATAATGACTGAACAGGTAGGAGAAAACCAAAGAGAAGATTGCAGTTTCACTTGTTATTTCTATGCTGGCATGAAAATTTTGAAGTTGGTTTTCACCCAGGAAGAGACAGTGGCAAATTTCTCAACAGGATAATTAAAATATAATTCCAAGGGGCATCGCAAAGGAAATCACAAAATAAGTCTCAATAAGTGTGTTGATAACAGATAGATGTTCTATTAATAGGGATAGCATAAAAATGATATCTATAGAGACTACTGCATAGTTGCTAAGAGGACAGAGTTGTCAAGCATGACATGAGTCCCAGGAGGAAGTAAGGAAGAGATCAAGTAGGTAGTAATTAGATTATTTTTGTTGTTTTACTCCTACTCTTTAATATTATTTATGTTATAAATAAGACACCTTCTAATGTACCATTACATAATCCATCCATATATATGAAAAATTTCTCAGAGTTAACCTGTAGAAAAAGACAATATGAATAAAGGTAAAAGAAAATAGGAAAACTGTATTATTAGCCAACAAGTTTCGTCCAATGTGGACTTTTTCATGGCAAAAATGAAATGAATTTATTGAAAACAAAGTAACTATTAACAACAAACAAAATGTTCTTAGCAACTAAAAGAATTTAGAAAATGCTATAGAATTATATTTATATAAACACAAAGACTAATTGTACATGTTTAGTAATCTAAATGTGACTATCTAATTGAATTACTGTACAATGCATTAAACTATGATTATACAGCATTAAAAATCAGACAAACTTGATGATTTTTTGAAATTACCATCTTATAAGTATGAAGTGCTCTGCTAGTACCTTCTATAGCAATTAGATTGACTCTTCCTTCTTGTTTTCAAGTTACTGTCTGTTTTAGGCAGAAGTTTAAGGTAAACAAAGTTTGGGCTAAGTTATCTGAGAAGAGTCATAGATCATGGGGCCTCAGAATGATAGCTATTGTAAATGTGACTAAAAATCAAACATTATTTTTAAGCTCTTTACTCAAGATTTGCTCTAGCAAAGACTTTCATCTCTCAATGAAGAGAGAAGAATGGTAATTATATATACAACACTTTTTCTCAAAGAACAAATCTTCCTCTTTATCTGAAATCATGCAAAATCCCATTCTAAGCATTTCAGATGATGAAAAAAAGACAGACTTAGATAATCAATATTGTTGACAAATAAGTAATAATTTTTAGTACGAAATGCTTACAGACTGTACTATGAAGATGAAAATTGGAATCAGTATGTTGAGTTCAACTTCCACCCAAGTTTATTGTGTTCACTTTGGCACAAATACCCTTGGGAAAAATATGAATTCATCACTTCTACCCACCTCAGCTATGGGTTAAATAGTAGCATAAACTGGGATCTGTTGCATCGGTTGACACCCAGTCTAGGATTTGGTAAAGAAGATGTACATATACATTTCTGAAAACTTTATAAAGTATTTAATATAATTTTGCTGATATTTCTTGAGAATAATGCCTAATTCAATAGGCTTAGCATAATTTCCAGGTTTCAGATTTTATTATAGGTTTAGGTTCTTGTATAATAAAGTGTTTTCTTTATTCAACACTCATTAAAGTTCTGGGCTGGCACACACACACAAAACACATACTGATAACTTATATCTCTAGACTCCTCAAAGTGGGACAGTCCCAGCTAAACCAGGATATATAATAAGCTTATTTCATGTGGACTGAATACACAAAATAGATAGGATTAAGTATATGACTTTCTCTTACCATCTGAACAAAAAGCATTTATTAATTATACCAATGAAATGTATTTTAATGCATCCTTTTCAGTGTGCTCAATCTGCAATTTAAACTATGAGTCTCAGTTGTTTGGCTAGATTTACATATTTCACGGAAATATTTCTTATAAGGAGAAATTCCCACTTGTTCTAAATTTTACATTTATATGTTCAACATAAAGAAGCTGAATTTTAGAACATTTTAAGATCCAATGATATTTTAAAAACAATACTTTGAAAAAATATCTTTAAAATTTTACAATAATTTAAAAGAAAAAGACAGCAACAGAATTTAGGCTAAGACATTCCATTTTAATTTATCTATAGTAATTTATCCTTATATTGTATTTTGTATAAAAATTTAAACTACTTAGAAATAGTGGTGTATGCTATTGCATTGCATACAATCATATTTTAATTCCTTATCATGTAATGTACAGTATTTTATGAAAATTATTATAGAGTATCAAAAAGATTTTTCTTTGTACTCCATTATAAATAGAGGTACATTCAAGAGATAGCAGTGCCACTTGTCAGGGATAATCATGAAAAGAACACAGTGATGGCCCTCAGCTGTAACAACTGGAAATCTACAATACCTTCACATTCTGAAAAAGGACATGGCTGGATTGAACAAGACCCAGGAAATGGTGAAGAAATGTCAGGTAAGAGGAATGATATGGGTTAATTTTGAGGAAAGGCTTGCAAAAATATAGAATAAAATCTCTTTAATATTCACATACATGTATTATTTAATAACATATTAAAGAGATTCTTATGCACATAATAATAATGTACAATTACAAACACAATACAGCACTGCAGCAGAAAACAGAGTTGAATAGAAATAGCAAAACAAGTAGAAGTCATGTCTTGGAAATATGTTTCCAAATCCCCTCCCAACATATAAAGTAGTGGATAATGTAGTCAAGAGGTTATTGCACCAAGATCAAACAAAAATGGAGAGCTTTTGGATGCAATATTGCATGGTGGATAAGAAGCAAACACATGAGGGTAGCTCAATCTAGTCTGGAAAATGCCAAACAAGAATCAACAAAACTTTCTAGCTCACAATTATTTACTTGAGGACATTGTGAAGATGCTTTATTAAAGATTGAATTAAAGATGTTATTTTTTTTAAATTATAAAATTTCCTTTTGATCCATTTTCTTGATATATTTATTTTTTTAGAGATAATGAGTAATGAAGAAATTTATTGACATTCATAATGACTTAATCCTTTTGCCCTTTTCAGATTTGTTCTCATCCCAATACAGTAATTCTTCATCATCTCAACCCAACAAATTCCACAAAGGAGATATGAAGCATGTAGGACAGACATTCAGCTATCCAAGTGAAATAAATATTGCTACCAAGTGTTTCTACATACCAAACAGTGGCCAAAGTCTACAGTCAATGGGTAAAAAAGCTGCCACAATGGACAGTGGTACTGCTAGTACACATTCAAAACTTAAGGATCTACCAACAAGTAGCTGCCGTAATTCATATCCCAGACCACTACCTCCTTTGCCCAAAGCACCAAATTAAACATACTCTCAACAAATAGCAGGTTGCTACAAAACACATAATACATAAGGAAAAAAATTGACATCATAAATGAAGACACTTACCAAAAGTACCATTGAACATTTTGGATGTAATATAACTGAAGTTATTTTTGGCTAATGAAATAATATATCTGTTTTCAGTAGAAAGATGTTTTTTAAACAGTGTTGTTTAGGAATTTTATTTTCTTGGAAACTTTGCATATATTCACTGTTAAGAAATTTTACTGTAGATTTCATTTTTTTAGATCATGTTACACAAAAACTATTCACTGCACTTTCATTCCAATAGTTTTTTATTTAGAGAATACAACTGATATTTGCATTAAAGTTTTTCAATTATTCAATCTAAGATACTAAAATTGATATCTTTTGTAATATACCTCTATCATTTTATATCAGTCAAACTAGACTGAAGTGATCTTAAAATATAATAGTTATCTATATGGTAAACAATTATTTTTTAATACAAAATTTATAGTCAGACATGTATTTTATTTATCATTTTAAAAACTCATGATGCTCAATACAGACAGACAGACTAAGAATGATGAAAGTGATGAAAAGAGGAGAAACCTACAACGATTTCTATGTGATATATTGATTTCTTAAGACAGTATTCTTGGACCTACATTTTCTAGGTTCCAGAAGAGGTACCAAGATTGTAAATTGTCAAACAAGCATACTGGATATTTGGGTTTCAGAGATTGCAACTACTTGGTATATTTTAAAAGTTTTACCAAAAAGTGGTTGAAAATGAAAGACATTATTTTTTACTACAACAGAAATAATATTGTTAATTTTTTTGAGAAAACATAATTAAGCAAATTACCGACTTTGTTTAAAATGTAAACTTAAAAATTAAATTAGTAATGAAACTTAAGAAAATTTAAAAATATCAAAGAAATAGAATCTTACAAAATTAGTGCCATGTCAATATGTGAATGTGTGGATGTGGAACATTATTTCTGCCAAGAAATATATCACAAGTATAAAGAACGCTTGCAAAATATTTTGTCTGAGAAAATGATTGTCGTTCACAATAGCAGAAATCTAATGCACATTATAACAGTAGGCAAAATTGCCTGAATATTCCTCTTTTATTAAAAATTATTAAGTTAAAAGTTATTACAAATGCATTTATGTAAAAATGGGTGAAAGCATGGTGTATAATTTGGTGCTTAAACATAAAACAGAATGAATATGTAAAAGCAATAAAAGTACAAACAGGTTCAAATGACAAAAATGTATATTTTAATTCATAAAATCAGTTTAGAACAATATCAAATTAAGAAATAAACAAATATAAAATTTTTTCCATAAAAATCATCTAACAGAAGTAAGTTTTATTGACAATTCGTCTCAGTGAATATAATCATAATATACACAGCACTGTGCAACAGATTCATATATATATATATATATATATATATATATATATATATATATATATATATATATATATATATATATATATATATATATATACACACACACACACATACATACACACACACTTGAATACAACACAAATCAAAATTATCAACAGAACTCTAAAGATGGATCTATATCTCATCACTATTTAACTGGATGTTACTGTACAGGTGAGTTGTTGCTGCTGTTTTTATGTCTATTTTTTAAGTTCCTGAAAGCAAATAGTCCAAAAGAGAAACATAGATTTAGATATTGTTATAGTTCAATTTATTGAAAAACAATGCTTCCTGAGAAACAAATATACCAATATGCTTACTGGTTATTAGTTTTATATTTAAAATTTTTATATATATATATATATATATATATATATATATATATATATATATATATATATATATATATGTGCATCAAACAAAAAAACACACACACACACACACTCATGTAAAACATTATTTGTTTAACTAAAAGAAAAAACACAAAAATCTCATGAATACACAATTTAAATTGTGACATCTGATTCATTTTCAGTACTGGTAAATTTTATATGCAGATGAATTGTTGCTTTTTTTACATGTCTGCAAAGAAAAGCATATAGCTTCAATGTAATATATTTTTCAGGAGTTGAAATGAAATTATCTAAATTGTTCTTTTATCTGTTGATTATTCATAATGGATCTTCAGACAAGGCCAAATAATAATGGCCATAAAGTAAATACATAAAAATCTACTATAACAGTATTAATGCATTTCTGTGATATCTATATATAATTATAATTATAATTTAGTTATCAATATGAAATAAATATGACCATTTAAAATAATTGTTTTATTTTTTATGATTTAAGGACAATCTTTTGGAAAAAAATATCTATTAAATATAGATAAAAATGTTTATTTAATATAGTTCACTATGTATTTAACAGATATCAACTATAAAACTACATGACATCACATAATTTTTTTTTCATAGTAACAACACATGTAAGATAACCATTCATAAAGCTAATAACCCTTTTTGTTTATAAGCTAGGTTGTACAACCTTGTATAATTTGCCCTTGCATAATCCTGTCACCAATCTGCTTTCAGTATGACAGCTTTCCAAAATAACTTGTTTTAGTCTGTCCATTTCTCTGTGATACCCAAATGCATAAAACAAAAGAAAAATATTCTCATTAACATTTATGTAGAAATATTTGAATCAATCCAAAATAGTACAATAAAATATGATTAATCAATTGATTTTTGTTTTGTATAACTTGTCTCTTTTAATTTATCCAGTATGCATTTTATTATAATTCTATTTCTTATTTTGTTTGTATTATGTTTGCCATGTTGCTTTACTTGGAAGATTCACAACTGTTGCATTAGATGATTGATTTCCAGATGAGTGAAGGTATTCAGAATTAAATAGTAAAATAACCATAGTCATTTTTTGTTTAAAACATAATATTTTTCTCTCTTCAAAAATCATATAACAGTGGCCACTGAACATTATACATCAGTCAGTTATTTTTCATATGTGATACATGCTTAGGTGATCATGAATCTTTTGATACATGACTGACAAGGCAGATTTTTTCCCCACAATAGGTTGCCATTTCTTTCTGCGGTAGACTAGTTGCCATCCAAGGCTATAGAACGCAGTCTGTCCTGCTACTTACCCATAGCTGGGGGGGAGAAGAAAAGGATTCATGCCTTTCCCAAGGATATTAGTGAATGTAATGGATTTGAATGGAATTCAAACTTGGCTCTCCGATTCCTCAATCCAATTCGCTATCCATTACTCCACCATGCCTCCTCAAACATCATACATGCAGATTTCTTAAAATATTTGGATTTCCCAATTCTTCAATTTTGTATTAACCAATATAAAATGATACAAATATTTCGCTAATGGTTAAAGAGAATTCATTTTATATCTAAACTTAATAGAGAAACAGTATTTTTTATTGCTACTCATGAATTGTATCAATAGTTATATATATTATTATTATTATTAGAAAAGAATTTGCTCTTAGTAGAAATTGTATGAAAGGGGTAACTTTAATAGCATTCCATTCTTTTCTCCAGTTACCAGCAATTGTTTAGCACAAACATTTTTAGAGAAGCACTGCAGTTTTCTAGCAGACTTGCCTTGGTTAATTCTTTCTTTTTTTTTATGTGCCATGTCCTTTCAGGACATAGGTGATCATGGCTCTCCACCTCCCTCTATCCCTTGCAGCTCTCAACAAGTTCTTTCTCTCTGCTTCCTCTCCCAGACCATGTTCTGTCATCCATTTGCTTAAGCCCGCCAGGTATATCACATGTTGTTTTCCTTTGTCTCTCTTTCCCTCTATTTGACCCGTGAGTATCAGATTCTCCAGGCCCTCCTTCCTCATTATGTATCCCAGAAACTTCAGCTGCCTTTTCCTAATGTCAATTATAAGCCTCCTTCTTGTTTGCATCCTGTCTAAGACCTAATCGTTGCTCACTTGCTCAGTCCATGATATCCTTAACATCTTTCTGTAGAACCACATCTCCATCACCTTAAGTCTCTCCTTCAGCTTTGAGGAAATTGTCCAACATTTGCTGCTGTAAAGAAGGACAGATGTCATGTAACAGCTATTCCTCCTGTCTCGCAATACTCTGCCCAGCTTTTGGAATGTGCCCTTGGTCATCCCAATATGCCTACATATCTCAGTGTCACACTTACCATCTTCTGTCAAGATGCTTCCAAGATATTTAAACTTCCGATTCTAGTGTTCCCAACCTGCAAATCACATTCTGGGCTCATCTTCTTACTGATGACCATGCATTCAGTCTTCTTGTAGTTTATGTTTAGTCCTTTCTTCTCACTTTCCGTCACTACCTTCTGTAGGAGAATTTGTAATTTCTTTTCCCTGTACAAAGATGATTAAAATTTAAAATTCTAGAATGGATATGATAAATTTCATAATGCACTGCAATGAAAAATTCATAAATTTTTTGATGGTAGAAATGACACTTTATTATTTATAAATATCTTTATAAAATCAAACATTATACTTAATACTGTATTTATAGATAATTTATAATTGTTATATATGAAATAAATTATGCAGGAAAAAATACACATTTTTGATAAACATTAAACAAGGTGTAATTCTAAATAATATATCCAGGCACTTACTGAAAGGATTACATTTCGAAATTTAATGCTATTATATTAACTAAAATTAGTTAAATATCTTATTGAAATATTCCAATTAAAGAAATTTTAATCTAAACATATCTTTATGTAAATATATATTACTAGAAATGAATTAAATTTATTCTTTGCAGCTTTCAATCACATATTTATTACCAACTCATGAAAGTTTTAAACAAAATGTTATGAACATTTTCCCCTTGTTTTAAAGTAGATGACCTAAGTTTTTCCTTAAAAGGTAGTACATTCACAAATATGTAGAAAATCAATTTTTCCATTATGTCATATATTATAGATAATTATTTTAATCTAAAGAATTAAATTTAAAATTGCATTAAGTTTATTTAACAAATATATATTTCTCTTTCTATTTAGTTGTATTGGTTTTTTAGATAAACAACAACTAGAATAAATTAATGTCAGTTAAATTTTTATAGCTATACTATCAGACAATGAAGAAGAACAAATGAATGAAATTTTAAATAGTATTTTTAACAAATCAAAATTTCAGTTGATTTCATTCATGCTATGAAGTATCAAACAGATTACCTTTATGGTTTCCATGCTTAATATTTTTCTGTAATCATTCATATTTATATAAGTTCATAGAATAAACATCTGTAGATAAATATTATCTACCAATATTTTTCCTGAAGTATATCATAAAACTAATATTTTCATTAGAAAAATATATTTTTGTCAATGGTTGATATTTCTCTATTGAGTGTTAAAATGTTCAAGTTAATCATGCAAGGGGAACAACTTTGGAAGGACTTTTCCAAAGATATTTTTATACTGATTTGACAAGTTGTTATAAAAGAAAACATCACATTAATAGTCATCATCAGTAATAAATAAGGATTGAATTAAAAACATATTTATAACAATTATAGTAATATAAATCTAATAACAATGAATCAAAATTATATTTAGTTTTTAATAGTATCTACTACTTATTTCACATATAACAATTATGCATTATCTATAAAGATGGTATTAAGAAGTATGTTTGATTTTATAAAGATATTTATAAATAATAAAGCATCATTTCTACCATCATAAAAAATTATGAATTGTTTATTGCAGTGTATATTTTCTAATTTTTCTCAAGGCTGGATGTTGTTATAAATTGATTTATTTAAACTAGTTTTGTTTTTACAACATTTCAGCAAATGTATCTGTTGGCTTTTTTCAGGCAGCCCCAACATAAAATAACTTTCTGGAACATTGAATAAAATCCCAGCTTTAATCTACTGTGTTATATCTAGCATCCCCCACCTCAGAAATTTTTTAGAAGGCATCAATACTTATGATGCCTTTCCTTTGAGATAGAGTGTATTTATGTAATACCAGACATGGATACTGAATTCATAACTTCCAAGGAACAAGCACTTTATTAGCCCCTTTTATCCACTAAGACATTCAGATAGTGATATTTGGAGTCTTAATATATTTGTCTTTTCCTAATTAGTGGCTTTCATATGGTGCCGATATCTGTACTTACTGTACTGATTAGATTTGGGCTTAGTACGTAAACTGTTGTATTCTCCAATGTCATTCTGTTTATTATTTTCACTGTTCCATAAGGGTTGATGCACCTTCTTTCTTTCTCCGTACATAAGTCATAGCAAATTTTAAAATTTTTACATAAAAAATTCCTCAAGCCTTAATTTATTGAATAGCTAATATCACTTTTATATTTTCAGCTACAGTTGCATGTAAAATTATACACAATTCTTGATAATGTTTTCTTCTACTAGATGCTGAACTCTAGTAAGTTATCTGCAAAAAGTCAACCTATTTTTTAATACTATCCTGATGTAGAGTAAAACCTCTGGATCTTCTTCAACAAACCTCTGCAAAGATGGCCTAGTGGATATAAGTACTGGTAAATCTCATCTGATTACCATGAGTTCAACCCTTGGGTTTAGGCAGTGCAGAGATATACACCAACTCAGAAGAGAGGCAAGTTAAGATCTTAAAAGAAAAATTGATGAATTCTGCAAAATCTCATAAGATATAGGAATAAAAATATTGTTAAAAAGAGAATTTGAGGAATGTGATAAAATGAATGAATCATTGCATAAAAGTAACTGTTGATAAATAGTTAAGGTAAACCTTTTTTATTATTTCACTTAATATTAATCACTGAATGACATATTCACTTAAAGCTACAAATAAACCAGTTGAAGCAGGATATAAAAATCAACAAAGTTGGTGACAACAATCCCAGAATAATTTTGGCATGATAATTACTTTCTTCAACAGTGATATGAATAGAATAGATATCAATTATTCAAAAATAAATAAAAGTAAAATAATTTTTAAATAACTGCTTAAAAATAATTGACTGGAATTAATTTAAAATGTATCATTATTTCACAATGTAAAACAAACTATTAATGGGTTTTGTATATAATTTTATCACTAATAATACAAAAACCAATCTATCTCCTAATGAAAAACAAAAGCCAGAAAGAAAGTGTCAATACCATTATTGTATATACAGCAAACTAAATTTATCATATAAAAACATGATATTTTCAAAGTTTTTCGGCAGAAAAGGAAAGGATATTTAAACTGAAATTTGTTTGATTTTTTTTTTGTAGAATGCCCAGGACAAAGTTAAAAATTAAAGATTTTTTTCTCTCAAAAGTACATGATCAAATTTTATTGTGCAAGTCAAAGTTTTCAGAATAAAATATATTCTTACATGAGCAATATGTCATATGAATTTCAGCTTATATATTTTTTTCTATTTTAATATCATATCCCTTCAGAATGTTAGTGATTTTAGCTCTCTCCAAATTCCTTTTCTTTATTATCAGTGAATTACCATGTTTGTTCTTGGGAAAACAGTTACATGATCATTCTCCATGACTTGCTTTAACCAAAGATTAGAAAACCCAGTCTACCCTTCTATTTAACACATAGTTAAAGGGAGAAGAAAAGGTATTAGTACAACATTAATGTAATAGACTAGGCTAGAACCTGAACTCAATTGAACAATTCCTTTTTCAATGCCATTAAAAGTGAAACTACCTGCACATTCACAGCCTATAATATTTACACTTAAAAATATTGATAAGGACTTGTTTTAAGGGTGTCAAGTTTATAAATAAGTTCAAAAGATACAAACCACAAAATCCGATATTTGATTAGCACAATTTTTTGTATAACTCAATAAATCATAATTTCATTATTTTTCATATTCATATGAGTTCCTTGATAATATAACCTTCATCAGTTTTTCATTCATTGATATTCTGCTGTTTCAAATAACATTGAACAGTTTTCATTACTTAAATATTATTTTTAATTCACATGTATATCTTTTAATGATGGGCAATAAATTTTCTATTGGATTAATATCTGGAGAGGCTGGGAGCAATTCTATTAATTTGGTGTTTTTGAAACCTTTTGTTTTTTTGTTTTTTGTAAGGTAGGTAAATAATTTTGCAAAATGTAAAGTAGTATTCTTTTGCACAAAGATACTTATTAGCTTAAAGCTTCTTCGTTTTGACATGTGCCACTAAAAAAAGGTCATGTCAAAGAATTTAGAATAATTTTCTACATTCATTCTAGCACCATCATTAACTTTCAAGAATCTGTCTCTGTTTCCGAGATAAGATATTATGTAAACCATTTACATTATTTGGACTATTGTCCTCATCTTTGTTGCCATATTTATTAAAAAGTTTCAGCCATTGTACACTCCAGCCTTCGTCAGGTGGTTGGAATGTTGAACTGAACCCTTTATTTCGCTCACTGGGGTAGACTGTTCTAGTTCCATGTGCCATATTTTAATGGATGTTAGTTATCAGTTATCTCCTGTTAATTCCTCAAGGATACTTGGCACAGTGGATAAAGGTGTTAGATCCAGTGACAGGACCCAAAAAGTGTGAGTTCAATACCTGGTTAAGGCAGAGGAGAAATTGAAGAGGGGAATTAACAGGAGATAACTGATAACTGACATCTATTAGACATAGCATGTGGAACTAGAACAGTCTACCCCAGCGAGCGAAATAAAGGGTTCAGTTTGACATTCCAACCACCTGAAGAAGGCCAGAGCATACAATGGCCGAAACGTTGTAATAAATATGGCGACAAAGATGAGGACAATAGTCCGAATAATGTAGATAGTGAACTTTCAAGGAACCTTTAATTTTATTAGTAAGAAACATTACTCTATCTTCCCACTCTGCTTTTCTGCCAATGTTTTTGTTGACTATTTCCATGAAGGGTACAGTCTTTAGCCCAGCTATCAGGTCCATCTAATGTAGCTCTATATTTACTCCTAAAAATTACAGTTGAGAAATCAGGTTTCTTGTACTTTTTTTTACCCCAAATAACAAGTTTCTCTGTGATATTTAATTAAAGGTGGTAGTTTAGCTGTTTTCATGTCTTTAGACAATGTTTTTAATATTCTGCCTCTATTCTCTCTGTTTACATTCTCAACACTGGTTTCTTCAACTGCTCTATTCTTTGGGTCAGTCCACTTTTCTTGCTTATTACCTATTTAATTTTTTTTTGTAACATTCTTATGCCATTTTTGTTATTGCTGGTGTTAGTGTCAATTTTCACAATTTCCATTTTGATTTTTTATGATTGCTCTTCAACGTTTCAAAATTTCCACACTGTATCCCCTATCACTCAATAACAATATTTTGTTTCTCTTTGACATTATATCTTCCTAACAACCTATGGTGGACTTTATAAATCTAAAATTAAAAAAATAAATATTATCAATAACTAGACCCGGGTTCGAATCTCACCACAATTGATTTGTCAGGAAGTAGACGTCCTGATGTCATTGGTCTGGAGGGGGCAATCCTAACATGCAGCACCTTTGGAAAGTGCCTGAAAACCATACCACAAGTTGATCCAAGCCATGTGAATGAAATTGGGTAAAACAGAACCCTTAGGGCCATCGATAGCTGGGATAGGACTAAGTCACAAGTCATCATGACTGAGGGCTTGAGTGTGCTGGCCTTGTTTAGATTGTTGATCATGCTAGACAACATGCTTTTGCCCAGAAACTGTATGCTCAACATAGTTGCAGTATAAATCACAGGTTGGCTATGTGGGTGCTGAAAAACACAAATGTGATGAGTAAACATCTGCGATAGGCATTGGCTAGCTGCACTAATAGACGGGCATTCTCAAATACGAGTGGCCAGCTATTATTACATTATATATATATATATATATATATATATATGAATATAATCAGATGGATAAATAAAGGTAAATGAACAAGCAAGCGTTTATATATATATATATATATATATATATATATATATATATATAGACTATTGCATCTAGCATTAAACAGCCTGTCACCTATGAGTGTTGACTTCAATATTCACTTTTATATATATATATTTGTGACCCTGACAAACTCTTTTGTCCAATGATCACAGAATACTTTATGTATTCTGTGATCATCGGACAAGGGTCACAAACTCACATCAGTCCAACTAAATATTATATATATATATATATATATATATATATATATATATATATATAGACAGATAGATAGATAGATAGATAGAGAGAGAGAGATTTACAATATGATGAACAGTAATATTTAAAATATAAACTGCTCTCAAGTTGCATAATAAAATTTCATGCAATCAAATATTTATTGTAAAATATTTATAAAAACAAATATTATAAACTGAAATTCACATGGTATATTTATCATATAAATATATCGTAAAAATGCTAGTAATATTGAGTGGTCAATACCACTTTTATTGTGAAAACATTGACTTGCATAGTAAAATTTGACACTGTATAGTAATGAGTTTAGCTTCCAACTTGAAAAGGAAATTTAAATTATAGGAATATTCACCTATTATTGAATCATATCGATAAGTGCAAATTTCATGATTCAAAATGAAAACAAAATTACACTTCCAAAGGGTTAAAAAATATTAAAATGCACATGTAATGGTTATGACATTTGTAAATGAAGATTCATTAGAGTTATTTTCTTTTATATTAATAATTTTTATATAAAAATAATAAAAATTTATATTTCATATATATATATATATATATATATATATATATATATATATACACATAATGAAATGGATTAAATCTGATAATTATTTAAAATATATTTTCTGTTTATTATTTTTATAATTTATTTAAGTAAATGTTCAGTTTTTAATTAAACAGTATTAATTACATTTAAAAAAATTGTCAAAGGTGTGTATGTGTTTATAAACAGTAATTCAGACTTTGCTAACCAGATGCTTCTCTGTGGCTGGCTGAATGGTAATGGCCCATAAGGGTTAAAGGTTTGATTTCTGTCAGAGTGTGCATATTTTTGACAAAATTTCTCAAAATTCCAGGCTAGTAATTTTCACTTGATATGAAATATTCTGTACAGATGCATAGCATTAGATATTCAAATTTATTTAATAAGAGATAAGATTTATACATTATCCAAATGAAAAATGTGCCTCATTAAAAAGCAAAAAAAAGCCTTCTTTTTCAGTGAGAAAATAAGTGCTAGAAAACTTACTGAAGTAACTAACAGTGAAAAAAAGTTTTGTAGTTTTGAGGGTGATGTTATTTTATTAGTTTATTCTTCTTATAGACACTACTCTCTAACTCTAAGACATGTGGAGCTTGCTTAAGAGAGTTGTTAACAGTTATTTCTTTTTCTTGGTAACTAAAAACATTTTCTTTTTTCTCTCATTTCCTTCTTTGTAATTACTGAATATTTTACTGTTTTAGGAGGATGAAGATTAACATTATTTATGCTTGAGATCTTACAATATGAACACTTTAAATCATTAACATTTAAAAGTGGTGCAATAACTTTTAACAGTGACAAATTAAGTGTAAAATAATAGCAATGTTTCATTTATGTGAAAAAAGGTTAAGTTTTAAATTAGGTTTTAACAAAATATTGAAATTAAACTGCATCCATCTGTGAAATTTAGATAGGCAATTAGAAAACTAGAATTTCAGATTGATTTTTTTAATAATATTGGTAAACATATTTTTATTAATGACACATACTATTATTACTTTTACTATAAAATTCACTGATCTGAGTCAGCTAAATTGATGACACCAACTGTTTAAGCTAAAATATATATTACCTCCCTTTAACCATAAAATTCTTGCCACTTGTATTCATGTTAAACTCTTACAAGTTACTCAGAAAAAAAAAGAAACAACACTAGTTTAATCATTCTTAAACCTATAAATTGTGGTTCAGTTTTTAGATTCTTCTAAAGCATTATAGCCTTGACTCAAATTTAAATAATTAGGTTGGTGCATAATTATAAGGCGTTTTTAAACAATATTTATTATGAAAAAAGAAATATAACAATTCAACAATAACATTTTTAAATGATTATTCCGGAGTGTATGATTATCAACAGGCATTTTTATAACCTGAAAATAAAATATTTAAAAAAAAAAATAAACAAAACAGCAATTTTTATTAACAAATACCTCGCCTACAAAAACGCCTGATAATTATGCACCAACCCAATAATTGAAAACTTTTAAACAATATGCATGAAATTATGCATTATTATGAATTTATGGAATTATGCATTATTTTAAAATAGAGTAAGATAATTTGATACACAATAAATTATTCAAATATATAAAAGAATTAATTTTCAATATGAGGAAATAAAAAGAAAATATATAATTGCTTCAGCTTTAACCAAGTAATCAAGAAAGATTGTCATATATCTTTTAATGAGTGTGGGTGATTTTCAATATATGTACTATTCATTTTGTTCTTATATAAAATATTATGGCATTCAATAATCAATTTCAAACACTCATTTAATACATATAAACTATTAAATATTCAAAGCATTTTTTCACTTTTTCATGTAAATAAAAAATTCACCATTGAACATTTTCAGAGTATATTAACTCTCCATCAATGTCCACTTTTACATTAAAATTTACAGGAAAGATTATCATACTTAATAAAAAAAGTTGCTAAAGATAATGTCAAAATTAAGTTTATTTTATTTTACTGTGCAATAGACAATATTAAAAATATAATTTTGGTATATTAGAATATTATCACCAATTAACATAACATTTGCAAAAAAAGTAAAACAATAAACCTTTTAAAAAAGATGCAAAATTTATATTTTTAAATACAAATTGTTTTCTGGGGCTATCCATTTATTTACCAAGCGTATCAAGTGATATATTTTCCTTAAAATATTTTTCAAATGCAAAGTTCAACAGAATTATAAGAAAGAAATTGACAATAGTTATTATGAAAGATTTAAATAGCATTGTTCAAGTTTTAATTATGATCCTATTGCTGTTTTGTGTGTGTGTTATCGGTGAAAGATTTTGAGGATACACCAGATATTGAAGCATGCATTAATGATCTTGTTCAATTATAGATTTAATGCATTTATCATTTTATTGCATTAATTTCTTCTAAGTTCTTTAAGATGTGATTTTCCTATTTTGTTGGTGTTTTGTTTTTCTTTCCATATAGAATAAGACATTGGCATGAATAAATGATCTGGACATTTCACTTACATAATTTAATAAACAATAACCTAAAATACTTAACTTCATTATAAGGAATTGTATACTTTTCAACTTTTTTTTTTACTCGATTTTTTAGATTACTTAAGTTTAAACTCATTAAATACCAACAAATAATATTATGGATCATGAAGCAATACTTCAATATTTGAATAGTGTCAATATAAAAACTTTTGCTTAAAGAGATAATAATCCAGTGAAGATGATTACCATTTGCAAAGAATTAGACAATTATAAACAACTTATTTTAAGAGAGTGTATAGTGAGAGTTCTAATCATCTTGGATTAATTGAATGAAAAAGGATGTCATCTCAAGAGATAATATTTTTCAATTCATACTATTATTATTAATATCAAATAATTGTTATACAAGACCATCCAATTTTTATAACATTAAGATTCAATAAAATGGAAAAAAGTTCTTTATTTAAAAAAATATATATTCTTAATCCTTATAATCAACATGTCTTGATGCAGTTAATTTTTCTAAAATATATTTTTCAGAGCAATTAATTTCTTGCTATTGCAAAGTTTGTTTGGAAGAATAACAAACTTTAAAAAAAAAACATCATTGAACACCCACATTAGTTCTAATTTTGCTTTTACTTTAATCCCTACATGTAAATCTCTAGTGGCCCGCTGGCAGGCCACTGGTGGACCTCTAGCAGTCCACCAGTGGTAACACTGCCAAGACAAACATGTCAGCTGTCTGACAGCGGACCACAAGTGGTAAATGCTTGTGGAATGTCATCCAGTGACAGATTGGTGGCTTGTGTGTAGAGATCTTTTACTTATTGCTTGGTGATTTAAAACAATATTACTGATAATTATTTTACCAAATGAATAAATTCTGAAACAAATTCTTAACTTATGAAATTAACGTTTTATTATGATTTGGGCTTAAAGAGTATTTTGTTTCCAAAAGATGTTATTTATTTTCTCTTTTTATGGTTAATTATAAACATTTAAAATTGTGTAAGTCAGAACAACTTGTTAGTTCATTTCAGAAATTAAATAATTTTAGCTCTTGTCAATGTTTCTGGTTTATAATTTACTCAGCCATAAAGTTTATGAGATTTGTTTTTTGGAGTGTCTTTTCAATTTTTAACATTAACTCTGTTATTTCTTTATTATGCATCTACATTACTTGTTTATACATTTTTTTAAAAATTGAATCTATTTTATTTATTTATTTATCAACTATTTGCTATCTTTATTTTATATAACTTCCTTTTGTCATCAAGAATCTATTGTATCTTCATTTCTGCAGCTGTGTTTATTTGCTTCACTTGTTATCTTTGAATGTACTGAATGTAACTGGTCTTGCGTTAACATAGATTTTCTCAGCTTCCATTCATTTAGTCAGAATACAACAAAAGGCGAAGAGCATCACATTTTCTGAACTTCCACTTGCAAGATATATTGAAAAATAACATCATAAAAATCCATCAACAAGATTTTTTAAGATATTAAGATAAATTTCTTTATATTGGTTACTTTCAGCAGATGTCTTTTAAGAGCAAGACTAAAAACCATAATGTGAAAGTAATAGAATATGATCATGTTTGTCAACTTTTGCTAGCAAAAATAATTTTGACAAAATATAAACATAATTTGGGTTGTAATAGTTGTATTCCCCTGTAAATATATTCAAAATTATCACTTAACAATGAAGATAATGTAGATGATATTTCTGTTTCCATGTTAATGTTTCTCTGAGAGAAATGTCATTTATTTGGTAAATGCTTTTAGTTAAAAGGTAATAAGCAGGAATATTTGAAATGACTGTTGGACAATATTTCATCCTCAGATGAGATACAGCACAAATAAAGTGGGTCTGGGTTCTGGAAAGTCATCTATCAGGCAGCACCTCCCCATTGTATTAATTAGATAATGTCAGCAAAACCAGGTGAGACTGGGTAACACATATGCATATGGGTAAGGGTAAAAATTAAAAAAAGGCAAAATAAAGTATAGGTCCCCATATTAAACCTGACTTTGTATCATATTTGCCTTCACGGGGAAACAAACTCAAAATGAGATATTTTAACCAATAAACATTAACCAAGATATTCCAATTGTTGACAAAAGATTTGAAAGACACAGCAAGGGTGAAAGTAAACCAGAAGCATCACGACACTTTTGGACACTTACAATTTTACACTGAAGCAATGGCTATTTACAGGCAGTGTGGATGAGGTAAGTCAAACTTTAATCTTTATACTTGCTTTTGAGACTACTAAGTAAAAATACATTAGTGATATTTTTAATAAAAGCTTATTCAATAAATTATATATTCCTTTAATAATTATGTGAACCAAGGTTAAAAGTTAAAAATCTAACAAAAATTTAATAAATTGCAATTTAAAGAAATAAATATAAAACTGTATACAGCATTTTTGTAAATATAATATACAAAAAAATATATGTAAAGCAGTCTTAAAATTTTAGTATGTGTACAAGTAGCAGGAAATCATAAATTTCTGAGCTACTTGATTTATATTATTTATCCCTTATAAAATTAATCTTTTTTTAATTCTATTAAAATGTACTGAAATATTTTCATTTAATTATGTTGGAGGTTTAAATGTTTCACAATAATCAGTACATATATTTTTATTTTACATGTTCATGTGTATATTCACTTGAGATTATACTTTTTCAAGACATTATAATTTTATATATTTTTTTACTTGCTTGTTACTAGAAAAGAAATATATGGAAGTGAAAAATTTATCATCCTGGGCTATAACATCTGAAGATGTACAAAGTAAAATGGCTGGACTAAAGGATATTCTGGACAATACACATAAGGCAGGTATGTGGCAAAGGCTTTGACAAATAAAAATATTGCTAAAAGTTATATTAGTACTTCATTTATGTTAGTACTTCAAATATTTTATTTAATACTTAACACAAAGTAGTTTTTTAAACTTAAATTTTAAATGATATTGGACCAAAAAAATTAAAACTAACAAATGTAAAGTATACAACTGCTTACCAGGTAAAGTTCTGAAATATTAAAATATAAATTTAAAAATACTTTGATTTTCAATGATGCTATAAATCTGATCTCATAAGTATAGATAAATATTTTAGATTAAAAATATCACATATTTTAAAAATTCTCAAGATTATATATGTAAGGTAAGGTTCAGTTTGAAAGTAATTAGAAGTTTCTTTTTGATAAGGGAGAAATTGGATTTAAGTATTGGTAACTAAATTTTTAGAAAGTATTATATACCGAAATTTAATTCTTAGTTAAAATTTGAAATATTTCGAGAATAACATTCTCAATGATTTCAATTTGTCTATTTTTTAAACATTTTTCAGATCTGCTTATATATCCTGAATTTTCCATCACCAAAAAAGAGAACACTTTAACATAAATATACACTAAAATCCAATAAAACATATACTATAAAAAGGAAACCTAGAACATTTGATTCCAAATTTAAGTCAAATTGAATAAATATATAACTACAAAGCAACTGTTGATGATGTGAGCTTAAGCACTGAATTTTTTTATGCATTATAAAAATATAGAACAAAAAAAATTAATCCATTCTTTAAAGAACAGAGGAGGAGGAAGGAGAAAAAGGGATAAGAATGACATAAAATCTGCATTGATTTTCACACATAATATTGATTCTTTGACAAGATAACCATTGACCTAGATTTTCCATGTTCCAGAAGTGGTACTCAGATTGTATATTGACAAGAAAGCATAGAGGATATTGATTTCTAGAAGATTACCACTGACCTAGATTTTATATATACCACCAGTGGTTGTACTCAAAATTGAGTATACAGCAGTAAAAAAAATAATAGTCTAACACTTGACCATAATTTATCAACCCAAATAATTAAGAAATACTGTTAAAAAGTAATTAAGTCATTTACTTTTAAAAAATTAATTTCATAAAATATTTTCCAAAAGTTAATTAATATCCTTCAAGACTAAACAGAAATTAAGTTACAGAAGTAAGCAATAATTTATAACAATGCAGTGATGTACTCATCTACAAAGTTCAAAATGTAACACTCAAATACAAAACATGACTTCAGAGTAAAAATAGTTTTGACTGTGCACAATTATATACAGATATTAACAGGAATTTATGTTTGTGCAAAACTATATATAAACTCCATCTATAAACTGACATGTGAAACATATGTACACATATTCAAACTATATATATATAACAAACATATGCACACAAATAAACACCTAAAACATATTACGTATGCAAACATGTATAAAGACATGTATTCAAACAGACAAACATAATTACACACGTATATGCACATCCCCATTCTCAAATACACAGCCACTGCACATACATGCATGTAAAGTAACGGATAAAACATGACCAATATTATACTTTAACAGTGTACAAGTTGAGCATGTGATATAAATATGACCAAGCATGGATGAAAAGAGAGATGTAGACCTTGATAGAAGAGTAGCTACATCTATATATTACATAATGAGTTGAAAGGGTCTGAACTGGGATTTATTTTATCATACAGGCCTTTATTTTATATGCATGAGCTATATTCATTCATGTATATATATATAACATACTCATATAGGTGTCTGATACATATTAGGTAAGGATAGTGATCCTGTCTTCATTCAATCAGTCCAGCATTGACTGGAACAGCCATCTCACACACAACACACTTAGTAGGACTACATACTGCTATCTCTCTCACACACACACATACCTATAGTTGTTGTCACTCAGTAGCAGTAGTAACAACAGAACTCTTTACAAGGACGTTCATATCATCAAGCCACAGACCCACCACAGACTCCACTGGATTTAACACCACAGGTGAGTTGCTATAACTGTTTTTGTGTCTCCTCAATTTGTCTTTGAGCACAAATAGTCTAAATGAGGCACATTGCTATAGATATTAACATTTTTAAAAGAAGATATTCTTAGCATCAATATTCCTGAGAAACAAATATATCAATACACTTGTTGATTATCAGTTTATATTTAACATTTTCTCTAAATAACATATATTTATCAGTTATGACATAATCCAATAATAGAATAAACTACCTAAAACTCAATCATTTTTCTAATATTCAATGTTGATCTGCAGATAAAGTGTTGGTTCTCCAATATGTCTGTAAAGGAACTATAAAGCTACATGTATATTGATATATTTGGATATGCTATCAATAAGATACTAACACTGATTTTTTTTTAGATATTTCATCACAAAAAAAAAAAAAACACAAGTAAATTTCAACACAAAATACATGAGTAAAAAAAAAATGTAAATTTAAATTTAAAATACAAAAATAACTTGAAAAAAATTATTTTTCATTGTTACATTACTTGTTTTATAAATGTTTTTGAGCTTGGAAAATGAATTTCTTTAACTTCAGTATATGATATGTTTAACTTTCCAAAAGAAAAAGTAATAAGTTTTTAAATTTTACAATTTCTTATTTCCTATTTTCCTATTAAAAATGAGAATGATCACTACTATTTTTGTTGCCTTCCAATATTGAGTTTATTGATCTTTACAAAAAAAAATATTTCCAGATTTATCATTTTCTTTTTTGGTTAACAACAAATCTTATCACAAAATCCAATAAAATGTAATTATTTTTTATCTGTTTTTAATTTTTCATAATATTTCAGTATTTTATGAGATTTCAGCTATTATTGTTTTTCAGTTTTTCTTGTCTTTGTTTTGTACAAGTAGTTTTTTTCTAAATGTACTTACATGTTATCATGTTATATGTAAAAGTTTTTAAACACTATTTAAATATGTATTTAGTTGAAAGTGTGTTTAATTGCAAATTATATATGCAGTAGAAAATTTCATATGACTTAATCATGAATTATATTTGAAATTGATTATAAAACAAATAGGGATATTTGTAAACCTAATAAAATTGTAGGTACTATACCACTGCAAGCAGACTATTTAGATTACATACTTTTCTTGTAATATTTATAGTTACAACTTTGAATGTTCATGCTGATTGATTGATGCTGTCATCCTAAGAAAAGAACAAAATGTTTATAGATGGCTAATACATATACCGGATAGTAAATTACAGTTTATTTTATATGTAATAATTAAGCATCTGTGTTTTTTATCAGAAATAGCATTAGTCAGAAGATGAATATAGCTCAATTCTCAATATTATATTTTTAACTTATTTAAAATCAATATTTTCAAAATGGAAAGGTTGAGTTAGCTAATTTTCTCATCTTGCCCATTTTAGATTTTCATAACTGCACATGTATTTCCTATAGAGCCTTCAGCTTAAGTTAGAATGTTTTTCTGTAAATTCTCTCATGAACAATAAGATTAAGATATTAATGGCAAGTGAGATTATATTTAAACTGAATAATAACTAAAAATATTTCCCATGAACTAATAAGTATGTGTTTGTATTCATGCATATCAATACTTACCAATGTGATTATATTGATACTATAAATAATAAGTTAATCAAATTTATTTAAATGATTTATACTTGTTTAGTTTATCAAATGAGATTATTTTTCTTGGATTCTTTTTTTATTAAGCAAAAGCTATTTGAGATAGAAGTTCATAATCTTGTTTAATTTCTTGTTATAATTAAATATAATTCCTTATTAATAAATTACAAAAGAGGTGATAATATTAAAACTTAATATCATATAGATTTCAAATAATCATTAATATCTAAATTTTGCATGAAGATTTTTATTTTATTGTGTTTTTAAACATTGACTGGATCAATCAATAGTTAGGATCAATGATTGAATAAATGTTTTTGTGAATATATTTATTAAATTTGTATCAGTAGTAGTAATTGATGTTTTGATGCACACAAATAGTATTATTGAAAATTAGGCAGTATTCTATATATATATATATATATATATATGCAATAAATATATTCATTCTAACCTTTTTTAATTTCTGTCTGAACTTCTGGGATGTGGAGTTCTAATTATTTATATGAGGACTATTGTCCTCATCTTTGTTGTTGTTATCACCTAGCCAATACTTTAAAACAGAATGAACAAAAACACTTATAAAATTTGGTAGAAATTAGAAAGAAAATATTTGTAGAGAAATTTTGAAATATTTTGTAGAAAAAGTATGTTGATTTTTTTATGTAAACGAAAAAAATTGCAATATTTTAACTAATAAGATGAAGAAATATTTTAAAAAGAGATGTTCAATAAATTTCAAATAAAAAACAATTAAAGAAAAATTGAATTAACCAAAAAAAACAAAATGAAATTGAATGAGCCTTGGGAAAGTAGACTATAAGAAAAGCAATTGTGATAATTAAGAATTATGATATAAAATTAATCTACAAGACATTACTTGGTGACAGTCCATAGCTAACTGTCAAACTGGTAGCAAATTCATCCTTCAAAATATATAACATCATGAGAAGGTAGAGATATACAACTTGAAAAATACTTATTATCTTATGTAAACAGAACTGCTTTACATCAATTGAATACAATTATAGCAATTTTCAGGTAACAAATATGTCTAAGTTTGATAAGAAGCTCTTCATATCTGAAAAATTTGGTAAATAATAGTTACATTTTTATTTGCCCTTCTATAGTTAATGGTTAAAACTAAATATACATAAATCTAAGATTTTTCTTTAGTTTAACACATACAAATATTATTTTCTTTTTGAACAAGGGATGTATATTTTATTGTTTGTTATATTAGTATTGTATAAACAAGACTGCAGTTACTTGCTATAAACAGAGGCTGCCTAAATCATGATTTTGTATTCACAACTTTATATTGTAGTCAAACTAATTTATTACTGTTATATATATATTTGCTGCAGAAAAATGTATGCACACACCAAATCTATATAATATATATTTCGATATAAACCAAATCATTTTATCTATTATTCATAGTAGAGACAGGTGAGAGCTATAGGCTTTTTTATTTAAAAGAGGAGGTACTGAAAATTTCTAAGCCTGACCAAGAAGCTCTTAAAAAAAAAAAAAACTTCTGATGTTTGGTCATTTGCACAGATTATGGGAAGTGAATCCAGCTGAGAATTTTTCAGCACTCATCATATACTTTATTAGTAAGCTACATATTTCTAGAAATTTGTCATCTTACTAATAAATAAAACAAGTATATTTGTTTTTTGATTACAGATAAATGATGTTAATTATAAATATGAAGTAGTGCTTGTTCATGATAAAAATTCTGTATAGACACATGTACCAAAAATATGATTATATTTAGGTTAAAGCATTTTAATAAGCTATACAGTATGGATATATTATACTTTAAGAAATGAATATCAAAGTTAATGGAAATTGATATTGTGTCTACAGATTTGGAACAAGTTATTCTTTAAACTATCTGAAGCAATCAATTTGATTATATACGTGCAACCACTGGAAGAACTTAGAAGTGACTTCTTTTACTCATCTGACCACAAACTACTTTTTTTATGAACATCTGTATTTAAGATTTAAGCACTGTATGTATGGAAACTAATATTGCTATATTGTGACACAGGTTCTAATTTAAATATATTTGATGGCGATCAAGAGAATATTCCAAGCAGGAACAATATGGAGTTGTTCTCTAGGCATTATGTTCAGATCTTCAATAGCATGTAATGGGGTCTTCAGATACTGACACTACCCGAAGGAAATTCTTTCACTCAATTGTTATTAAGCTCATTGTCATGCTGACTCCGGCATTAAGTATTCTGATCAATGACTGTATGACACAAAGCATTTCTTTGCAGGATTTATCATTAGAACTTAGTGCTGTCCTCAAGATCTTGTTGTGATTTTATTTCACATTAAGAGGATTTTTTTTCATCACAATCAAAGTCTGGCATTTACTTATCAAACTAGGAAAAGGTTGATTGTTATCCAACTGTCTCTCTGAAAAGGAATTGGCTTGCTATTCACCAACATTTTCCCATAAATTTATAGAATTAATGCAACTCCATAGCATTTATTTCTTTGTAGTCACTGTCTCTTGCTACAAAATTGACACTCTGCTTCTAGCACATAATAGCAAAATGGCTGCCACATTGCTTGCATCACTGAGTCAATGCAGAATAATCTTCCTTACACTGCGGTTATCTGACAAAGAAACAGCATACACATCCACTCATTTTTTGCCCTCTTTTCTCTTCATTTAAAAGCTTCTTTTGTGTCACACTTATTCTGTGGACAGGTTCTTCCTCTCCTGTTATCTTTTTGAGCTGCAAGTTTGTCTTCTCATATGAATTAAAGATGAGGTTGCAGACAGCCATTGATAATTTCCCTTCCTGTGGGAGACACTTCCTACATATATTGTCACTGATCCACAGCACCATGTGATCATGAATAAGGCTTTCTTCCAGGTTAACATAGTTTCTGAAATTTGCAAACATTTTTTTTCTTCAAAATGACATTCTTGTCAATCTTAAAGCTGTCTTTCTTTGCTTGCTTAAATTCTATATATCTGTTATTCAAAGTAGAATTGGCAGAAATTTTGAGTGAATCTTTTCAGATGTCAACAATAAATTTTAGACTGTTATATACTTACAAAGTTCAAGGAATACTCATTTTCATGTCTCTCCTCTTTTATTGTTGAAGAGATCTACAGAATTCCTCTAGATTAGATAAAATCTTCACAGTCTGTTCCTATGTCACAAATCATTGAGTGCTTAAGTCCATAAAATATGTAGTTATGATAGAACACTGTTTGTTACCTGAGTTATTCATAGCCACTCTTAACAGAATTTATTTTGAAGCATGGCAGTTCACTTCCATCATGTTCCTGTTCATGTTTTTTTCTTTTTACACAATGACAGAGATGAATGCTCTCTTCCCCTGCTATCTCCTTTTTCCATTAATACTTTTGGCATGATTTGCACTGCCTAAGTTCAAGTCTGGTGTCTGCTGAAGTAACCATGGAAAACTTACATTAAAGCAAGTGAGAAGCATACAATATCTGGAAAACACACACATACATACAAAAAGGAAATAATCCTCCTTTGTAAACAGTATATGTATTACTTGTTTACAATTCATATTAGAAAGGATAGGATATTAGCTTATTTTAACTGCTAAAATGGTTTTACTTTTTATTTATTTACTGTTTAATAGAAATGATGCAAAAAAAGTTTTTACTCATAGAAACAAATTTTTGATTATAATGAGAATGAAGCAGTTCAATTAAATTTTGAATCATTTAATAATTTATAAAAAAAATGTCTCCAAAATAATAGGATTTTATAATCTCACAAATTGCAGACATACAGACATTTTATCAAAAAAATACAGTCTAAAAATGTTCTTGCATTATATAAATGAATGTATTGAAAGATATGTTTTCATATTTCTAATCCTGGTATTCTTTTGCAAACACAATTTCTATCAAATATTCATTCACAATGAAATATTCAAACTGATATAGACAGATAAATAAATAGAGACTATTGTGTCCTGACATGCAGATACACTTAGAATCACAAAATCAATATTTTGACAACCTCAATGTAGCAAACATTACTGCAAAACTATTATTAAAAAAAACAATTTCTTTGTAATATCATATAAGAATATCATTCTATCACCTCTAGAAGTATTTGTTGGATATACTCATATATAAATCTTACAATCACCAGAACCAAGCAAGTTAAATATTTAGAGCACAAATCAATAGAATCCAATGTTATGGGATTTTTAACATTATACATACAATTTAATGTTCTCGTGCAAATATATTGATCTAGAATTTCTTAAGAGATAAAGGTTATTTAAGCTATATTATTTCTAATTTCAACTGTCTGGAAAAAGTGAGTCAATACCAAAAGTTTAAAATTTTAGAATAGTCATTAGAGGTTTTAAAATTTACATTTTTATAGTTCTTTCAATGTCATCTAGCTCTGAGTACTTCTTTCTGGATTGCTGTTATGGTTTCATGATCTAAGCAAAATTTTAATTTTATGACTAACAAATTTTTGTATATTTTATTTCTTCAATATATCAACTCTGTTCTCACCTATTACTTTCTTATTTACAGGGAAAAATGCATACTCAAAATCATTCTCTAACCCTAAGGGGAAAATATATAAACCACATGGAAATAGTTATCTATCAACTTACTAGACATTTCAAGTTAGGAGGAATAGAATAGAAATGGTTATTTTAGTATTAGTAAGAGTTATTATTCTGACCAACTAAAGGAAAAAATTCATTTTTAATTGCTTATCATGGCCTATGTCTGTTAAGAGATTCCACTATAATATAATTCAAGTTCATCCTATTTAGACACAAGCTAGGAAGACAGATGCAGTTATAGTGAAACTATATTCAAAGACTAAGTCAATTTAACTTGCTTGTGCATCTATCCACCCACAAAGTAGAAATATGCCTGCCAGGTAAAAGCCATCTTATCATATGGCTCTTGTAGAATTCCAACAATTAGCATTCAATTGAGGTACACCAACTTCAAGGAACACTTACAATACTCAAAGAGAAACACATCTAGATAGTTGTTGAACAGTTCACTTGAATTTGGACAAATATCAAAGCAAATATCAACTATTATGGACTGTCAACTATACTGTTTCATTTTATTTTTTTAATGAGGATTTGTTTGTTTAATGAGCAAGAAATTAGTATTGAAACCTCATATAATATTAAATGCACTTTAAAAGATTTTTTGTTATTTATGTATATATTTGACCAAGTACATGCATTTTTGAAAAAAAATATTTTCATTTGCACACAGCAGTTCTCTTATACATAAAACTCCAACGAAATACAAGTAGAATAATTTTTAAAAATATCAGTCAGATAACATTTAATTGATTTAAAATTCATGCTTAAGATTCTATTTCAAATGACATAATAAAAATATTTTTTTAAATTATTTCTAGCCTTCACTCACAGAATTAAGATTTGAAATTGATTTTTAAAAACAAAACCAACGTATATATTTTTCTTTAATTTCATTTACATCATATAGTGGAAAAGATTTACTTTTCATTCCATTTTAATCTAAAATTATTACAGTAGATTATTGTGTTGTGATTGTAAAAGATTTTGTTAGCAGTCAGGTTTAAAAGATATTTTAAATTCACTTACAAAATCAAAATTGACAATAAATATACCATCTAAAAATAACTGTTTCAAAACTGATGAAAAAAAGGAAATTTAAATGTTCTTGATGGATATTTTACAATTGTCACGTTTTATTGAATAAATCTCAGTGGCTATCCTCATGACTATAAATTACTAATCTTTAAACAGATAATAAAATTATTAAATTCTTATTTCATCCTATCTTATAAGGGAAAAAAACAGTTTAATCAATTAATGACTAATGGCTAAAGCTGAAAGAAAATTTGCTTTTGATCTGTACTTGAATATTAAACAAATTTCAGTTATAATCTTGTTTAACATAGCTGTGAGAGATTTTAATATAAATAAAAGTTTGCATTATATTTTCATTTTTAAATTAACATTTAATAGATGGAACTACACTGGTTATGAATAGTTAAGGGCAATTGCTTTTAAAGTAATCACCAGATTTACTGAAGTTAATTTAATTTGTGAGTAAGTTGAAGAGCAAAATTGAAAATCTTTCTTCCAAATATGAGTAATATGGTTATTTATTATAGATATCTTAGTAATAAGAGAAATTCCTTCAAGCATTAACAATTTAAATCTATAATAAAAATCTAAAAGCAAAATTAATTATTATTGGGTTTACTATATACCATATTTTGAGGGATCTATCACAGTGTCCTAGAAGGAGTTATAAGTTATCAATATTCATTTTTTTTGTTAGACCTGAAACTTAAGGAGTATTGGGTCAAGAAAATGCTTTATTATACAGAAATTAAAAACTGTCCTGGTTGGAAATTTTGATAAGCTTAGGTATGCTTTAAAAATTAAATACAAATTTTGCATGACATTAAAACATTTTACAGCAGAACTGAAAATGTCAGTGAAATCAAAATAGTCTCAAAATTGATAGAAACAATTGACTTTGAAATAACTAATACAATTTATTTTTAAAAATCTGAATAGGAACAAGAACATCTAAATAGAAATATTAGTGTATTTTATATATTTATGTGTCTAACATGTTTGATTAAAGGGATATTGATTTCTAATTTTTATACACATTTCACATTTGTTCTCTTTAACAGGTCAAAAGAAAAAAATGCAAATAACCAAATATTTATTAATATTTGTCCTGCATAGGTGTCTGTGTGTGGATCTAACTTACTATGTAAAGGAAGGAAAAAGCCCAGGAACCTATCTAGGTGATATTGCTGCTGATACACATTTGATAGAGAGTGTGCCACCAAAAAATCATAATTTAATCACTTTTAGTCAATTACAGCAAGGAACAATGAGTTCTCAGTTATTCCGTATATCAAAAAACAGAGGAAAATTATATACTACACAGATATTGGATGCTGAAACCATGTGTAAAAGAGAAAAAGAATGTTACCAAATGATGGATATAGCAATTCAAAAAGGGACATCTTTCATCAAGTTATTAGAAATCAAAGTTGTGATACAAGATGTCAATGACCATCAACCAGAATTTTTGGAAAAACAAGTTAACATACAATTTTCTGAAGATATGGTCATGGGGACCAAACGATCAATACCAAATGCAATAGACAGAGACATTGGAGTAATTAATTCTCAAATTACATATCAACTGAAAAAGAATAAAGATGAACCTTTTAAACTTTTAGTTTCCAAAAGTGTTGATGGAACCTCAAAACTTGATATCATCCTGGAAGATAAGCTAGACAGAGAATCTAAAGATACTTATATAATTCAAGTAATAGCAAAAGATGGAGGATCTCCTCCAAAACAAAGTATTTTAGATGTCCATATTGCAATTACTGATGTAAATGATAACCCACCTGTCTTCACTCAAAATGTCTACAATGTATCAATAAATAATGAACTAGGATCTATACCAATACTTATTTTGTCTGCAAATGACTTAGATTCAGGAGAAAATGGATGGGTTTCATATCACTTAAGCACAAAAACATCTGATACTACTAAATCACATTTTGAACTGAATGAAGAAACAGGAGAAATTTTCTTGCATAAAAAGTTTACATTAGGACAAGAATTAGTACATAAACTGTATGTTGAAGCAACAGATAGAGGTACACCTCCCTTAAGTTCCACAGCAAAGATTTTAGTGAATGTGATAAATCAACAGAATAATCCACCAAATATTGACATCAATTTTGTTTTTACCTCAACAAGAAATGCTACAAATATTTCTGAGAATATTGAAGTTGGCAGTTTTATTGCCTTTGTGAAGGTTACTGATCATGATACTGGACAAAATGGAGAGGTTAGCTGCGATCTTCACCATGATAAATTTCAACTTCAGAGTCAGGGTGTAAGAAAATACAAAGTCATTTTAAATAGCCCTGTAGACAGAGAATCTGAGGACCACCATGACATTACAATCAGCTGTCAGGATAAAGGGTCCCCTCCAATGAATAGTGAAAGAAAATTTTCTATTCATGTTATGGATGTCAATGATGTAAGACCACAATTTTCCAAGGATACATATAAATTTAGGATACAGGAAAATCAGAAATCAAAAATTCCTGTGGGTTTCATTAATGCTACTGATCCGGACTTAGGACCTGGAGGAAAACTTACATATTCTCTATGGACTAAAAACAAACATTTTCTACCATTCAAAATTGCTGATGATGGATTAATTTCAACAATTAGTTCATTGGACCATGAATTACATGAAATGTATGAATTCCAAGTATTTGCAAAAGACAATGGAATACAATCTTTAAATAACACTGTAAATGTCATTGTTGAAGTTGAAGATCAAAATGATAATTCCCCATATTTTACATATCCAAGTGTTAATCCTTTTACCTTAGACCTTGTGTACTATCCATATCATACCAAAAATATCACTGTTTTAAAAGCTTCTGATCGTGATAGTCGAGAAAATGCTTTTCTCAAATATGAAATAACTGCAGGTAATGAAAAACAATTGTTTACTATTAACCATTATACTGGTTTGTTGTCATTCACACGTGTTGTTAATCAACAAGATGCAGGTTCATATGACCTGGAGTTTGTTGTCAAAGATAGTGGAACTCCAGTTCTGTCAGCCAAAACAACAATGTTTCTTACTCTCACAGTAAGCAATAAGACATCTGAGAGGCTAAATATTGTGCATATAAAAAACGATGAGAAGATACATCTTAATTTAGTGATAATTATCACACTAATATCAGTTACAGTATCTGTGATTATTACAGCTTTTATGTCTATATGTATTCTAAGATATTGCAACCAGAGAAGTCTGTCACAGGAAGAGGAGATGAATCACCCTCATAGATGTGCAAGTAAACAAAGGCATTTAAGTTGTCCTTCTTATCATGCAAGCCCTTGGCCAGAAGATCAAGATAAATTCAGAAATCCCCATTTAATGGGTTCAAAAAGAGAATCCTTGCCTGAAGATGAGTTCTATAATGGACATAGAAGTTCTATGCAAAAGCAAGCATCAACAGACATGGCACATCATGTAAGTGCAGGTACATACTGGTTTTTATCATTTATTATGTAATAAATGCTGTACAATTATGCAAAATAATATTTAATATCTTATTTGATCATATAAACATTTTTAAAAACACTATTAGGTTAACAAGAATGTTTTAAGAATTAATTTTTAATTTATATATGCTAAATAAAACAAATATTTTGTATCATTTTCTAAAATTAAGGTGACAATACATTAACTTATATTTCTTTTTGTCCCAAATCCAATCCTGCAGCATCAGCATCATGACATAAATATACATACCAAACAACAGATAAACAACAATACAGATAACTTTGGTCATTCTACATAGACATAAAACAATTACACGTGTTGCTCCAAAAGTAATACCACCTATTTTATTATGTTGGCCCACAATGCCAGAGGCAGATGTTGGTGATATGGCAGGAGAAGTTGAACTTTCCCACCCATCACACACAATCTTTTTTGCCTTGTGACAGATAGCAGTTGAGCAGCAATCTGGCAAAATGGCCTGACAAGTGCATACAAAGCAGAGGTTTGTCAGTGTTGAACAAATTGCACCCCCTGAGATTCAGTGACATTTGCTGAACATTTAGGGAAACCAAATAGTGGATGTGAACACAGGTAGTGCATAATGTTTTTGAACAGTAGTAGCTGCAATGTTTGCAACAAGCCACATTAGAGCCAATGAAAGATGAATTACACAGACAATATTTTTTTGCCATTATTGCTACTGTAAAAAATGGGAAAGATATTATGTTGTAGCTTAAAATTTGCTTTATTCAATGGTTTTATTGTGCTCCCTGTTGTAGTGTCCATGTAAATAATTAAAAAGCATTACTTTTAGTGCCTTTCTTAGAGAGTTTTAAATGTCAAATAGCTTTGAATTTCTTTTATAGAAGAAACATAATTTTATTTGGAAAAATGAAAGAAATTAAGTTTCTGTAATAACTCATCTTTTCAATTCTTTTCATCTTAAATTAGTTCATAGAAATTTGTTTCATGGATAAATGTCAACATTTTGGATTAATAATAACTTACCAGTTTTTATATTGGAGCTTTTGTTTTTTCAATTTGTTTTGCTGATAAACTCTGAACTTGGCTAGAAATAAAACAGGAATTCAGAGTTAATAATAAATCTTAAACATAACCAATTTAAAAAGTAAAATATTAAATTTCTGATTCCTGTCTAGAATAATGTGTTGGAAACAATTTTTTAATAAATGATGTATTCAATTTGTTAAAAGAAAATGTAATAATATTAATATACAAGATTGGTTTGGTTTGTTTTACAGCATGTCAACCACAAAGGGTTATTTAATACCCCCAAAATATTTTTCTCCCTTTAGAAATATACATATATATAAATCCATATGAATAGAAAGTAAATACAGAAGAGCTATACTGACTCCAAATAAAAAAAAAATGAATGCAAGAAGTTAGCCAAAATAAATATCAAAACAGCATACTATGTCTACTGAACATCATTTCTTAAATTAAAATTTGAAAACCCTGTATTGCAAACATAAACTAATAAAAAAACTTAAAGAAATTACCAAAACATGTTTTACTCACTGTAATTAGTTGGTTCTTTAAGTCATGATTTTGAGAGATATTGAATCAAAAGGAAGTTTCTCTCAGATCAAAACATTTTACATTCTATAACCTATTTTAGATAACTATATTTCAAAGAATATACTTTATATTATCTTAAGATGAAACAGAATAAAATTACAATTGAACTTTTGCAATGTTAACAGATGTACATTCATGAAGTCACACAGAACTCTGATGGTGAAAAACATGAAAAATGCACATCCCCTGGCAACAACACCTGGAAACCTACCAAGTCTTCTTATTCCGACAATGGACATATTTGGAATCAGAGTGATACAGGACAGGGTGGTGAAATACCAGGTACACCTTCAGAAATGCATTTTACTTTCTTAAAAATAGATGGAATTTTACAACTGAATATTATCAGAATACACCATAACATTGAGTTACAACCAGTATATCTGTTCCGTTAGAAGCAGTTACTCAGAAAATTATTTTATTCATTCCAAAAACAAGCAGGTCTTATAAATGTTTCTACTTCTTAATGCTGGCAGTTTTGTAAGCTAGCCACTATTTTAGGTGTCTACAAGTACATGCAGGTATATAAAAGTGAACAGGAAATAAAAAAGGATGTAAAAACTGAGTCAACATTTAATTTCAGTCTTCCTAACAACATTCAATCTACATACAATCCAGCATGGTCCAAACTCTTAAATACATTACCCACAGAGAAAACCATACATATATATATATATATATATATATATATATATATATATATATATATATATATACTCCATAAGAAGCCTGAAAATGATACAAGTCTGAGGACTTGTATTAGAATCTCAAATGTGAATCTTATGGAAATGTTAAGATTTAATGTAAACACAATATATTTCCTCTTTGAGCTTAACATGTATTGCCAAAAAAGGCTTAGTTATATATATTTATATGGAGATTTTTGAAAATCTCACACAGAATTCCACACTCTATTGAGGTCATCAAACTGGATTAGGTGTGCAGATTATACCTTTATCCTATGGCCTCGCTAAGTCATACAAGTTCTACTGGACCATGTCAACTCTTTCAACCTTCCATGCAGTTTCCAATGGAAAAGGAATACAATGAGGGGATATTGTGGTAATTCATAAAGGAGAAGAGCATAGCATAAGTGTATACAAAAAATATGTATACAGTATTACATATGAGCTTTGAGGCTAATTCTACCTTCTGTGTGAAAAAAAGCACTGCTCCACTGTCTTCAGTACTGAGTGCAAGTCATTCAACAAACAAGAGGAATAAAGAAATATTAATAGCATTCTTCAACATAACTATCTCTCTTGGGTTATTCCTATCAAATTAGCAAAATGACTCTAAATATGACTAGCTATATAGATACAGCAAATCTTCCTTTACAGAAAGGTGGAATAGATCCAAAGAATCTGTTAACATCATTTTTATATTAAAAATTGGTCCCTTAAGAGAGAAAAGTCCACCTAAAAACTTCATTTATAAAATACTTTGCATATGTGGCAAAGGATATAGGTATCTACAGCTGTCCTCTGAAAACTACAATTCTAGGAAAACAAAAAAGCTATAACCAAATGTGAGGTGGGATAATCTGGTATGACAGACATAGTCTGAGGGAGAAGGGTGCACACTCCCATTTTTGGTATAAAGTTCAGATAATTAGTTAGGAGCATTTTGTTGGGAGTGAGAAAATTAAAGGAGGCAGCATACATTCTGGGTCAAAAAGCTGATATAAGTTGAGCTAGCATGGATTTCAACACTGTTTTCTTTGTTTAGTAAAGTTAATGTTGGGGAACTCCAACTAGTTTCATTTGAAATTAGTTGGGTACCTGATGTTGCAGAAATAGACTAGCCTGGTTGGCATATTAATGAACAATTTTTGCCATGAGTTTGGTTTTGTCTGGACACTTCTTTTGTTCTCAGAAAGCACACCTGACAAGGGATGAAAATGGACCAGGCAAAACATTGTGTTAACAGCAGCTATATAAAAGAGATTTAAGCATCTGGACAATGTTAGCTAACTCTTCTCAAATTTATAGATAGAACATTTATCATTTTTTAACAACAGGGCAATAGCTATGTAAATCAGTTAATGACGATGATAATGATTTTGTGGTAATTTTTCTCAAACTCCTGTTGTTAGTTTGTACAGATTTTGTTTTATTTGTAAATACAATCCAAAGAGCTAGCAGATAGCTCATTAAAAATGAAATAAAAACACCTCACCACCTGTTTCCTATCTTTCATGTAATAATTCAATGTCAAAATTATATCACATTGATCAGAAACTTACATTTAGTTGAGGTCTTGTCTATCGTTTTAACAGAAAAATAAAATAATTCAAAAACAAATTTTAGTTATTCGGTAAATTCCTAAACTTTTTGGATATTAATAACATTTGAAATAATGTAAAAAGGAAAAGGAAAAACATTTTTTGTCAAGATGTTTATTAATAAAATGATGTTGCACTTTAGGCTATACAAAAAGCAATTAAAATAAATGACTTAACTTATGTACACTCAACAATTCATTTTTGCTTATTTAATATAATTAATAGTCTACTTAGCACAAAAATACAACTGCAGTGATAATGTAAAGAACAATATTAATTTATATTCCAAAACTTGGATACAAAAATATTTATCTTAATTAAGCCTTCTCTTCTTTATTATCAGTTCTATTATCATTTCGGTTACTCTGAGTATCCAACACACCAGAACAGTTAAATAATCAGAGTGTATTCACTAAAAAATGTTTTTCCTAATTCAATATTTGATCAATTTGGTTTTAATGGAGAAATTCCAGTTAATAAATAATTGTTTCAATTAATTAATGAAATAAAAACATATTTGCTTCTTGAAGGATAATAACAACATTACTGATGTCTGACTTCATTTATTTCAGATCTGTTCACAATCCAGTATTGTAATTCTCCATCGTCCCAAACTGACCAATTCCATAAAGCAGATACAAGGCCATTAGAACAGACATTCAGCTATCCAAGTGATATGGCTATTTCTGCAAAATGTTTCTACAAACCAAATAATGAGCAAGATATGCCATGGACTAGTTCAAAATCTGCAACAATAGATTGTGGTGCTTCTGGCTCTCATTCACAACTTAGGAATCTACCAGTAACCAGTTGCCGCACTTCATATCCAAGACCGCTACCTCCTGTACCAAACTTACCAAATTAGTTGTATCTGTCCACACAGAACTTACCTTTCATCATGTATTAATATCACTTTACAAATAGGCATTAAATCAATCAAAATTTTAAAATTCAAATGAGTATTAGAACTTTGATATATTATAATTTGGTTATTTCTTTTACTTGGAGACATTCAGTCAGCAAGGTCTTCCAGGTGTAGGTAAATATTTTCATAACTTGCATTCATTTTCCACAGAAACATTATTCACTGGACTCCTTAGGTTTTGGGTAAGTATTAGATGTATATATCTCTAATTTCTGTGAGGCACAGGAAGAAATGCAACCGAAGAAGTTTTTTCAATAAAACTTTAAAAATGAGATGTTTTGAGCATTCAAACATTTTCATTAAATAAAATGATCTTTTACAATTTCTTTTCATAATTTATAATATTTCTGCAACAAAAAGAAGGTTATAATTATATATTTGTTTCATATGGGAATTTCATTTAGTAAATTAAGTTTTAAAAATAAATCATGTGGCACCTAAGTTTGAAGACAATTTAAAGTTTATTTTCAGCACCTTTACATTTTGTTTAAAACTGTATTAGTAAGTCTTTATCTACATAATAGTTATTCTAATCAGATTATCTGACAGCATTTTAATTTAACTGTGTGTTTCACAAATTATCTTGTATTCCATTTCTGAATATTATCTAGCAATAAATTAGGATGCAGTTTTTTTAATATTGTGAATTTTAGCATAAAATGTTTAAAATAGGACATGTATATTATTTTAAAAAATCTTATGCTGTTACAAAACAATATATTGGTATTTTAAGACTTCCAACTTCCATTGTAATATTGTATTCATATGATTACTGATTTTCATTTGGTTATATATATATATATATATATATATATATATATATATATATATATATATATATATATATATATATATATATGGTGTGTCAGGAAAATGCAAACAAAGTATAATATAAAGAAAAACAAATATTCAATAGAAAAAAAAATCAGTATATTTTCAAACAAATTTTCATACATGTTCAACTTAGAAAAACAGAAAAAGGTTATTTAATAAAACTGCTCTCAGTTAGGAGGACAACCTCAGAAGTGACTGCAAGCCTGGGTCAAATGGTTTTCATTAATGTTAACCCTCACATGAACATTCAGTCAGTCAGTTACGGACCATGTGTGATACATGCTTAGGTGATCATATATCTTTTGATACATGACTGACAAGGCAGATTTTTTCCCCGCAGTAGGTTGCCATTACATTCTGCGGTAGACCAGTTGCCATCCAAGGCTATAGAATCCAGTCTGTCCTACTATTTACCCATATCTGAAGGGGGAGAAGAAGAGGATTCATACCTTTCTCAAGGGTATTAGATCGTAAGTGAATGACTTGATTGGACTGGAATTTGAACTCAGCTCTCCGATTCCTCAATCTGAGCTGCTATCCATTACTCCACATAGTAGCCTTTATTGAGTACATGGTATTGTGGAGTCCCTGATAAATCTCCCTCTTGATGATGCCCCAGACAGTATAGTATAGGGAATTCAAATCAAAGTCAGCAGACCACATGTTTCTTTGAAATAATCATGAAAACTTTTACCAGCCACTGCTGGCTGTGCATGAACATATAAGCTACTCCTTCAATCCAGGGCTTGACCACCATGTCCAGTGCTTCAATGTAGATGGTACCATTAACTGAGGCCCTCCAGGAAGACATGGACCTCATTGCTCACAAGCCACTAAACCACCATAGATGACATAAACTTGATATGGTCACTGTGCATTCTTCCTGTTCATCTGACCACATTCAAGCAGCTCACTATCTCTGTTGTTGGTAGCTATTGCCTCAAGAAAAGAATGCCTTTTCATTTCTTGTTTCAGATTGGAAACTCGCATATTAATGTTCTTGATAAGACTCAACGAGAAATGGGAATGTTAAAATTTGGCACATGTTGCAAAACATTATATAGTAGGTCACCTTTTCTTTATAGTCTACTAAAGGTGTGTTCTTAAGTACCTAGTGAACCCTGCATATAAATCAAGGAGAAGCTACTGGATTTTTATTAGTTTAACATGAATTCACACATTTTGTTTGAAGTTTGGTATGTAAAGATACAAAATTATGCTTTTATTGACAATACAGTTTGTGAATAAACAATAAGATGTTGGTTTCAAAAATGTTTAAATGGAAAACCAAAGAGAGATAAACTAAAACTATCAATGATGATGATTTGAAGTCTACAATGAAAAACAGTACAAAAATCTAAGTTAGAGAATTTGCTGTATATTTTAACTGGATTTGAACCATGACAAATAATTTAAGTGTGATAGTCAGAAAAAATAAATTGGTTTCATTTAAATGAGTAACAAATATACAAAGACTAGCATTATGTTCAACTGACCTACTATTGCACCTTAATATTATTTGTAACAAAAAACTGATTTGGCATAATAACTGAGGAAGAGTGACAAATTGGCAACATTTGAGTTGCTGAAATATCAATTGAATCAACATAATCATTTCTGTAGCTGAGCATTTGCTAGAACAAGAGTTATTTGATTCATCATCATTCCCTTCAGTGCCTAAACAATATCTATATGCAAATCAATATTACAAACACAAACAGTACTCAGTTTGGTGTGATTTATCTTCAGGCAACTAGACCAGTTTCTTAGAATTAGAATCAAAATGAAGAAGTCTTCAATGAATTTATCAGTTCTTAAAATGAAAAATTCTTCAATGAAGGTATTAACAACTTGTCAAAGTGCACTGGCAAGGAAAAAATACTATTTTTTTTATTTTTCAATTTATTTTGTTGAAATAAATTGGCAATTTTACTTGAAACAACCTGATAATTTATTAAATTTATAACTACAATATGAAAAACCAATTCATGAGTTTATGAAAATTATTGAATCAAAATCAAATATTTTCTTAAACTGAATTTTTTAAATATATATTTAAATATTGTTAAAAGGTGCAGGATATATTTATATTTTATAGGAAATGAACTGAAAATTAGACAAATTTAAATGCTAAAACTTTCTAGACAGCAATTTTCCAGCAATAGTTTTGTTTATCATGCAGTTAAAGACTCAAGTGTATGCAACGATGGTAAAAACATATATGTTGTCTCACATAATCAGGTATATGACTTTTTACAAAATAATACTGTCTTTGAGTATGTTAAATATTTACTTCCATTTTTATTAACTTATATTTTAGTTAACTAAATATAAAAATATAACAAAATGTCCATTTAACAATATGGAAAAATGTAAAAGCTGATTTCATATTTTAAAACACCTTGGTTTTTTGCTAGGCATATACAAATAATATTAATATAAAAATATCAGGAAAAAAAATTCTTATGCCAATCAACTGAAGTCCAAATGCACTGAATCAAAATACCCTTATCCACATCTGAAAATACTTACAGGAAGCAGGTCTGGGCCTTACTCCAATTGAAAACAAGCCAGCATGATATAGCATTAACTTTTGCTCCCAAAATAGAGATACAGGGCTCAACTATGAACACTAAAATTTTGTCATGATGATTATGTCAAAAAAAACACACACGCAGCCAAAGTAAAAGCTTATAAATCAATGCCTGATTGCCTGATGTAGTAAAATACTTTTTTATTTTACTTTTTATAGATAAGAAAGTGATGTTTTCAAATAGAAAAGAAGTGATGAGAAAGGAAAATATTCAGTAGTAATTTTATACAAAATATTGATTCACTTATAAAATTATTGTTGACCTAAATTTCTCCTACTCCAGAGATTGTACTCAAATTGTCTATTTCCGTATAAACAGAATATATTGATTTATAGAAAAAAAATTGCCATCAACTTATTTGAAAAATTTAAGTCAAAATAATGCATTCAGTGATGTATATTAATATATACATAAATATCTATCTGAACACATACCCAAACATACTGCTGAAAGGATGGATTTAATTTTATTTAATCAATTTTGTGACAAATTATAATCATAGTGTTTTTTTAAAGAAAAGGATATTTATATATCCCCTGAAGAAATCAGGTAATTCAATTTTATTAAGTTCAATTTATGAGATTACAGTATGTACAAAAGCAACTCAATTATATAAAGGAGCAAAAATAATACTTTTGTGGGTATATTGCTGCTTACTTTTCTATTACATTTATGTTAAGGATTAATTTCATTTTATTCTAATTATTATTTTTATTAGAAAATTTCTTGTTTTCAGATATGTTGTAACCTAGAAAAAGTTATTGAATGAGGAATAACCAAAGCAGAGCTTGGAAATGAAATGGTAATCTTTATAACATCAACAAAATACAATACTCGCCAGCAGCATGAAGTAGGTAAACCACTGCCAGTGGTGAACTACTTAGACAGCATATTACCCCCACTTACAATAAATAGTGTCCAATGTATTTATGAGGATTGGGACATACCCATTAGTGTTCATAGGTACAGTATATAACAATATACATTCATGGTAAACCTTTAAAATAATACAGATTAGTATTCTCAAAATCAATATAAGCAGGAGGGTTGAAAAAAACGACTTCCCAAAAACTCACCAAATCTTAGCAAAACTATTTAACCACTGCTTGAAGGAAGTCTGCAGAAGGTATCAAGTGTATGCCCTGTTTTCAAGAATGCTGGAGGGTTCTACTCCCTATCTCTGTATAGACCCATCAGACTCCTCAGTGTCATTAGCAAACTTTTTGAAGCTATAATCAATAAGAAGGTTGTTGATAACTTTAATCAAACAACCTCTTGTGCAACAAGCAGTACAGATTTTGATTGGCTTGGTTCACTGATGATATTCTGTCATTACTCATTGAATCAGTGAAGCAGTAGATATTTCAAAGGCCTTTGACAAATTGAAGTATAGAGGATTGCTGCACAAGCTCTCTAGCTATAGAATCACTGGAAGAATCTTGTCAAATATTAAGTCCTTTCTAATGGGTAGGTCCTTGAAGGTAGTTGTTAATCCTCTGAGGTCCAAGCAATCAACACAGGGATCCCCCAAGGCTCACTTCTTAGTCCAAGTCTCTTTCTACTTTACATAAATAATCTGCCTTTACTCAGAAATTTTGTGAATATCTATTAGGGTAGGTCAGTTTTTAAACCAGACTCTTGGACACATCCAGATCATTAGGGCATGATATTATAACATTGATATATAAATGTGTGCATGTTTGTGTTATTCTTATTTCAACCCTGGAAGTCTCACAATGTATCAAAAGTCTTGACCCTAAGAAATCTATCAGTACAGATAAAATACCAGTGCTTGTCATTATGAATACTAACTCGGTGATATCCACGATCTAAGTAAAATCATTTAACCACTGCTTGAATGAGAAATCCTTCTTAATCTGTGGAAGGTGTCAAGTGGATACCCCGTTTTCAAGAATATGGGTTGACATTCATCCTCATCAAGCTATAGACCCATCAGCGTCCTAAATGTCATTAGCAAACTTTTTGAAGCTATAATCAACAAGAAGGTTGTTGATCACTTCAATAGGGACAACCTCTTGAACAACAAACAGTACAGATTTGATCAGATCAGTCCATTGCTGATATCCTGTCATTATTTACAGAATCAGTGAGTCACAAAAAATACATCTCAAGGACAATTACATTAGATATTTCAAAGGCCATAAAGGGTTACTGCTCAATTTCTCTAGCTATGAAATCACTGGAAGAGTCTTTTCAGTTATAAAATCCTTCCTAATGAGTAAGTCCCTGAGAGAAGTTGTCAATGGATACATAAATGATCTACCAATGAGAATATTCTGATCATTTGTGAATATCTATGCCGATGTTAAAATGGTATATGGGTGCACCTTCTAAACTCTAAATAACCAGAGTTTGGAAGCTGTTCTCTTCTCTGGCCTAGCTTCAACAGCTCTGTGAGGGTAAAACTGGCTGGTCACATTCAATACCTCAAAAACTAAACTAGTGATGTTCCATCATCACCGCACAGATCCAGAATTTTAATCAATCACACTGAATGAGTGTTCTCTCAGTGAGGCACCATACCTTGAGCACCTATTAGAATTTAAGCTCAACCCAAATATCAAGTGGAACTTGTACATATGATCCATCAGTAAAGATGCTGAAAAAATGGTTAGTTCCCTATACTGCTCCAGTATAGGGAACTAACCTGACACCATCTACTATCCTCTATCTTTACAAGAGCTAAATCAAGCTGAAAATGGAGTTCTACTGCCATATATGATCAAGAGCTGCACAGTCTTCATTTTACAGTCTCAATAGTTTCTAAAAGCATCTCTGTGTCCTTGTGGGTAATTAATTATTTTCTACCCTGCAACAAACAAAATAATACAAAATGCTCTTCCAGTCACACAAGATACGCAATATCACCTTCTTCAGATGCAGACAATCTTTTGGAATGGATAACAGTGACTCATTTCATCTTCCTTAAGACTTTTTCATTTCACATTGTTGTAAACAAACCATTTTTCATCGCCTGTGATTGTTCTTTTAAGAAATGGATTGTTTGAGTAGAGAACTGCAAAAATTTGTAGTGATTCATGTACCAAAAATTTTCAAATGTCTTAAAAACCTTACATGAAATATGTGGAATATCTCTATGATGTTCTGTATTATGTGACCTGGATTATTTTTAATTAGCATTTTGATTTGATCATCATCAATGAGAGTAGGCCTGCTGGAACATTCAGTCTTCTTGATCAAAATTTTGGTATTATTTATCATATGTACCCACCACAAGAAAATGCGATAAAAAAGAACAGTTTCTCTCTTCTTTTTTTTTTAAGCAATTTACACCAAGAAAATCAGGAGTGCCACTAGCACACAAGGGGTTACAGAGAGTGAAAGTAAGAGTAAAGAGGAGTGTTTGAGAAAAAGAAAAAGAAAAAGACGGGGATCAAGGTCAAGGCATCAGAAAATGTCGATTGACATTACATTTGAATATTTGAAGATTATTGTTATCAGGGAAGCAAGTGATAGGAAGGGAATTCCACTGTCAGGAGGTGTGAGATAAGATGATGTTGGAGTAGAAGAGATGGCTACATTTAGTCGTTTCAACAGTGAAAGGATGGGACCAAGATGCCAGTCTAGTAGCATGCTTAAATTCATGCAATTTGGGAACCAGTGAAAGTTGCTCGTCAGAGCAGTTGCCATGAAAGTATTTGTAGAAAAAGGACAGGGAAGCCACAAACACATCTTGATACCACTGTTACTCTATGCTCCCTTGGCAATTTCTATTGTTTTAAGAAAATAAGATAAAAAGAGTATGTGAAAATCCAATTTCATATGTTTGGGTTTTAATAAGATCCTAAAAATACTTTTAAAACAATAAAAAAAATTGCTGAATAAATATACAGTTATAGCAGTGTCAAGAGAAAAGCTATCCTCTAGAAACATCATTTTTTTTCAGGTACGTAGGCTAAACATGATCACAATTTATACCCCCTGAACCTAGAAAACCCCTTATAAACAGTACTTTCAAGTATTGCATGGTCTCTATAAATGGCATATATCTTTTTTGTTGTTTGTTCAATGTTTTTTTGTTTTCTGGAAATAAATGAGAATCAAATGATGAAAATGTATCTTATTTTCCTCCATTTTCACTTTTAGAATAAAAACATTTAAAATTCACAATCCACACATATGTTGTAAAGAAAGATACATTGAAATGTTAACTTTTACAATATGTATTTTTATTGATTTCATTCACATGTAAAATGAAATCTCAAGTTCAAACTCCATCTCTTGAAAAACACTACAAACTTTTGTTCCAACCTAATGTAAGTATATATTAAACTCAAGCAATGTAGAGGACATCTCAAAATAACAATTTATTTTTTTCCTATGGTTGGCTGCCAACATTTGTGAGTTTATTGAATTACTTCAAATAGTTTAATATTGTTTCAAGATGAACACCCAAATTATGTATTTTTCATAAAAATTTGGAATTTTTCCTCCAGATAAAATGATCCAAAAGAAGAATATATTTATACTGCCAACTTTATTTGTATTTTAATTCAAAAGTAGTTTAGATCAAGGGGTCAGCAACCTACGGAATGCATCCCACACATGGCATGCCAAGCAATTTCCAATGAAATAATGCAAACTCATAGCCACAGCCACAAATGACATCATGAAGTCCAAAGCAATAACTACTACAATGCAAAGATACTCAAAACTGTTCACTCTTTGGACTTCCATTAATAAGAAAAACTTAAGAAAAACTTTTGAAAACAATTTATTTCTATTAATGTGGTTTACATATTATTGTATATATTAGTATATAAAATATATTGTAAAACAGGAATATTGATCTTGACTTGTATAAAAATACATATGTTGTTGGCACACTGAATGATTTTAAAACCTTAAGTCGGCACATAGTCAGCAAAAGGTTGCCATATCCTGGTTTAGATGATTGATTTCATTATTTATATTCCTACAAAAACATTTCAACCAATCCATTCTGTTCCCTACTTCAGATATACATCCATATATCTATATGTAAATACCAAGTGTTGGTGTATCATTTTTCAGGTTGCATCAACCAATACTGTAAAACTTAACAAGGAATGAATTAGCTAAAACATAGTATTAACAAACAAAGAAACAAAGAAAATGAGTCCAAATTTGAACAATTCTTGGAATAAAAATGACTCCTCTTAAAATTACAGATTATAGTGTAGCTGATACAATATAACTGTAATATATGAGATGTAAAAAAATTAAATTGTTTTTTCATGATAACTATAAAAATAATTAAGACAAATAAGTGTACATAAATTTCTTGAATAATGATAACTGTGCTATTCTCTGCCATATCATATTAGTAAAACCATCTATTTCATCTCTCCATTTGGTCTTTTCCAAATTGTTTGATTCAATAGGCACTATTCAACCAACACTTTGCTCAACCTGCTATCCTTCCTTTTTATTCTATGTCTCACTCAGTCATTGTCTTAACTTAATCAGTTCTATATCTCTTACCTTGGTTTCTTCTTGTTCCATGTTAATCATTTTCTATCTCTTGGGGTTATTGCTCTTTCTACTGATCTGCGTGCTTTTCTGAGTTTATTTTTAAGTGAAATAGTTAACTTCATGAGCAATGTTGTGAAATAATGCAAATATACATTTCAATATAGCTTTATCATAATATATCTGAAAGACAATATTAATAAATTGAAATGACAAAACAGGATAACTTAGTTTTGCAACATGTTTCATTTGTTCCATCATTAACTTCATCCAATGCAAAATTTATACAGGTTTTGCTTAAGAAATCTCTGCTTTTGGCCCTTGATGAAGTTCTTGAAAGAACAAAATACATTAAAAAATAATTTTCCTATTTTGACATTTCAGTTTATTAACACACACATACATATTATATATATATATATATATATATATATATATATATATATATATATATATATATATATATATATATAGGAAGCATGGTGGAGTAGTGGATAGTGTCTCAGATTGAGGAATCAGAGAGCTGAGTTTGAATCCCAGTCGAATCCATTACATTCACTTACATGCTAATACCCTTGGGAAAGGTATTAATCCTCATCTCCCTCCAGCTACAAATAAATAGCAGGGCAGACTAGGTTCTATAGCCTTGGATGGCAACTGGTCTAGGAGAAAGTCAACTCTGAATTCAAAACCTGTGGAGGCTCGTTTGCACCACGTCTCTGTATTTGGACCTTCAAAAAGTGTGGTTGGTTCTGCACAAAGCTTTCACCATTATAATCAAATCATATGTGCTGGTGTCTGGGCTGTTGGTTCCTAGAAACTGAGATGCTTGACTCTCATATGTCGAATATGATGGGAGAATCCACCATATATGTGTGTGTGTATACATATATCATAGAAGACAGCACCTTATACTCAAATCTGCATATGTGTTATTCCAAATTCCACCAGAAATTGCATAAGTCATATGTTTATACTCTAACACCTCTTATTCAGCATGTTGGAATATGCTGACTATAATTTAAATCTAAGACATAATAAATTTTATACCTGAGGTTGGATTCAAATGAGGGCATTGAAAAACTTCAAGTTAACTTTACTTACAGGATTAGTAGTTAATGTATCCACAATTTTTTTGCTCAGATGGAATATATTACAACTTGTATATTACCTTTCTGCATTTCAGACTGAATATAAAATAGTATATTCTATCAATATCTTTTGATCATTCACATTTTACAGAATTTTTTGCAAGAGCAAAAAACACCATGATTGTCACAATGAATAGTGACATAATTGAACAAATCAAAATTTGGCATACTTTTCAGTAGTTAAGAAATATGACTATTTTCTTGTGACTGCTAAAGCTATGTATTTCACTTTACATATGGATAGTGTCATAACCTGCAGTTTTCCATATTTGCAAGATATAATTGTGTATACCAAATATGGTTATTAACTTTTCTATATACCTAATCTTCCTTTACTACTAATTCTTTCATTTTGAACTTATGACTCAAATTCTTCTTCACATCAGGGAATGTAAAAATACATTTTGTTGAAATTATATCATCGACTCAAAAAATTATTATAATTTTTATCTCTACCATGTTTAATCAAAATACAAGGCTTGGCAAGTGATTGGATGAAGCCTTGCAATACAGTATTCTAGTTCTATACACTTTGTTTTAGACTACAGAATGACTTTTTTTTTTAGTCTACATATTCATTTCCCCCCCATTTTTAGTGTTAATTGTAAAACCTTCTCATTGTTCCACATGCAATTCACAAGATTTGAGCATTCAAATAAGAAGTTGATATCCACCTGGTTACTAGTCAAACTATAGACTGAACAGCTAACTGCATTAACTCTCAGGTATATATAATATATGCTGTAGGTGAAAATGTCTTATGATAATCAATGCCAGAGATTTATAAATATTCCTTCATGACATACTGTTCCTTGTAATTTTTGTTGAATGTATTCATGGAAATTCATCAACACCATCTCCACTGCTATTGTACCTTCTGGTAAGGGAACAAGTTCATATGTATCATTTATCCCTTAGAGTGCTCATTTCATCTTCCACGGCTTTTTTTTTTTTTTGGCATTCGTTCCGTCTTTTAAGAACTTCTTTATGTTACCTTGAATTCACTGAGTGTTAATTCTTTTTGAGTGACAATGGTAGTAAAAGGATTAAATTCCAATGGAAGTGAATTTGATAGCATGAAAATTAATAAGCTGCCACCAACTATTTTTCTGATGATTTTAAAGAAGTGGCAGCTTTGTTTGTTCTTATCATAATCAGTGATGCTCTGCTCTGTTGATTTCTTCAAGTTAATTCTGGGTATAGAAAAATAATTTTTGTTTTCCCTTTGTACCTTGTTACTCTCTACCATTATTCTTAGCATTGCAAATAAACAAAGAAAATCTCCTCTTGTCCAGACACTGCACCAACTCCACAATGACATTGGCATTCTTTTCACTGTAATTTTCTCTTTCTGGATGATCTCGCATCAGTAATATAATACCCTACAACTTTTGAAATTATATATAACCCAATAATTTAACATACCCTAAACTTGTATTTGCTTTTGCCATGATCAAACAATAGGCAGGATCTACTTGAGACATTTTATTAGACTTTGCAGCAAAATAAACAAGACATCAATATTAGCAGCAGTTGTATTTACAAAGTTGCAAGTTATAATACCCACATTTGCAATAATGCAGCAAACTGACACAAGTATATATTTCAGTATGATATGATACACTCACACATACCAGATGTATATTATATATATTATAATGGGCAGCACCTTATACTCAGATTTGCATCAGTGTCATGTGTTAATGGAGCGCCATGGGAAATGTATGATTACATTCGATCACATTTATATTCCAATAGATTACTTGCCAAAGAGAAACTGAAGTCATACTCAGTTGAAAATTTTTACTGTGATTAAAGCAAGGATCCTTGGCCCACTATTTGACAGCATTTATTAATTACTGATCTCAACATTTCAGACATAGGTGAACTAAATTTTATTGCATGGTTGTAAACAAATTGTCCTTTTGGAGATATTAAACTGATGTCTGCTTGGGAAAATTTGACAAGTAGTAAAACAGTATTTTTTTATAAAATCTTTTTTCTATTCTTGCCAAGTTAAATGTAAAATTCCTTGTACAAATTAGTGTTTTAGAAGGGTACAAGTTTTTAAACATATTTTTCATATTGATAATATTAACAATTTGTATTATTTTCTGAATTGACGTTTTAAAATGATTCTGAATGAACACTGATCAGTTTTATGCTTAGCATAAGATAATATTACAATTCTAAAATGGAATTAAAAAAAAATTAATATTTGATAATTCATGCACAAATTTATTTAATAAAATACTTTATAAATAATTTTTCATTAAATCAATCAAACCAATGTTATGTCTATTTTGTAATATCTTTTTATCAAACATCCATTGTGCTTTCATTGAAGTTGTTTTAAATTATTAAAATTTAATGCTAAAAAAATTACTTAATTTGAAAGACTTATGAAAAACTGATAATTGAGTTCTGAATATATTAATTTACAAGATTAAATTTTTAATAAATATATGCTATTTATAAAAATACTTATTACTTTTTAAAATCACTTTTAAGAAGATTAATGCCATGCCCAATTCTACATCATTCATTGCTATAGTATTATCCAATTGTATATGGATAATCCTCTGTACATACACTATATAAGATGAAAACATTAAACATTCATTTAATTTAAATATGATTTTAATATTATTTATGGCAAACAATAAATTTGGTAAAAATTTTATAAAAAGTTAATATTTTTTAACCTTCACTTTTTGGGCAATGTTTTTAATATATTTTGCTATCTATATGAAAATTTAAATATATAAGTTTTTTACTGCTCCTAATTTTTTAATCATTACACACACAATAATTTTCCTAATTTTTACTCCTGATGATTACTTTCAATTGCTATTTTCTGCTCTTGTAAAAAAGGTTATATTTTAGTTACAAAATTGCTATTGATTCAGGTAAAATGATTTAGATTCATAGTGCTTCAGGGAATATAAGCAAGTGTTCAAATCTTGTCAACAACTTTTTAATTACTTTATAGCCATTTCAATTGCAATAATAGATTCAGAGTATGTTTACTATGAGCTTCAGATCTAATAGTATCAAATTATATTTAATATAAAAGGAGTGCTAAGAAGTTCTTAGAACAACCAAAGGATTTTTTAAAATTACTAATATTTGGTCAGATTTTAGTAAGTGGGATGAAATAAGAACTTATCAGCATCCCCTTGAATATTTCCCTTATGTTCACTGAAGTAATGGTTATCAAATCAATCTAGCAGATTATTACTATTGAATAGTAAATTTGATACTCCCGATATTTATGACTTTGTACCTAAACTAAGGTACATTTAATAAATCTATATAATAAATGCAAATGTCAGTGTGTCATTGTGTCACACTTTTTCAACTTTACTACTAGAGGCCATAGCCCAAAATATCATACCATTTTGGAATCAGGCTGACTCCATGAGCAACTTAAAAAAAATTCTGAGCTGAGTCTGAACATGCAATCCTGAAATTTTGGATTCCCAAGTTTTCATTACAGTTTATGTTTTTGGCATTTTTTTTACATTATTTTTTGTGATAATTTTTTTGTATAATAACAATTTTTATAACTTGAAAATAAATTCCGGAATAATCAAAGTTAATTGCAAAAGTCACCAATGAAATAAAAATAATTGTTTGTACAGAAAGTAAGGACCTACATACATCAAATTGTTTTTAAATTAAGTGGAAGCAGCAGAATTATCATAGAACTTTTAAAAGGTAAGCTTAAATGTTGATGTAATACTTAAATGCAGCAATCAATTTTGAGTTCTTCTGTAGTTTATTGTTATTGCATCTACTCCTCCCGACCTACTGGGCTGAATCAAGATCCCTTCACAGGAGCTAGCTTAAATGCCACCTGATAGGGTGGCTTTTAAGCTAGGAACTAATATATTTAATTCATTATTGACACAATGATTTATATTAAATAAATGATATTCCTATTTTTAGAATATATATGGTATAATATTTAAAAAATTTGAAGGCTTGGTGTAATCAAACTGATTTTATTTAATTTCTAAAATACCTAAAAAAAATGAATGTCTATCATCCAATGTTAAGACTAAAAAAAGATAATTCTACAACTGAAGAACCACCAGTGTTCCTGATGTGACAAGACATCAGGCAACCCTCTTTGACTGCTTCCTGACATCATGCCCTTAAAAATGCCTCACAAAAGTTTTATACCTATCCTCTGATAGAGTGTTCTATAAAATGATTTTTGGGTACATGAAAGGAGACTTGGATAGCTTCAGATCTTACATGGTGAAAGCTTCTTTCTCAGCCTTCTTCAAACACACTTCCACCTAAAAATCAGCACTGGAGAAAATGGGCAGGAACAAAGTTGCAGGTCCTGATGGAATTGAATCAGAAATGCTCTCAACCTGAGATGAATTCAGAAGTAATAAATGAAATATACAACAGTGGCCACATACTTCACTAAATCCATCTTTGTAGCATTAGATTAACAGATTAGGTGCAAATGGATAAGAACTCCATAGGACAATCAGTCTAATGAACCTCATAAGTAAACTAATGATGCATAACCTGATGAATAGAAAGCAAAGCAGAATTAGAGCAGAAATAAGACAAGAGAACAGTAAGGCTATACAAATGCAAAAGGATGTGCTCTTGTGTTTTCTAGATTACACAAAAGCATCTGACAAGGTACAGCACAAGGATCTATTTGAACAGCTGGGAAAGCTAGATCTATTTGGAAAAGATGATACAATAATCCAGTACTTATATTAGGAGCAAACCATTTGTATACAGATAGAAAATAAAATGAGTAGCTTTGAAAAAAATAGAAAGGGGCATGTGACCAGGATACACAACATTTATGGCGACATCATCCCAATGGAACTGAAGACTCTACCCGGACTTATTATCAGCAGGTGTAATCTTAACAATATAACATATGCAGATGACACTGTGTTGATAGCTGAATCAGAATGGAAACTATAGGACCTCCTAGACAGGTGGTAGAAGAAAGTGAGAAAAAATGACTATCAACTGCAAAAGGAAAGAAAATATGGTCATCAGCAAGAGAAAAAGTCAGAGATGTAAGTTACAAACTGGAAATATAAATATCAAGCAGTTGCAGAACTTCAAATATCTGGGAAGCATTTTAACAGAGGATAGGAAATGCAACACTGAGATTTGAACACACATTGAACTTGTGAAAGAAGCATTCCAAAAGCTAAGCAAGGTGCTGAAAAATGGAAAAATTTCATTAGAAACAAGAAAAGAGTACTGGATTGCTACATGGTATCTATCCTCTTATATGGCAGTGAATGTTCAAAAAAATAGAAGCATCAAAAAAAACAAAAACAAAAAAAAAACAGAAGGATACTGAAAATTCCATGGGTGAGATGAGTAAGTGTTATGGTGTTGGACCATAGAAAGATAACACAGACTCGGATATAAGGTTAAAGAGTATATACTCGGAAAAAAGTATTACAATGGTAAACGTGGACAGGAGAGTACTTTCTCTCACTGGTGTCTTCTCCAACTCATAGTTGGTAGCCACATTATATAAGTGTGGAAAAGTCCATTTGTAGGTAGGTTAGGTTTCCACAATACCCACCTTCCAAGCCTTTTACTTGGTAAAAGGGTTAATACCTTTTCTTCTTGGAGTTGATTGTCAAAGGTTCGGTAAATTTCCTTTTTCTCCCCGACCTTCTTTGTTCAGGTGTATGTTGCAGGGGCTCGAGGTTAAATGTGTCATAAATGATCTTGATGGGTTCTTCCACTTCATCCTGTGTGCTGTTAGAGTCTATTTCATGCCATTTTTTAATTTGATTAAGATGTCTTTTATGTGTATGTCTTGGTCCTTGTATTATATACACCATTTCGCCAATCCTGCTAGTGATCGTGCCCTCCTCCCAGTACAGCATATTCTTCCGAAAACTTTTAAAAAAGATTTTCTGACCTGGGAGAAATCGTTTTTTTTTTGGTCCTTTTTCCATGTTACATATTCTTGACTGTTTAGGAATTAATTTGTCAAACATGGATCTCACCTTCCTGGCAAACATGATTTCTGCCGGTGAGCAAGTTGATGGTGTATTCGGGTTTGGCATTATGCGATAAACTTGCAGAAACTGCTGTAATGCTATGTCCTTGAGCTTTTTTAAATGCTCTTTTCATCATGTCAACGAATCTCTCTGCCTGCCCATTAGATCTAGGGTGGTATTGAGGCATAGTTATGTGCTTAACTTGGAAGATGTCGCAAAAGTTCTTAAATTCTGCTGAAGTAAACTGTGTGCTATTGTCGCTGACAACACAGTCCACTACTCCAAATTTCGCAAACAGCTCATGTAGGAAACTGATTGTTACAGCTGTTGTTGGCCTCTTGCATCTTAAAACTTCTGGCAACTTGGAGTTACTGTCAACAACAATTAAGTAATAATAATCGTCAATCAGCCCAGCAAAGTCGATATGTATATGTGACCAAGGCTGGTCCGTTTTCGGCCAGGGTTTGAAAGTGGTAGGTGTTGCTTTGTCCACCAAGATGCATCCTCTGTATGTGTTAATCATTTCCACTATGTTCTTGTCCATCACCAGCCAATAGACATAACTCTGCATGAGACTTTTCATACGGTTTCTACCGGGGTGTCCACCGTGAAAATCTTTCAAAATTTGTTTCTGTAATTTTTTCGGAATTACAACTCTTTCACTGTATAATAAGACATTATCACACAGCGAGTAGACATCTGACATGCTATTATCTTTTGTTGTGATTTTTTGTTTTATCTCGCAAATAAAATCATCTTCTAGCGCTTCGTTTTTGATTTCCGACAACGTTACAGGTAAATCCCTGACGGTATTCACTATTACTGATTTTATTTCACAGTCTCCTTTTCAATTTGGCTGTATGCTTTTTCAGTGGGTAGCAATGTTCTTGATGTGTGTGCTATAGGTTTATGTGTACCGTCCGTCATAATATGTAAGATACACGCCCCGATGCCGTACGAACTCGCATCGCAAGCCACAATGATATCCTTTTAGGGTTAAAGTGAGTCAAAAATAGTTCTGATGTTAAAATATTTTTTATTTTTTCGAAAGCTGACTGGCACTCTGTTGTCCAGTTCCCACTTTTTCCCTTTTTTAACAATTCATTGAGAGGAGCTCGTAGCTCATGCATGTTTTTTTATGAATACTTGATAATAGTTGGCAAGTCCCAGAAAACTTTGGAGCTCGTTGACGTTTTTTGGTGCAGGCATATTTTTGATAGCTTCTGCTCGCCACGGGTCAGGTCGTCTTCCATTCTTATCAATGATATGCCCAAGATACCTTATTTCATTCATATAAAAATCACATTTCGATTCTTTTACTTTGAGACCAAAATCCTGAATTCTCTCAAAAACCTTGTGGATATGTTTGCAATGTTCCTCGATAGATTTGCTTGCAATTACAATGCCATACAGGTAGGCACACACAAAGTCCAAGCCACCCAGCATGGTATCCATGACCTGCTGAAATATAGCGGGTGCAACTTTGACCCCAAAAGCCAATTTGTCAAACTTGTATAAACCCCAGTGGGTGTTGATAAATAAGAGTTTTGTCCACTCCTCCTCAACAGGGATTTGAAGGTATGCATCGCTTAAGTCCAATTTGGAGAATATTTCCCCACCATTCAGTTTATTAAATATCTCCTCTGGTGTGAGGAGAGGGTAATGGTAATCTTTTAAAGCCACATTGAGGCCCGTTGAAAAATCTGAACAAACACGAATTTGGTTGGACTCTTTTCTTACGTATACAGCGGGAGCAGCCCATTCGCTAAATCTCACTTTGGATAGTATACTGGCATTTTCTAGTCGGTCTAATTCTTTGTTAATTTTCTCTACTGCAGCAAATGGGACATTTCTTTTGCTTTTGAAAATGGGTTGAACATTTTCTTTTAGTTCAAATCTGGCTTTTGTCTTAATACATTTTCCTAGCCCAGCCGAGAAAACTTTGGGAAATTTTCCTTTTAATTCGTTTTTCAAGTCTTGGGCACCTGTTGTCATATTTTCCACTTTTTGGCAAAAATTGTTGATTGGTTGATCCCACAACTTAAACCGTTCCATCCAATCTGTTCCAAACAAAGTTTTTATGTATGAAAACTTTTAATTTCTTTGTGATGCCATTTAGTGTTACTGGTAACGTTAACTCACCTTCAAATTTGATTTTGTCACCGGTTACTGTCCAAGCTGTTTTGTTTGCCTTTGTCATCGTTGTTTTTTTTAATTTCCTCCAAGTATGAAGATTAATGATTGAGAGATCTGAGCCAGAATCTAGTTGTAGCTTAACTGTTTTGTTTAGAATGTTAACTACAACGTATTTTCGTAGATTCTTATCTACTTTTTCATTTGATATAGTTTGTCTGACTCTATTTCTGTTATTCCTTTTATTTCTACAGTGCGCCCCTTTGTGGTCAATTTTGACACAATTATTACATGTCTTGTTTCGGTAAAAACAGTCTGCTGCCCAATGTTGTCCACCACAATGTCTGCATGGACTTGGGGGTAATTTTTGTTTCTCACAGGGTTGTCTACTTTTAAATTGTGAATGAGCGTACTCTTTGCTTTCTTTACCTTTTTTAGGGGAGTAATTTTTTGGTTTGTACTTAATTCTCCTAACATACGATATGCCTGATTCCTGGATGTTTTTGGAATTGCTTTTCACACTGATTACTTGCTGGAAATCTTCCACTGGTTTTTGTAATGTGAGACCTGGTTCACTCTCTAACCTTGATAAAACTCTCCGTCTAATCTCCAAGTTTTTAGCAGAGACTAAACCTTGGGCAAATATTAAACATTTGAAATCGTCAGCTGTCAGTTCAGCCAAACGAAAATTGTCACAGTGCTTATTAACAATGGACGCAAATGTAAGATAATCCTCGTCATCCTGTTTTGACAAGTTAAAACACTTCCATCTCTTGTGAAATAGAGTTGTATTAGGGCTAAATAATTCAGACAAAAGTTTTACTGATCATCGAACCCCAATTCATTTGTTTTCTTTGGAAGAATGTAATCGACAAACTTACTATATTCTGCTGTTCCCAACTTTCTCAAAAGTAAGTGAACTTTTTTAGTGTTCAGCCAATCCTCACAATCAACTGCAAAAAGATCTTCATATCTTCTATAGAAAGCTTCAAATGTTTTATTTTCTTCAAGAAGATAATTAAATGTCTCCATAGAATTCCAAATTGTGTTGTGAGAAAATGCAGTGTTGTTTTCACTAACATCCTTTTTACCAGATGTATTTAGAAGTAATTCTTGCAATTTTTCTTCCTGTTCTTTTTGTTGTAGAAGCAATTTTTCTTCTAACTTTTGTTGTTGTTCCTCAGTCCTCTGTTGCTGCTGTAGTATATGTTCCTCAGTCTTCTGTTGATGACCAAGTTGTGCTTTCATCATTTGAACAATAATTGCTTTAAAGTCTTCCATAATGACTTAAAAAAAAAAAAATTTAGACAATTTTTTCTTCAATAAGAGGGGGAAAAGAAAGTAATTCCTTTCCTTAATATTTCCCAGTTCTGGTTGGTAATACTGTAAAAAAAACTTTTTTTTTTCTAATACAGTCTGAGTGTTTCAATTTTTCTCTAAGAGGAGAGAAAAAAAAATTTGCATAAACAACCACGCTACCAAACAGAAAATATATTTTTCCTTCTTTTTTCTTTTTCTCTGAGTAGTTAAGAGAAGCAAAGAACAATTATAGCACGAAGGGGGGAAAAAAAAATCTTTCTTACAATTTTTCACTAGTAAGTATTTTCAAATTGTTGGTTTTACATGGATTGAGTAAATATTTCTTTTATACTTTTCTAAATATATCCAACGTCCACATCTGTGCCTTTTCTCGTATTTATATTGTCTGTTATTTGGTTGGTGTGTCCGTTTTTTTTTTAGCAGTTGTGTATTAACATACAACTGTTGTATATGTAGTTTTCTTTTGTTTCGCCAGAGTTGAGGTTAACACACTGGGATCTTTAGACATCTTTAGAATTATGGTGTGACCCTTTTTCCTCTTTTAGGTAAAGGTTTCTCTTTGGTTCTTCAGTTGTTATGGTTGGCAAGAGATATTTTTGATCTTTCCTTTGTGTAATTCGGAATATCACGTCACAAGTTGTTATGGTCAGCAAGAGAGGATTTTATTCTTTCCTTCCGAGTAAGTTCGAATGCCTCGTCGCCAGTTGTTATGGTGTTGGACCATAGAAAGATAACACGGACTCGGATATAAGGTTAAAGAGTATATTCTCGGAAAAAAGTAGTACAACGGTAAACGTGGACAGGAGAGTACTTTCTCTCACTGGTGTCTTCTCTAACTCATAGTTGGTAGCCACATTATATAAGTGTGGAAAAGTCCATTTGTAGGTAGGTTAGGTTCCCACAATAGTAAGAAACAAAGAAGTCTTAAAAAATGGCAACAGAAAGAACGTTTACACAGAATCAAGGAGGGATAGCTGAAATTCCTTGTACACATAATGAGGAAGGGGGGCTAGTGAAAATTTAACACTTACAGGGCATGAGGGCAAGAAAGATAGGGAGAGGCAGTGAGCCACTTACCTGATGAGTTTGTATGAATGGATAGCAGAACAAGTGGCAGAGGCAGAGGCATTAGCAAGGGAAAAAAACAAATATGGTGTTTAATTCTGTAAGCAAATAATGACTTTGCTTCTTTGAGGATATGCCTACACTCATTACAAAGAGGTATCTGTTATAATCAGACTTGTTGCATTGGTATAGCCAGAATAAGTGAATCCTGTGGGCTATAGCAGCTGAACAGGCAAGAGAGAGCCAAGGAGAAGCTTGTGATTTCATTTTTGTATTTCCATGTTGGCACAAAAGCTTCAATGCTAGCTTTCATCCAGGAAGAGACCCCAGTGGTAAATTTCTCAACAGAATGATGAAAAACATCATTTCAAGGAGAATCAAAAAGAAAATCATGAACTGAGTTCTAATGAGTGTGTTGGTAACAGAAATATGTTCTGTCATAGGGGGTTCTTGCCTAATAGGTGAGTGAAAAGAGATATTTAAAAGACACTATCGCATGGTCACAAAAATTCCTTATCAATGATCTTGTAAAAAGCAACAAACAAAATACAATCAATACCCCTAACTTGTTTTTGTTTATTTATTTTACATTTATGTATCAAATGTCATAGGGCAGGTGCCTAGTATCATGTAATATCATACAAAAGTGAAGCAACTCAGCATAACAGATTCTTCCAGTGGTTAAAAGACCTTTGAAGTGAAGTTGAGCCATATCATCTCAATCACTATCCACAGCTCCCTGATATTTGTAGGTGCAGGATTTTGCTTGCAAATATACTTCCTTATTGAATTGATATTTGCTTGACTAGGATTATATCAGGTAATAACATTCTGGGAAAAATCTTCAGAATGCTTCTCAAAACAATTCTGGATAACAAGCCGAATGACAGAGTTCATTATCATGCTGGTAAAACCTATTGTTGATCAGGAACATGGTGTCTATGAATGGTGACAAGTGGTTACAAAGCATACAATATTGTGGTCACCAGTCAATGATGTGTTTAAGCAGGTCAGTGAACCCAACATATTCTACATGAACACATTCCACCCAGTTATGGAACCACCATCAGTCTTCTTTGTTGATAACTAGGAGTTAGTGCAATACCTGAATCCTACCATCAGCCTAAAACAACTGAAACCATGACTCACTAAACCACACCACACACTGCCAGTCTTTCAGGGTCAAATTAGCAATATCACAAGCCCAGGTGAGACACTGTGTCCATTTAAATTTTTATTTTTATTTTTTTTTCTCTCCCCCTACTCATCAGTGTGCTCGACCATAGTAACACATTTTGTCCCAATCATTCTAACTTATTTGATCGTTTAGTTAGAAATCCTGGTTCAAAAGAAAATTCAGAAAAAAATGGAAAATTGAATGTCTTTGGCTAGATGCGAAAGTGTCTCGTCAGTATTCTCATGATGTAGTGGCCGCTTCTTCTTGCTTGATATATTATGTGAACTTGGAATTGTTTTCGCTGTTTCTTTCTCCTGTTGTTCTCAACTGTATTGAAAGCATGCCTGCCAAGCCCACTATTTGGTGAGGGCAGAGGGTTGGCCGTTGATTCCCCCCCTCCACCAGGTCAATGCTTGGACTTAAGGTAAGCCAAAAATTCACTTGCCATCATGAGGAAGAAAGTGGACAACCACTTGCTGCCCTGTGTGAGTATAATTTCGCTCTACCGAAAACTCATTTACATTTTTCTAATTTTTCAATTCTTTATTTTTTTTTTCTTTCTTTAAATTTTTATTTTTTATTTTTTTCTCTCCCACTACTCGTCAGTGTGCTCAACCATAGTAACACATTTTGTCCCAATCATTCTAACTTATTTGATGGTTTAGTTAGAAATCCCTGTTCGAAAGAAAATTCAGAAAAAAATGGAAAATTGAATGTCTTTGGCTTGATACAATAAATCCGGATAACCTTATTTTCTTCAATCTCTTTTTAGAATTGACAATGGGACTTATACTAAGTTAAAACTTAATGTTGTGAAAGGGTAAAATCCAAGTGTCAGCCAGGACTCTTTCCCAATTACCCCCCCTTATCCTTCCCTCTGTTTTTGTTGTCCTTGTATGTGTTATATGTAATAGGAGTAGGTAGTCTTTCCTACTGCCCGGTCAACACTCCTCCCACTTCTCTTGGACATGAGTAGAGGCTTATGCCTTGTTTCTTGTTTAGGAAGGGGTTCCTGGTACTCTTTCTCTCTCTGGCCTCTGTATTAGTGCAGCTCTGTTTCTCCCGTGATGTGTGCAGTCTGTGGCATCACCTCTTCATTCTGAGGGTACACGGTTGACAGTTCTCTGGTTGCTGTTTCCGACTGGTAGTTAGGAGCCCTAACTCTTGCATAGCATCTTGAGCGTCCGCTCTGATCAACAGTTGTATAATACCAGGGTGTTTGTAGTGCCATGTTGCGCATGGAAAGGTGTCCCTGCAGTCAACTCCATTGGGCAACCCTGAGGCCACATTATGATGCAGTTTGTGCCAACTGCTCTCTGCCCACGTCATGGTCGAAACCGTCTTATTCTTTTACTTCAGGCCTTCTCAACTTCCAACCAAAATGCAACATGACTTACAAAAACCGAAAAATTAATCCTAAACCAGCCACTCAAAAATCACCTAAACCCCTTAACATTTCGTTCTCCAACATCCGTAGCATTAGAACAAACTTCTGCAGTATGGAATCTTTCCTCACTGCAAACTGCCCAGATATACTGGCTCTCTGTGAGACCAACCTTGTCTCGTCTATCCCCTCCTCTGATCTCTCAATCCCAGGCTACCTTCTTCTCCTCAGAAAAGACTCTCTAACCCACATGCATGGCCTTGCTGTCTGTCAAGGAACATCTCCCTCTGGCAGAGACGGGGTTATATGTAGCCCACTCAATAGAGCCTCAGTTCTAAGAGGGAAGTCGAGTATGGGTACACCGGAAGAGTCGAGCGTCGAGTTGAATGAAAATTTCCGAGCAAAGCATTCAGCCTTGTCGGTAGAGGAGGTCAGGACTTCAAACTGGTTGAATAAAGGAGGTATAGAGGGCTTGCAATTGTTCAATACGCTCTTGCAGAGACGTCAGTAATCTTTAGAGCCAAATTTGTGAGATGCAATATGCTCCTTCATCTGAGCCGCAAATAGTGACTTAGCATCGTTGAGGACACGCTTACACTCATTACAGGTGGAGGCAAAGAGACATCTATTGCAGTCAGACATGTCGCTATGGAATAGGTGAAAGTAGTGGTTCCTATGGGCGATGGCGGCTGAGCAAGCAACGGAGAACCAGGGGGAGGAGCTCGACTTGACCCTATATATCCTTGATGGGATGAAAGCGTCGATTCCAGCTTTATAGGGTTTGGCATGCCAGCCTTCTTCGTAAGCTCAAGTGTTATGGCATTACGGGTCTGTTGTTTGACCTAATACAATCATTCCTGTCAAACCGTGAATTGAAGGTCGTTCTCAACGGATTCTCCTCCAGTTCCTATCCCACGAACACAGGTGTTCCTCAAGGCTCCATCCTAGGCCCCACTCTATTCCTTATCTACATAAACAACCTCCCTGATGCCATAAATTCCCAAGTTGGCATCTACACGGATGACACCACTATAGGCTCCAGAGGCAGATATGCAATATAATTGGCCCTGCTCTGGCATCTCGCCTACAGTCACTTTCTCACAGATGCGCCGTCGCATCTCTCTGTCTGTTCTATAAATACTTTCATGGTAATTGCTCCGAGGAGCTGCATTCGCTGGTTCCCAGACTTCATGAGTTCAAGCACCCTACAAGGCTGATTTCCCGCTCTAACCCCTTTACTGTAGAAACTCCTAAATGTAGTTGTCTCTTCTACTCTAATAGCTTCATGTTTCACACCTCTTGCCTGTGGAACTCGCTTCCCTATTCCAATTTTTCCTGAGAGCTATAATCTCCAGCTATTCAAGTGTAATGTCAATCGACATCTCCAATTGCCTTGATCTATCCACTACCCTTCTCCTCATACTCCCTTCTATCACTCCTATCTGATCTCGCTCTATATTTTCTGTAACCCCTTGTGTCCTAGTGGCTTCCCACCTTGCTTGGGGTGAAATGCTTAAAAAAAAAAAAAGAAAAAGTGTTCTAGTATTAACCAGGGCACTGGTTAATATTATAACACTGGTGGGTTGCCTGCTCTCATAATCCATAGCAGCTAAAGAATGTTGCTAGATATGCATATGGTACTTTCTACATTGAATATGGATGTGAATTATGCCAGTGTCACTTGTCTGTTACAACAATTCTAATTAGATGCCTCTTGTCACAATTATTACAGATCCATGGTCAGCCACTGTACTGACTATGGTGGGCAGTAATATCTTTCATCAGACATTCCTGGTTTACTCACACACTATAGATTAAAAGATGCTAATTTCAAAAATGGAATGTCCCATCTGTTTGGCATTCACTATCATACTCCATTTGATAATTCACACTGCCTTGCTTGATTTTTGCCAGGTCGGTATGAAGGTATTCTCAGTATCAGGAAGTCCTAATTTCACTGATTTACCAACAATTTTGCCAGATGAAAATCTCATCTTTCCTGATTAAACTTGTTGCCTTTAGTAAAAAAAAGAAACTAAAATAAAATAAAAACTAGAATACATTAGTTTCAATATTAATATCACAAACCTAATGAATGATAGTTCTTGATAGTTTATTAAAGTAATAAAAAACTGTACAATGTTATTCAAGTAAAGCATATAAACTGAGTACTGTTCTTGGATGGGATTGAAAGTACTTGGGAAAATAAAAAAAATAACCAAAACTATGGCGTCTTTCTTACTCAGTTTTGTAACAGCACTAAGATTTTGATCTGTGTGAATTTTAGAGGGTTAAAATAAATAGACATAATATATCTGTATTATTCAACCAAACATGCTCAAGTCAAGATATACTGCTTAAATATATATGTTCTGTTAATAGGGGGCTACCATCTATACCACTAATTTAACTGGGATTCTATCAGGCAATATCATTCAGGGAAAATTCTTCAGAATGCTTTTCATGGCAATAATAAGATCATTCATTAATGGTGTATTTATTTTTATTCTTTTTAGTTTAGAAACAAGAAAATATTAAAAAATACACAAGTAATGGTGCCTATAACTGAATCAGAAAGTCTAATATTAGCTTTGGAAATATTTCTATTTCTAAATTAATAACATGTTTATTACACATCAGTGGACATTAAAATTATAAGGACAGGAAAATAAAAAAGTACAAGATATCAGATTTTATGAGACAAATATATACACTTTAAGGTAGCATCTTGGTGAATATTTTATTAAATGTAGGCTGTTGATTTTGCATAATAATATCTTCTAGGGTTTTGAGTCATTCCTTGCATTGGTTACTGTAGTGTATTTTAATATTATCTACTAATATTTATATTATGTTGATAGTTGTATTTTAGTTGTTCATGATGTTCTTGTCAATATAATAATTGTACTGAATTTTTACAAGTGACAGGTCAACCTGCAAGAGAGAATGGTGCATTTGTGCCAAATGTAAAAATTTAATGCTATTCTTTAATTATTAATATTGGAGATGAAATGTCCTAGAGGTTATGAGAATTCATAAACAATTTTTTTAAATTAGAGGGATTTTTGAGATCCATGTTGTTGGTAATTATTAGATTAGATATTTTAAACTTTTTAGTAATAAATCTAATGTATTTGTTAGGATCACTGAGTAATATATATATCGACAAATTATATTTTTAATTGCTTTTTCATCCTGTTTATAATTATAATTGGTTATAATAGAATAAATTAATGGTGTGTTTATTATTGTTTGCATAAGGCTAATGTCTTGTGTTATTTTTCTCAATTTCTTTCAAGGCTAATTTTATTTTTTCATCAACAATATGGTTAGAGAAGTTGTTTCATGTTGTTAATTCATTATAGAATAATGTGACCAAAGAAGAGATTATTTTGGCCCTGTAAAATAAGTAAAATTATAATAAGTAAAATTATAATAATTACAGTTTACTGATAATCGGACAACTAAGTTCCAAAATTCAATTCATTAGATCAGCCAAAATTTTAATCTTATGATTTGGTGAAGTTGAACTCATGTTTCATTTCTGTCAGCAGTTTTCAAATCATGTCTAGGCTAAAATGATGCCTATTCATTGGTGATAAAAAGTTTTAGTATGTTCTATTTAAAATATAGATATATCTCTTCCAAAAGTTTGAATTCTTAATGTAAATCTACATTAAAGATAAATTTTTTATTCTTTTTGGAATATACTTTTAAACTGAAAATTAAGTAATTATTTGTTCACTTGTATTTCCTTTCCTGACAACTTTTATAAATATAGGGTGTTCCAATAACTTGGACCAATTTTAAATGTGATTTAAGTTTAAGCATCTAATGATTTTTTCTTTTTCTTTCAGACTTGGTAAACATTTGGGTGATATTATTTTTCACACATAATTGCCATGGCTTAAATAATATGATCCAATAGAGAAATAAATAAATTTTCACCAATAACACTGATTTATTTACTGCTGACTTTGATATGACTTAATGAAACACCCTTTATATGATTTAAAATGTGCTATATTCATCAGGGAAGAGTGCTCAGTATCAAAAATAGAGCATTCATAGACATAGTGTGGATATAGGAATAAACACTGTATAGTGACTATCAGTTTCAATTTCTGAAAATTGCATTGAAGTGTGAAACTGACAGGCAGCATGCAGTGTTGATTAAAATATATTCAGTCTCTCTTTATCTCTCTCTCTCTATATATATATATATATTAGGTTGGTGCAAAAATAATGTCGTTTTCTCACAATAATGACGTAATAATGCCGTTTTTTGACGTATTTTTAACGTCAAAAAATGACATTATTACGTCATTATTTTGCACCAACCTAATAACATATGTGAGAAAACGACATTATTTTTGCACCAACCTAATATATTACAATTTTCTATATTTATGGGGGAAAAGTGCTCAGTATTGTGGACACTGCATGGTGATTGTCAATTTCATGCCTTAAGTAATTATTAAACTATCATGGAATGTTGATATACATATTAAAAAAAAAAAGAGAGTGAGTTACAACTTTTTTATTTTTCTCCAGAAAATCTTGACTTTAACTTGATCAGGGTAAATTAAGTATTGAATAGATGCTGTCCTATGTTTAATAAGCTACTTCCTGTAATTTCACCAAGGTGTCTGGTATCCTATTTTTACTGTAGATAGATTGCTAAATCCTTGACTAAGCCGAATATAATGATTGTATATAATTGCATCTCACAAGAATGTTTCCTCAATAATATATGGAACGTGAACATGTGGAAAGAAATTTACAAAAATTAATGGTTAATAAAATTCTATCATTAATGAGCAACATTAAGATATACCACCATTTAAATAGTATATTTATATTGTCTTAAGAATAAGGAATACATTTAAGTAATTATCTAATTCAAATGAAATGATCCCATGATATGGGTGTATTTTTTTTAGCCCTTTATAATCAGTAACTCTGACTTCATATAGCACCTAGATATTGCATCAACTGCTTTGATCAAATTTTATGTTCAAAATTTTACATTGCTTCAAATTTACTTCAAAGAAAAATATCAAAGAGTATTTGTGATAATTACAGTTTACAGATCTGTGCCAAGTTACACAAAATACTGATCTTTTCAAATTACCTATCTAAGTGTTCAAGAAAGTGAAATATGTTTTGAAGTGAAAATTATCTTGCATTATATATGTACTCACTGAAGTATGCATTATATATAAAGGAATTATATTTTAAAATTTTAGTTTAGAAACAGGAAAATATAAAAAAAATACACAAGTAATGGTACCTATAACTGAATCAGAAAGTCTAATATTAGCTTTGGAAATATTTCTGTTTCTAAATTAATAACGTGTTTGTTGCTCATCAGTGGACATTAAAATTATAAGGACAGGAAAATAAAAACGTACAAAATATCAGATTTTATGAGACAAGTTAATATTTTCACAATAAAATTAAAAATGATGTTGGTAAAATTTTCTGGATATGTTTATTAATATGAGCAATATATCCCGTGAGTTTCAGCAAATATCTAATCTTATCAAAAATATTTATAACTTGTTCAGTTCAAGTTTAATTATGCAAAATGCAAGATAAATTCTTTTTGTAAGTAAATCCAAAAGATATAGATAGAAAAAAAATGATTTGATTAATGTATCTCATATACCGCAATAAATCATTATTTTATATGTTAATATGAACTCCTTGACATTCAATAACCTTTATCAATTTTTCATTCATTGATTTTATTAACTTTTCTACTGTTTTAACTTTAATACTATTTGCAGTAGTTTTTATTGTTTTTCAGAGATCTTCTTTGCTTGAATATTGTTTTCCTTTTTCTTATACACCTTTTTTTTAATGATTGGGCTAAAGTTTTCTATTGCATTAATACCTAGAGAGGCTGGGTCATCCCATTAATTTGGTGTCTTTGAAAAATGTAAAGAGTGTTTTGCATGAAGATACTTTTTAGGTTAAAGCTCCTAAGTCATGCCTTGCACTACTCAAAACATTTTTTTTATAAGCATATCACCCCCAAGCAAGGCATGGGTGCAACTAGCATGCAAGGGGTTACAGAAATTGGGAACAGGTGTAAAGAGGGTGTTTGAGGAAAAGATATAGAGAAGGACAGATCAAGACATCAGAAGATGTTGATTGACATTACATTTGAATATTTGAAGATTCTATCAAGGAAGCAAGTAGGAAGAAGGGAGTTCCACTGACAGGAAGTGTGATAGAAGAAGCTGTTGAAGTAAAAGAGACAGTTACATTTAACCAGTGAAAGGGTGGAACCAAGATGCCAACTTAGTAGCACGCTTAAATTTATGTAGTTTGGGAACAAGAGAAAGTAGCTTGTCAGAGCAGTTGCCATGAAAATACTTGTAGAAAAGACATAGAAAAGCCACAGAATGTCTGTGAGAGAGTGACTGTAGACAAAATGCCAGATCAAGACCTATCACATTGCTTATCCATCTCTGTATTTTGTCGAGGACCTCAAGATGAACAGCAGGGTCACCAGACTATATATACCAGCATTATTTAATGCAAGGATGAATGGTTGGTTTGAAGGCTGGACTCAGGCAAGAAAAACCTTCTGGAGTGACACAGAGAATCAACTTTCCCTGTAGTAGATGAAGCAATTGATTCAATGTAGTCATTCCACATTGTCAGTGGAAAGCCTGAGGCCAAGCAGGTGCAGGGAGGCGCTCTCATGGAGTTGTGCAAAAGCCATTCTGATGAGAGGCAGGGAGGGTTCTCTATGGTGAGTAAATGAGAGAAGTTTTATTTTGGAGGCATTAAAGTTTACAAGCCATTTCCTGCTTCAGTCAATCACAGATTGGATGTTGTTTTCGAGACCAACAGCCAGGTTAGTTTTGACAGCAACGTTGGATTTATTATTGAGTCAGGAGTAAATAGTAGTGTCATCTGCGTAGATGCCTCCTTGGGAACTGAGGACATCAGGAAGATTGTTGATGAAGATCAGAAACAGTGCAGGACCAAGGATAGAGCCTTGAGGAACACTAGCACTTGTATGAAAGGAGAACTCGTTTAGGATGGCCTTCATTCCACATTTTGACAGGAATGATTGTATTGTTAAATAATCATTCTGTAATGCCATATCCCTGAAGCTTACAAAAATGGCTGGCATGCCAAACCCTATCGAATGCTTTAAGGATATCAAGAGCCACAGCTTGTCAAGGAATTTGCACTAAAAAATTATACATTACACTTACACTAAATCTCTGAATCATCAACAATGAAGGAACCTATAATTCTACTACTTGCAATTCTAGTCTAAAATACTACTCCATCTTCCTTTCTTTTGCCTTCTGTTTTGTGTTGGTTAACTATTTCCATGCAGGACCCACCCTTTAACTTATACATTAGGTCAATCCAATATAGTTCTACATTCATGACAATAATTAGTTAAAAATTCAATTTTCAATGACCTCTTTGACCAACTTAAATCTTTAATGTTGAGTTAAAAGGTGCCATCATGTCTAACAAATATTCTTAATACTCTGCATCTTTTCTGTTTCTATTTGTAATGTCAGTTTCTTGAAATATTTTTCTGATTTCTTTTTTTGTTCATTACTCTTTTAGCTTTTCTTAAATTAAATTCAGGTTTTTCTTTTTTTTACCCTTCATTTACCAATGCTTTCAATTTTGTTTAATAATCTGTTCAATAATTTCACAATTTTCATTGTTGTTCTCCCATCACTTAATAAGTTTAAAATATATTGCTGCCCTTTTGAAATTATATCATTCTTATGTACCATGGTAATTTTTATATCTCTGAAGTTAACTACACAATTATATATATTTATTGACAATATGATGAACAATGCTTGAGTTGCATAATAAAATCTCACACCACCAAATAAATTATTGTAAATATTTCTAACAAAACATTATAAGCTAAAATCCACATGTTATATTTATCATATAAATAGAAACATATTCTGAAAATTTTAACTAAATCAGTTCCTTGGTATACATTTTATTATGAAAACAAACTTGCATAGTAAAATCTGACATAGTGTAATTAAATACAGTAAAATCAATAATTAATTTTATGAAAATAGCAAAAGAAGCTCCATCATCTTTCTATTTATTTTTGAAAATCAAGAGACGATGAAAATACAAGACATTATCACAGAATATATTACAAGTTAGACTGCATTATGCACATATCACCAGACTGGAGTAGAAAGAGAGAAAATGCATCTTCAGCGATAGGAGATGTACTATTACCAAAGGCTATATTTGGTTTCCTACAGCATTTTTTAAAGAATATATATATATATATATATATATATATATATATATATAGATATATAGATATATATATATATATATACATACATATATATATATATATATATATATATATATATATATATATAGATATATATATATATATATATACATACATATATATATATATATATATATATATATATATATATATAGATATATAGATATATATATATATATACATACATATATATATATATATATATATTTATCAGCAACTTATCACACCCAGCATGGGAAAGAAAATGTACAAAAGTACATTTCCTATTTGTTAGAATAAGGTGAATTAGGCCTGCAACTGTTTCTTCTACAATAGTTATAGTTAGAAATTGTACAAGCATAGCTTTTAAAGGAAAAGTATTTTATTGTGAATTACATGAAAACTGAATCATCCAGAAAGAGTCAATTTAACTGCTTTTTAAAAGTATGCAGTACAAATATTTAAGCTAGTGACAGTCATAAGAAAGAAAGTAACTCAGCAAACTGATGCATATCCAATCTTAGATTAAAAAGAAAGTTAACAGGATTGATCAGAAAATAAGAATGTCAAACTAAGTTTTTCAAAAAAACATTGGTGGCACATGTAGATTATTTTAAGTTATGAAAACAAGCTGATCTACAAAAATATCAAAAATAAATCAGTTTATTTGAAGTGTCTATACAGTAGATTAAAGTAATGTCTGTGAAAAAACAAGTTTTGTTATTCATACTGATAAAAAAAATCAAATGAAGGTATTGCCTCCATTATACACTCAAATTAGAATTAACATTTTTAATGTATAAACTTTAATAGGGCTTCTAGTAAAAAAATTCTTCAATGTCAATATATTAATGAAGAAGTAACTGCAGTGCTAAAAACGTGGTGAAACCTTAGAATATTTCATTTATGTTTTAATAATTTAGAATTATTGCATGAAGTACTGCTTTTGAAATGACTGTCAAATAATTACAGAATAGCAAAATTGATTATAGAATCTGAGTGCAATCATAATGAGTATAATAAATCTTATAGTTAATTAATGGATAAAATGAAACTACTACTTAATACACTTTAAAAATTGAAAAAATTTAATAAATTTGTTATCATTTAAATTCTTTATTGTTGAGTATCCTAACTATCTACTCTAGTTTTTTGAACAAAGTAATTTGTAAAAATCTGGAAAACTTTTAAATACAAGAGTATAGAAAAAGAAAAAAAAGTCCTTAGAGCAAGGAAAGATACTGGGTTGCATGTAGAAATAAATTTGATAGATTTTCTTAATTACATTGATAAAAATAAGTTCATCTAAGTAACTGGTATATAGTCAATAAGTGCAGAAAAGAAAAATAATGCTTTATTATTATAATTAGTTTCTTTTATTTGTTTCACTTTTCTAAATGTACTGATTATAAGATATCTCATTCATGTCAAAAATCTTATAGTATTCATCCTGTTCTTTCACTGTGAAATTATGAACAGATATTAAGTCTGACACATGCTAGTTTATTATAGGAGTATTTGTTTCTTATTTTTGGACAAAATTGATTATATAACAAAGAATATTTTTAGCATTCTACAAAAGAATAAATTGCATTCCAAAGATTAATAATACTTGGAGGTAAATTGGATAAATAAACTAAAAATAAAATTATTCAAATCCTGATGAAAAGTAGAGAAAAATTCCTTACTCTATAATTTTGATAACATATAAATAAATGCCATTTTTGCATACCTGAATATATATGGATGGTGTATAGCTGAACATATATGGATGGTGTAATTTTATTGGATATTAGAAAATTTCATTGTATGAAATTTATCTAAGTTAAACAATTAGTATGTTATGAGAAATAAGTCAATGGCAGTGGAGTTCATATTTTCTAAGATATGTTAAAACTAGCAGTCCACTAGTTACATGCAATCTTCTCACTTCTTTTTGGTAGCCTTCAGGCAACTGGTTTTATCAATAGTACATGCTACTTTAACTATTTTTGGAACTGGAGAAAAGAAAGGAAATAGATCTTTATTCACCAACGTGAATTTAATTTTAGACTATCCTTTATGCTTTTCCCATCATATAAAAAGATTTTAATGAATATGTGAGGCTTGTGTAAAACATTTTAACATACCCTAATAACATTTAATAAAAAAAGAAAAATTTTCACCAGCAATATACAATTCATGCATTCTCTCTCTGTTATGTCTAATTAGAATATGTATGGTCATGGATCTCCACAACGTCCTCTCTTTTGTTGTTTTAATTCTTGATCTTTTATTACCCCTCTTCATCTATGTGATACTTGTTCTAGCATCCATTTATTCAAACACACAAAATATGTTGTTTATTGTTTTCGTCTGCTTTTCTGACCTTTATATGTTGTGTGCATGTTAAGTTCTTCAAACCTATTCCTCATTAGATGTCCCCAAACAATCAGAAACAGCTTGTTTCTGATTGTTAGCAGCAGTTATTTTTCAAGTTAATTCAAGTTGTTGGTCTTTATTAAATTACCTATAACCTCAGTATATTAGGTATATGTTTTCAGATAATTTTAAAATTAAATCATGAAGCTTAAAAATTAGGATTTTTTAGCGTTGAATAAATTAATCCCATACATTAATTATACAAAATATTATAATGATATATCATACATTTTTAAAAGATCTGAGATACTAGTCAGAATAAATTTAATAATATTCCTAAAATAAATAAATGTTTCAATTCAAAATCTGATTTAGCAGCTCTCTTCAGGTAAATAACATTCATTTGAGAGTAAACAATAATAGAAATGTATAAAAAATTACTTAACATAATAGTAAAATGAATATTTGCATGCTACACAAAAGCTTTTTTGAAAGAAAGTAAGGAAGAATGTAAGTCTGAAAGTTGATCAAGTGCACTACTTAAAAATCTTGTAAATATGAATGCAAAAATTATATACAGTATATTATATACAATTTAAACCTACTCTTTATATTTATGCATCAAGTGTCAGTTTAAATTCAGGAAAGCAAAAATATTATCCTTAATAATTCTGCTGTAAAAAAAACTAATTTTGAAACTGGAAAATATTTTATTTCTAAAATTCTTGTTTATGATTTATATGGAAATAAAGGGTGTTCCAATAACTTGGACCGATTTTAAATGTGAATTAAGTTTAAAATCGGTCCAAGTTATTGAAACACCCTTTATTACCAAAACTACAATCTGTGATGGCAAAAACTCACGTGACAAACTGCTAAAGACTGAGAAAGGGAATTATGCAAAATGCTCTAATAATAATATTCACTGGTAAAAATTGTGAATATTCTCAGTATCATGGACACAAGGTTATACAATTCAATATCTAATAAATAAAAGTGAGTAGGTTATATATATCTATATATATATCTATATATTTACATATATAAAAATAACCGATTCACTTTCGTTTATTAGACATTGAATTGTATCACCTCATGTCCATGAACATGCCTGACTTTTCCGTTAACCTAATGAATATTCATGAGCACTCCTATACCGAAAAACTTTGTAAAACCATTAAGATTTTTGCTCTTGTATATAAATATCAAGTTGGTGCAAAAGTAATGTTTGATTTCAAGGTCCATATTAAAAATGTAAAAGCCCATGATTATGAAAATATTTATTCATTAACATAACCTCCTTTGCTTTCTAGAACATGATTCATTTTGACAACAAGTTTATAAATGCTACACCAGTTTTCAAAATTTCTTAGATTTTGAAGCAAAATATGAAACCAACTCATTTTAAACCTCTTGTCTTGATGTCAACCTAAGACCATCCAAATGATTCTGCAGTCCCCGAAACAAATGATAATCAGGAGCAAGGTCAAGAGAATATGGTGGATGAAGCACTTTTGGTTCAAAGTTGTTTTCAAACAATGAAGTTGATCACAGTACAGATTAGCTGTAATTGTTTGATTGTTGTTTATCAGTTTGTAATAGACAATTTCTTCAATATCTCACCATACACTGAATACAATCTTTGGATGAAGTCCTGCTCTTGGTTGTTGAACTGATCTTCTTCCTTGATTGATTGATGATCAGCAGTGTTTAACGTTATGATAAAGGATCCACTTTTTATCACCTATAACAAGCTTACCTAAAAATGGTGCCTGAAGATGTTATGAAAGCAATGATTTGCAACAAGCAACACTGGAGACAGTGTGGGACCCATTTCCCAACCACTGAAATCATTCTGATCCTTCTGGTGTAGCACGGTTGTATGGTCTGTTAAATTGTTCTGCAAGTTCCCTAGAGGTAATGATAGGATCCCTAGAGGTAATCGTGAGATTATCTGTGATAACAGCTTCCAACTCTTCAGAATCAAGTTTTTTGGGATGACCCTCTTTTTGCATGTCTTTCAAACTGAAATCCCCACTTCAGAAAAGGGAAAAACCACCTCCTGCAGCTTCTTTCATTCACTGCATCATCTCCATAAACATTGTGAATAGACTGCAGCTGCACCTTTATGAAACTCATACAGTAAGATATATCGAATAGATGGGATGAACATGGGGAAAATCATGAAAAATATTTTTATAACCTGAAAAAGAAAGGTATAAATTACTTATTGTGACATTCTTTAATTATAATGAGAAGCTCAAATTTCATAAATACTATCTAAAACTATTTTCTCAAAAATCAGACATTACTTTGTTACCAACTTGATACTTGTCAGAAAATAAAATCCTTACATTTTCCTTGATAAAGTTCCTCACAGGATGAAATGTGTCAGCTAAGATAAGTAATACTGTATATAGATATACTGTAGTTGAAATTATATATATATATATATATATATATATATATATATATATATATATATATATATATATATATATGCAGATTATGATAAATGAGGGTTATCAAAGTATAAACTTGTCTATACACAATATTTCATAGAAGAAATTAAGCATTTCTGAATTTAAAAAATTCTACTTTTCCAGTATATTTAAGCAGATATAATAATACGTATATAAAATGCAATTTATCATGTACAACATTTTTCAGTGTGTACAGATACTACACTCTGATCTTAGAGGGCTGGAGAGTAACACTATGTCAGAAATGCTGAGCTTATCATATTTTTAGCGATACTACTAATAAATAAAGACAATGTAAACATTGATAAATATCAGAAAATAAATATTTCCTAACAGACAGCTATTTAGGTCTTAAAAAGGTAGAATAAAAAGAAAAGAAAGCCACTTATTTTATAAAACAAAATTTTCCACTTTAATCCCTAGCTTAAAATCAAATCATGACTTTGAATCAGGATTCCAATATCATTTGTGGATGTAGTTCATGACGTACAAAAAAAAAAATATCCAAATTTTTTAAAGAATAATGTAGAAATTTTCCATTCTTTTGAGAAAGCTTTCACTAATTTTATATTTCATTTCTCAAATGAGGAATTGCCAACATACTTTAATTGTTTCCAACTCACATTCTCATCTTGACTTTTATTATGAACAAGATTTTGGCCTAGTAAACTCTGGCCATCTACAGGTATCCATTGTTTGGCTGATATGGGATATCTGTTGTGTGATTGTTTTCCCTGTGATGCCAGTTCTTGTTGTTATAATGAGCATCTGATTGCAAAGGAAATAAATAAAGATTACAATTTCAACAACATCTATTGGTCAAAATTCAGATTATGCACATAGTTGTATGAAAGGTGGCAAAAATTATTTATATGTGGTTCCTTAGTTGCCATTGATAAAGAAAGCAATTGGGTGTAAGGGTGTTGTCAGGAGGGCCAAGAGTTGACCGATTTTAAGAGCTGGTTAGTTAAGGTCACAGTTGATGTCAGGGGATAGGTCTGGAGCAGATTAGTGAAGCTAAGTGTAGTTGTTGGCAGGTTTGACATATGCCTTTCTTCAAGGTTGAAATCAACACTGATGAGGTGTTTGATGGTCTGGCAGTTGTGTGACAAAGCCAAAGTAGCTGAATTGCTTTTTCTCAGTGAGGAGAGCCATTTTTATATCTTGTTTAACAGGTATTGGCTCTCAATTTTTTGCAGGAATGTTCATGATTGGCTATTGCAGTTTTGAATTTTTGTAGGAATTTCTTTTGTGGACCAGATGTAATGCTCAGAGCCCCTACTTGGAAGATGACTTTTTTATATTGTGTTTTGAATTCTTTGCACTCAAATCTGACCAACATGTCTGGTGAAATGTATTTGTGAATCAGAAAGAGGTCTTGATTAATCAGTATAACAGTGTTCATTCTTGCTGAACCAGTATATATTCTTTCACTACTTGATCCATGAATTGAACCCATGACTACTATGAATATAAAAAGCTTTTATTAGCTATTAATTTTTCCACTGTATATGTAAACAGAGTTTTGCCTGATTTTTAGAACAATTATTACTGCAACATTTTTCCATTTCCCAATATGAAACTTCTAGATGCCTTGACAATATTGTCTTTTTCATAAAATATTACAAACAATTCTAATGTAACAAAGAAAAATAGACACCTTACAAATTAATTCTAGCAATACTACTAAATCTAATGAGTTCATACATCATCATTTTTGTTCTTAATTCAATTTTATTTATCTTGAACATTATTTGAATAAAAAGTAATCTCAGTAAGATAAGCAGTCTTTAATCTGGTGTAATCAAGCAAAATTATTATTTGTGCATCCTGAAACAAAAATCTGTTTACAGTTTTATTTTTTTTTTTTTTGCATTTCGCTTTCCTGTTTGGATTTGAAGGTCAGTATTATTTTAACATTTTATAGGCCATAATTTTTATTTGTTTTTATGCTAAAGATGTATGCTGCTTGCATATCTGCTTCAACTTTCCTATCAAAGTGAAGCAGAAAGATTGACCCAAGATCCTTAATCCTTTTTTCCAAAAACTAAGTTTTGCTATTGATTTTAAAACTCAAAAACACATTGAGCTCATACAAAATGATAAATAAATTAAAAAGAGAATGAAATAAATCTCATTGTACATCAGATCATGTGGAAAAATTGAAAAAACTGAACCAGATGACTTAAAAATATTATAGAAATGGATAAAGAAAGATATAAAAAGATATTCAAAAAGCAGAATTTAAACTCAACAAGCTGTCTTGGATATTCTGCAACTATTTTTTATGCTCTCTAACTTTCATATATTGCAAGCACATATTAAGGTGATGCAATAACTTTCATGTCTCAAAACAGAACCCACTGCCTTTTGTTGCCCACTTTTATAACATTTTACAAGAAGTCATAAAAATTTTAGAATATCTTTTAAGATTAACAACAACAATATCATAACTACTTGAAATGAAGTGATTCATCACAAGTAAATTAAAAAGAAAAAAAGCAACTATCGTCCAAATATAAAATTCCATGATAGTGAGAATTCAAGTGAAAGTAAGCTCCATAACAAATGCTAAAGAATTCAAATTGAAGTGAATATCTCTTGTTCTCTGAATCTCAAAGAAATAATTCTGTACCACCAGCAAACACAGATTCTGGTGCCGAACCAAATAAGTCAGCATTAATTTTGGAGAGTCATTATTCCAACCACTCAAAAATCCCCAGGGCATAATTTGTAGTAACTGTACAACTAACACTGACACATTTGCCTCTCAATCCTGATCTAACTCCATGCCCAATGACTCTAATAAAATTCCACACACTTTCCTAATATCCAATAAACCTATACTATCCATAAAATTCAACATGCTGGTCACTCAACCTCTCTTATCTCTCGACATTAATAAATCCATCAGCCAAGATGAGGTTCCAAATATAGAACCTAAAAATGTGAATGTGTACTGACATTTCTCTATAAAGTATGCAGAGGATAGAATAAATGTATACTGAATAAGCTACCAATGTATGGAATATAATCACATGTCCATGTAGAAATATTCAGCCTCTTTTCCATCTTTGCTTAATTCTGTATATTCAGTTGCTGTTTGAAGCACATACTAGCAAAACAGAACACAATAACTTTTTTTTTCATGAAATTTATTGAATGACTGTATTTAAGTCATATGGATAGATAAGTCATATCTTCAAATGAGGAGTATGTAAAGAAAAAAAAGATGATGCTGAAAAATTTTTAGGGTAAAAATATTTGATGAATTGTAAAAAATAAAAGCCTTCAATAGCTACTCTCTCTAGCATTAGTAGACTGCAGACTTAAAATTAAATATTGACTTTCACTGTAATTCTTACCTAGATACTAATTTTATGAAATTCAGAAGCATTGTTTACCATCTTAAAAAAAAGAGATAAAATTTAGTAATTATTACATTTATATTTACATCAACAAAAGCACATGACCAAAATAAAACATTGGTATTATTTTATGCCCTAAACTATTTCATATACAAAATTACATATATATCAATCTTCTGTACTATTTTTCAGGTGAGCCTGACTATTTTTTTAAAAATAGATATATATCTTAAAAAAGGAAAAAAATAAAACACCAATCCAAATTATGGTGACAAATGTTAAATTTTTATCACTAAAAATAACGATGATTAATTTGTCTAATATTAAAGATGTATATAAAAATGGGTGCTGCTAAACTAATCACTGAAAAAAATCTTTTTGTGGTGATTTCAAAGCTAACTTGTAAAAACAAAAAAGAAAAACACAATGAAATAGACAATATAGAAAAAGTGAATACAAAATTCAAACTTGACACAACATATTTTTAAAAATAGAAATTGATTATAAAATAATGAACATTAACAAGGAAAACTCATCTTCTTTAAATGTTTGTGTTCTTTGTAATTTCCTGAATTAATTTTGAGTTTACATAATTTTTGAGAATGATTTAAAACTTTGACAAGAGATTTTAAACAACAATTTTAATCACAAAAGATATAAAATGCAAACATACAATCATAGAATTATACAAAGGAGATATACAGGTAAACTCTTTAGCAGATATTACACACATATACACACAAATGAAAAAAGAAATGAGCTGACAGAACTATGTAAATACAACGGTAGGTAATTGAGAGGAAAAATGCATGTAAGTCCTATGAGAAAAGAAAAAAGGGAAATACTTATTTTTATTTTAGCTTGGCAACAAGAAAAATAAATGGTAAAAAAAACTAATGGCAGTACAAATAAAATCAAGAAAGTTTTTATCAATATCTTAATATATGTTTCTATTTAGGAAATGATCAATTTTCGCATATGGATAACAATATTTTTATCCCAACAAAGAGAATGGCTAAGCTAAAGCTATAATGAGGAAAAGATAATGAAAATGTCAAAGGTAGACAAATATGTAATCAATAATTAATTACATCATGATCATAGAAAAAGAAATTGTATCATGTTTCAATCTATTTTTGTATAATGCATGGATATGAGAAGACCCAAATGCAGACCAAGCATTGTTTGTTCTATGGACATGCAAATAATGACTAGCATAATTTTCTAGGATAAATATTAATCTATGATCAGTCTGTTGCCGTGCTATTAAGAGTGAAATATTAAAGTGAATTTACTAACAGAATATTATGGTTTCTATTAAAATTATCTTTAAATTTATTTTCTTGGCAACAATAGAATTGATTTGTTTTTTAATTACATCAATTAGATTAGTATTATTATTCCGCAACTAATTTGGATAAGTATTCTCATCAGAGTTTATTTTATCATTGCACTTTGGCCAGTGTGTTCTTTTGCATTCTTTAATTATATAATTAATCCAGTATAGTTATTCTCTTATAGCTGATTCTAAATCTAAATGTCAAAGACTTCTGCGAAACTGTAATCATTGTGAAAACATCCAGTTATATGTACAGAGTTGATCAACACATATGTTAATTTTCTCAAAACATGCAAAATACTGATGATATAATTTTGAAGTTCCTCATTCTTGCTCCATTGAACATAGATACCAATATTGTATTAGGTTTGCTTAACCATTTTTTTAAATCTCATTAAACAGCTTATTTCTTTCCAGGGAACTTCCCTGTCTTTTATTCTGACATCATTCAAAAGAAGATCATATGCTCTCCATTTTTTATGTTCCTTCATGCCCATTAATGTTTTCTATTAATTTAATTTTCAATTACAATTTATGAAGATCAGTTCTTTTTCCCTCATGTTCCTTCTCACAATGCTTTGAAGAACTGACTCTTAAAAGAATGTTGTGTTTGGTCAAAATGTACGGATAAAAACAGCAAGCATTTGAATATTAGTTTGAAAAAACTCCTGGAATAATGAGAGTTACATGATTAAGCACAATGGTTTAATATAATTTCACTAAATCATTTCCATAACAGAAGTTGAAAAATCTTTTGCTTTATTCTAAATTGTTTAAGATACAAGATAGTAACAAGAAAGCAAAAATCTATAGATACAAGTCTTGCAACTGTTAGACAATTTCAGATCAATATTCCAATGGTAGATGAATGCCACTGGTAACTACACAAACAAAACATGCTCAGAATGATTCTTAAGTTGAACCAACAACTGTTGATGCACTACAGGCTTCAAATGTTTGTATATTAAAAAAGTAGGATATAAAAGTGTTATATTCCATGCTAATAGGAATATATACTTGAAAAACAAGGTGGATAAAATAAGTAAAGGTTTATTCTAAAAAAACAGTACAATAAGAATAAAGGTAACAATTATGCACAAGGTCGTCGCAAGTCAATCTAGTAGTGAGTGCTACTATTAAAAGGTCAATAGTTCTTGTGTAAGTCTGAGTCGAGTCATACTCAACAGATCCCAGCTAGTAATATTTACCAACCTCCCCATGGGGTAGGATGTGGCACAAGGCCGAATTTAATGTGGAGCAATCCAAGCCTGTAAGCTTGGTCAAAAATTCCCTGTAAACCCAGCAAAAATGGGTTTGGGTCTGTCTATCTCTCTATAGCCTCATCTGGGTTCCTCTCTGCCTGAAGGCAGAAAGTTTGACAACAGCTAAGAGCTGAGTAACAGATCCAAGCTAGTCTTACAGATACTTATAGGTAGTTAATACCTATAGAGTAGTCACTCATGGGGGTGACAGGTTATTCCATTACATCAAAAAGAAAATAAAGTGTGTAGAATGCCAATTAGTTACATTACTTATGTATCTTTGTTATTTTTTATCAATGAAAATTCATTTTCTTCCTTGAGTTTCATTCTCATTTTATTATTATTTTATTATTTCAGAAAATAATGTATTGCAAGCAGTCATTCTAATAATTTCTTTGTAAATTTACTAAATAATCAGATCTGTTTGACTGAATACAAATGACCATTTTGTGAAACTTAGAAAATCCTCAATTTGGAAGTTCCTGTAACTTAGGATTACTATATATCCAAATATGATCTGATTATAGTGGTGATGGCTTTGTTCAGAACCAACCACACTTTTTGAAGGGCTGCAAGGTCCATCCAAGGTTATAGAACTCAGTCTGTCCTGCTATTTATCCATAGCTGGAGTGAGAAGAGGATTCATACTTTTTCCAAGGGTATTAGCATGTAAGTGAATGTAATGGATTTGACTAGAATTCAAACATGGCTCTCCAATTCCTCAATCCAAGCCATTATCCATTACTCCATCATTCTTCCATACATATGTGTGTATATATATATATATATATATATATATATATATATATATATATATGGTGGACTCTCCTATTGTATTTGACATATGAGGGTCAAGCAGCTCAGTTCCTCAGAACCAACAGCCCAGACACCAGCACATGATTTACTTATGGTGGTGAAGGTATTGTACAAAACCAACCATACTTTTTGAAGGGTCACAAGGTCCACCCAAGGTTATAGAACCTGGTCTGTCCTGCTATTTACCCATAGCTGGAGCAAGAAGAAGAGAATTCATACTTTTCTCAAGGGTCTTAGCACATAAGTGAATGTAATAGATTTGAACTTGGTTCTGAGATTCCTCAATACGAGCTGCTATCCATTACTCTACCGTAAAAATTGAAAATTCTCAGTTTGAGGCTTGGAAACCTACTGTTACTTACATGGAAAATCCTAACAAATTGTATTATTAAATGATTAAGCAAATAAAAATGATTTTTTAATGTATATTTTTTTTTTAAATTTTATTGTTTTTTTTTTCTAAAACAGTTTGTGGTAAAATTGTTGTTTTAAAGATCTCTTATTGTAGAATCACCTTGTAAGAAGAAAGTAGATAAGTGTTACATTTTGAATGAAAAAATATTTTAAAACTAAAATGTATTTCAGCTTTATATTGACTTATTACAGTTCATAAACTGAGAAAATACATTAAATGACGCTATATTACATCCAGGATATTTTGTTTTGGCCTGCTTTTGTATTATCAAAGAAGTGTACTATGGTTTGATTAGATAAAATAACAATTTATCATATTTAATTAATTATAAATATTTAATTGAGTTTGATACTTGGTAAAAGCCTCAAAACATTAGATGATTTTTGCATATTCTTTGTGAATCATTAATTGAATTTTTAAGGCTAAAATAAAAAAAAAAATACAATAAAAATATTATGATTAAATTAGTTTGTCCTGCCAAACTTAATGAGTAATTAATAAAACATGTGATAATGAAAAGAATTTATAATGATAATTAAACTGATCATTTTCTCATTTAAGATTTATCTTCAGTATTCTTTATATAAAAATATTATACTATGCATTTTAATAGTAAAAGAATGCATTGTCCTCTTGAATATAAAATTGTGACAAAACACAAGATTTTAATACTTGCAGTTATGGTGTTCATATTTGTTTTACAACCAACATGTAATAACAGTGTATGTAGTTAATAAACAAAATGATCACAAATCAATGTCAAATGTGATAAAATATTTTTATCCAGGAAAATGGTCTGACAAAAGCATTTTTTTAAGTACAAATTCCTATACTGGATTTGCTTTAGTTCATTAAGTAAAACTCAGATATTTTTTTTTTATTTTCAACATTAACACTATTGAACATATTTAACAGTATTTTGTCCTACTACCTTCTGTCATTTCTCAGGCAACTTCACAATTCCATCTAACCAGAACTTTTTATCTTTCTCGCCAATGATGTAAGATGCCATTTACAGTTTTTCAAGGAAATGACATTTTTTTTCATTAATAAAATTCTATAAAGTCTGAAATAAATAATAATCTGAAGATGCAGCCTCCGGTTGACATGGTGGATGAGTGAAAACTTCACACCAAAGTTGTATAATTTTTCCTGGTCACCAAGAAATATAAAGATGGAATTTTGTGCAATCTCCTGTAACTAATTTATCAAATGCTACTTTCATGTGGTTTCAGTAGAAACAGTATTTGTTCAAATCAATTGTTGGTTCTCTGGAAAGAGCTCATACGAAAGGACTCCCTTCCAATCCCAGCAAATAAACATCATCATTTTCTGAGGATAGAACCTGACCATTGGTACAGTTAGGGGTAGTTCATTTTGCTTGACCCATGATTAGTTGGTAGTATTTATTTTACATTGTGCATCATAATTTATTAAAAATACACATTTTCAATACATTTAAGCAGAAAAGTACACATGAAAATCTGATCCAGTAGATATGTTTCTCTCAATTTCTGTAGAAGCCATATAAGCAAAGCAACTAACATAACCAAGTTGGTTTAAATGATTTTCAGTGCTTACTTCAGATATTTTGATCTATTTCTTTTATAATATTGATTCTTCTCAAATAATGTATTGATGTAGTTACTATCAACTGGTCCACCCAACTCTGATGCATTGTTTAACAAGAAATTTCTAATACAAGCTTCATTTAAATACATTTTGTGTATGAAATGTTAGACACAAAATTTGAAGAAATATTACCTGAATGATTGAAGAACATACCAGATAAAATGTGAAAATAAAAACAGAATATATACAATTTATATAGTAGGATTATCAAACATTTTTGATGACTTTAATAAACTGTTGAAAGTAGAATTTATGCATATACTTCATATTAACAAACCCAACAAAATTGTTAATTTAAAGTGATTAGATTCTGTATATTGCCTTTATCACTCCTAAAACTCTGTGATAGCTGGTGAAGATTATTACTGGTGATATCCCAAGAAAAAGAACACAGCTATAACATTTTAAAGACATTTTGTCTTTGAAATGCTATAGTTGTGTTCTTTAAATGAAGTTGATAAGCACACTTCCTAAAATTAAGACTCCATTTGTCATAACAATTATTATTTAAGATCTCAATAATTATATTTTTTAACAATTCTAAGACAAACAAAATTTAACTACGAAAATAATAATTTCACAGAAGTTATTTTTATTACACTATAAAAGAATGAACCTAGAAAAACTCATGAGAATTACTGTTTCTGTAGAATGCAATAAGAAAAATGCATACATATATATCTACACACAGTCTCTCCCTCACTATCTCTCTTTCTATATATATATATATATATATATATATATATATATATATATATATATATATATATATATATTTAAACATATATTGATAAATATAACAGACAACAAATGTCTATTATGTTTTATCATGAGCATTTCCAAATGTCATATAATGGCTTTAGTTTCAAGATAATTATTATATTGGTTGTTGATCTAAGCTTTCAGCTTACATGAGCCATCATCAGTGTGGAATTTACAACCTGCATCTGCTATTCTACAACCATAATTGTCGCTTAGCAAACTTCTATGTAAAAAAAAAACAAAACAGGATGTCATCTTTGATGGTGAACATTTCTGTTGTAATGTCCATATAACCACTCTGATGATGACTCATGTGAGCCGAGAGCTTATTTCAACAACCAATACAATAAAGAAATATCCAAATGTTGGGCAGTTTTTGTCTTTATTTTCTCTTGAAACTAAAGCCATCATACAACGCTTGGAAAGGCTCATCATAATAGACACTCGTTGTCTGTTATATTTAACAATATGTGTTTGAATAATGATCTACTGCTCCTATACACTATATTTCAGTTGGGTTTCAATCCTGGCTCGAGGCATTTGGATATCTATTTGCACTGAGGAGCTGTGATACAGCAAAACAGTACTGTCTGCAAATGATATAATTTATCTCTTGAAAATATATTTCAACTGAGCACTGTTGAGTGATAAGCTAACTCTATAAACAACAGCCACCTGCACTAATGCAAAGTTCTTCAGTAAAATGAATCAAGCACTTTGGCTGATTGGTGTTTGTTCACATTCGTAAAAACAATACATTAGATTTAGCTGTGTAATTCTCCCAAGTGAAGCTCTGACTGACACCAAATCGGTTGTGTTTCAATCCCGGCTTTAGGCATTTGGATGTCTAGTCGCACTGAGCTGTGATACAGCAAAACAGTACTGTCTGCAAATGACATATATATATATATATATATATATATATATATATATATATATATATATATATATATATATATATATATATATATATATTTATTTTTCATGCACTTACACAATAAAGTTACTGGAGCTTTAGCACTTAAAAAAGAAATTAGCAACTCTTCTCAGAAACTGAATGATTTTAATATTCCATAAGTTTAAGAAAAATGAAATTCCTCTGAAAAATTGATTTGATCATTGATAACTATTTTATCAGTAAGATAAATATCAGTCATCAATATACTTTTTATTATCTACTATTTAAAACAAACAGTAACTAAGTGAAAACCATAACAAGTAATACAGGATTTTAACTATGATCTTTATATATATATATATATATATATATAAAATCCTATACTTTTCCCATTGATGCGTCATAGGAAAGGTCTCTTCCTATGGAGTTAAAGAACTGCTTACAACAACACTAGTACTAAATAACACCTTGCATAATGTATACTAGACGCTTTTTATTTAACAGAAGAAATAATTATCTGACAGTTCTAAAATACAATGAGAAAAATGTGTAGTTAATGAATTCAAAGCCACAGTTGTGCAATGGAACTCTTGACATGTAAGCAGTCATCTTCTTTAACATGAAAAATCATTTTTAAGTGCTTTTGAGGAAATTGGCCCAACACAACACTTTCAGCATGGGAGCCTAGTATTGTCTGTTTACTGACATGACCTTTAAAAGAAAATAAATAATATTCCTTTGAGACAGAAGAGTACTATTATCTTATCAGGTAAAAGAATACATTTTGATACAATTTCCTTTGTGAGTAGAAAGATGCATATTTTCACTGCTTTTATTTGATTTAATTTTTTTTATATTTCTTCAATTTTCTACTTCTTGTTCAATTTTTATACATATTTACACATTTTATGAATTAAAGACTGTAATAAACCTAGTAAACACTATGTGCCCCTTTTCTTCATTTAAAACCTCCTTTTCAATAAGAATTGAACTTGAAATTCAAGTTTAGATCTGACAGTATTATATTACATGGAAAAGATATTTGTGTTTAAATTCAGATATAAGCTTAATTATATGTTTGTTTTGGAAAATCTTTCAATGAATAGCAGGCATATAAAAAGAAAATCAATTTAAAAATAATGTAATTTTAAATTTAAGCAAACACAACTTATCTACTTTTGTATGAATTTAGTTCAATAAATTCCTAGCAAAAATGTATGTTATTTTTTCAAGTAATCTGAGATATTGATACGTGAGTAAATATACATAAAATTTTTAATTCTGTAAATAATACATGTTGTAAATGAATGTGTTACTCTTAACTTCTTATTTGAATAAAATGTTACAGTATAGAAAGAAAGGAAAAAAACATAAGAAAAAACAAATAATTGTTTTAAAAATCAAGAACAAAGAGGACATTCCCAAATAAATTTTCAAATTCAAATTATGGATATATACAAAATAAAAACTATATCAGCAGCTGATGTTTCCTAAACTCATCATTATTTTAAAACTGCTATGAAGTTTGACATATGGCCAAATGTCACTTCACTTCAATTATTCATTTACCTTTGGTTTACAAGAACAGTTTAATTATCACTATTTTATCACCCAGAATAATCACAAAATACATTAAGATTTTAGAAAGAGTAAATAAAAGGTTTTTGTTACAACTTAGTCACTAATGTCTCTCCTATTTTGACTGAAAAATCTTACATGCTAGTAATTTGATACACATTGAAGAAAATAAATATTCACTACATGGCACAAAAACAAATTATTGCATTATTTACCAACATATATAAGCATTTACATAAAAATTTCAACAAATACAGTTATATAAAATTCTAAAAAATACATTTCCAAAAGACACAAGAAAAAAAGCACTCAATATCCAACATAAAGCAGAATCAAACAGGGCCTAATACTTTGTAGTATACTCCTTGTTTGTGACAGCTTCCACTCACTTCCTACCAGAAGCCATTAGCTGCACTCTTCTGCTGATAATGGTATTATTAACTATATCCCTCCAAGGAAACATTTGGCATTCAGTGACTGAGCAGCCAGTATTGCTTTCAGTTGAAATTTATAAAATCTTTCTCTTAAAACAATTTTTCAGGAAAACAGGTTTTTTAAGTCCAGTAGCTCTTTTCGCACTTTTCAGTATTGATAGGGATTTCTACCTAACCATTTATTTGAAGTAGTGTGAAACAGCAACACCATGATTACATCATTATTTTCTCTTTGAGTTACATGTGCTATTGTTGTAGTGTCTTCCCTCTAATGAACCTATTATGGGCTCTACCACTTACTATAAAGTAGTAGGAAAAGTAAGCCTTGGGAGGAACAGTGATAGACTGTTCTACCAAGGCTGTGACTGTTTGCAGCTCCTGTTGAACTATCTGCTTTGCAGAGAGTTCAACAGGATTGCTGCCCCATGCAGTTTTCGATCTGTCAGACGTTGCTTTGGCAAGACATTGCACACATGATCCAGTAGTTGGTGTTTTTTGAACATGGTCCCCCAGCCAAGCTCTTCTCTGATAATGACACTGCCTTCTGTAGTCAGCAATACAGACAGTTTGTGGATGAATAGGGTATCCAATTCCAACCATGCTGCTCATACAAACCACCTGGAAATGGTATTGTAGAGTGGTGTCATTGGACAGTAAGACCAATTGCTGTGCGGAAAAACTATCATGAAGGCTGTATGTTGGTACAACATCACACCCAAAGATGACATGTCTGCTGTGTCTGTGCCTGCTAATCTGCTGCATTTGTACCAGATTCAATTGAAAGGAATTGACGTTGTTCCCTCACCTGACCATCAAGGGACATCAGCCTGGTAAAGAGAGAGGGGTGCAATCTGTGTCAAAAATCCACAGGAATTGTGCACATTGAAATTTAAGCCAGGTCATGTTACTGGAATAACCAGTCCATAGTCAGTGGTGATCGACAGCATGACTCGACATGTGGGTGACATGTGTTCACAGCTCAGTTCAGGGCTGCCTGTGAATGATGGTGGTGGCATATCATCAGGGAGTAATGAATGGTGAGAACAAGGCTTCAATGCAAGCAGCAGTGGCATCCCATCTAAGAGTGAGGGAGAGATGGTAATGACCTTTATCAAGCCCCCTCATACCGTGGATTCTGATTCAGACCCTATAACACATCTGATGATTCGGCCAGGGAGAAAAAGATTCTTGTCCCACGGCGAAGGAATGCTAGGGTGAAATGACCAGTCCCACCACCGTCACCTGTATGATCATGCAATCAAAGGTGTGTGTGTGTGGGGGGGGGGTAATGATAGACATTTGCACTTTCCCAGTTCAAAGCACCTGAGATATGTGGCCTACAAAACAGCCATTTACAAGAGGTCCAAGGCACATGATGTTGAGCCTTTTTATGAATGTCAGTTATTTGCATACAAAGACAACCACCTGCTTTAAAAGGTGGTATACAACAATGGTAAAGAGCAGAGAAAAACTGGAAGTGGAAGTGAACAGACATGGTTGTTGAGAGATTTTTTTTTTTGCAAAGACTGTGCTATTCATTAATAATTTCAGATTTTCTTCAATTCATATGAATTACAAGTCACATCAGCAAATTTTCAATTAGGTCCAGGTCAGGAGATTGACTAGGCCACTTTAATAAGTTAGTTTTCTTATTTTCAAATTACTGTTGTGTTAGTGGTATATTTAGGACTGTTTTCTTGGTAAAACACTCAACACACATATACTTTAACACACACTCATATGCTAGTCAAGAGACACACATAGCAGTAGTAGGGTTTAAGGTTCTGACTAGCTCTGTCAAATTCTATATGTATGAGAGTTTTGGATTAGTCACAAAACTGTTCAGTTGCAACCTGTCTTCCTGCTACCACAGTGGGAGATATGAAGTCATGCCTGAGTTTTTTGAAAGCAGAACTTTCATCATTCTATAATGAAAACATTCATAAGGAGTAAAATTTTTGACTGTTGTATATTGTTTCTCAATAGAATAAATGTTATGTTTGGTGTATGTTTGGTCAATTCTCATACTTATCCATAATGTTTACTAACATCAATCATTATAAGTGCATTTCCTTTTTAAAATCTTGCCTGATGTAAAGAGATACATATAGTTTTTTTTTTTCTTACTTTAATTATGTAAATTAATCCAGTATCATTTGAGGAAAAACAAACCCATACCATTACAGTGTCACATACTTCACAGTTGGGATGGTCTTCTCTGATTTGAGTTCTTTGTTATTCTTTCTCTAAACTTGATATAAACTGAAGTCAAATAAATATCTCAGTCTGATGAGACTGAAAAACATTATTCCAATAGCTGTCTGGGTTACATAAATGCTCCTTAGCAAACTGTTCCACATGTGATTTCTTCAGAAGCAGTACTTTTCATGACCTGCAAAATTTTAAGTCATACTGTTGAAGGATGTTGCTAACAAACTGAGGTGTAACTGCTATCCTTAATGCTTGGAAATTGATCAGTAAGTAATGCTTAGCTGCTTCATTACCATTCAGACAAGCCTGAAATCATGGCTGAAAATCTTTTGAGGAGCACTAGTTGAAAGACAGCTCATGGTCAATCCAAGTTTCTTCTACTTACAAACTATCAAACCAATAGTGCACAAATTATAACTCTTTACCGATGACTCTGTAACCGTTACTTATGATAAAAACTAATACAGTTTATATGCATGATGCATGTAAAATGTTTCTTAGTTTTCAGTATTATGGTTCCTACTGTAATGACAGTAGTCATCTATTACAATGTAACATCAATCCAAGAATGCTAACTACTATTTAGAATTTTCTTGAATAACCTGCAGCTATTTAGAATCAACTATCATGAAATTTACATTCTCCAGCCTTATTAGTTTACTATTTTTGTCAATGAGCATTGAATACTTTTTGTATCATCATTTTGTGGTCATTTTTTTCATGGGATGTGATGTGATTGGTGTGGCACATCTTAAGGTGAGGAAAGAAGTGAGACAAGGTAAGAGAAGTTAGAAAAAATAATATAGGCTGAAATGAGTAGAAGTAAGCAAAGTAAGTTGGTTTTCCTCTGTTCTAATTTTGGGTACCTGTTGTGTTACTCAAGAAAGTCATTGTTGCAGCATACAATATATAATGAGTATGCCTTGATTCCCATCAATATAGTAGTGAATACGGATGTTGATTATTAACTTAGGTACTGTTGTAGCATACCTATGGACAATAATGGGTATGTCCCCATTCACATAAATACAGTAGTGAATACTGTATGTGATCTAGAGTTGGAGATTCATTGTGAAATTCACTTGATTCACTTCTAGCAGTTGACTACTACTTCTATACTTCGCTGGCGAATCTTATATATGTTGTTCTTGTCCTAATTTTTATCATTCATTACCAACCTTACTTTGATTATCCTATTCAGTAACTTTCCATAGGTTACAACAGTAAGTTTTTAAAAAAAATTTATTCCACTATTTAAACCACAAGTTATTTTTCTGAAAAAAAGTGATAAAATACTAAGGAAGATTAGAATAAGCAGCAAAATGATAATGCTGTTTAACAGTGGGAGAGATGTGGTTGCATAGGTAGAAAAAGGTAAGGCTCATGGCAAAGCTGCAGAGAATTCCTTAACTTGCCATCTTCATGTCATTATATTTGGAAAGGAATGAATTGAGGTTTAACTGAGAAATATATGAGGTTGACTAATTAAATCCAGGGAAAATTTGTTTGGTGAAAGGAAACATTCCCAAAGGGATGTTTTTAGCATTCAATAATCTGGGAAGGTTGGGATGAATCAGGGAATATGTGAATATTTATACAAATAAAATTAGAAGATTGGTGGGGTTAGTTAAAATTGCATGAAAGGAGTTGGAGTGGATAAACTTAAATTTTGAACCAGTTTTCCTGATCACATTGCAAATATTGCCTAACATTGAAAGCATGAGCATGGGAGATTTAGTGGTGAAAGCTAAGATGCTAACAGTGAATAAGGCTGAAGACCTTCAACAGAGTCTACGATGGGACAGGAAAAACAAAAGTGACATGCTGCAGGTAGTGAAGAACTGAAAAGTGGAAAGGAGCACATGTAACTGTTTAAAGGGAAATGTTTCAGGTGTTGGGGGCTGCATATATTGAGGAATTGCATCACAACCTGAACTGACATGTTACAAGTGATTAGGTAGGCCACATAGAAAGCTACTACAGTCAGGAAAATGATCAGAGGATTTTATAAATGCAACCGTGTACATTGCCAATAGTAAAAGTGATGGAAGGAAGGCTAGAGATCTCATAGACATGAGCACCACAAAAATGTTGATAATGAACAGAATAAGAACTGTCAATTGAGAGATGTTTAAATGCAGAGGTACCAGTATTACAAGGCTGATCATGTTAAGACATAATCATACCTCTGAGTAATTATGATTAACTACATTGTGGAAGGAACTGATGTGGTAATAAGCATGGATGTGATCAATTGCCTGGGAAGGAGGGTATTAAGATCAATGAAGATGGAGTAGATGTGCTGTTTAAGAGTGGGGACCATGGAGTTGTTGAAAACAGCTCAGGAAAGATGTCAGTTGTAAGATCAAGGATGAGGACTTCTGTGCAGAATTTGACAGCAATTAATGGACAGTTAAATGGTTCTGCAAAAAGGAGAATACACTACTGAAAAATAAGTTAAAATGTTATGAGGGAATAACAAGAGAAAAGTTTGATAAGAAATTAGAGAAATATATCAATGAGAGTATACTCTTGCCTAGGGAGAGGATATAAAACCCAGGTAATAATCATTATTAGCAATTGTTCAGTTAACTAAAGGCAAAGTACAATTAGTAATGGATTTTTGGAAAGTGAATGACATACCAAACAGATGGCAATGGTGTGGATGTATGTGGAGAGACTTTGATGGAGTGGCAACTGATGACTGGGACTTCTATGACCATAGACTTAAAATTGGTTTAACTACCGCTTTGTGTAAATAAGAAATTATGGATGTATCAGCTAGTTAATTACAATAGCAGGACCTACTGTCTGACAAGAATATTTTGGGTTGAACGCTGCACTAAATATCATGACAAAAGTCTTTAGGAAAATATTGGAGAGGATACAAAAAGTGATAAAAACCAAGAGATACTATATAGATAGGAATCTAGTGGACAAGACAGTGATATCAGTAGCAGAGGTTGTGAGATAAGTGAAGAAGTTTAGGTTGACTGCAAAATTGTGGAAATCATTGTAGCAGGGCTCAGAGAGTGAGAAGACAGAACTGGCTTTTCAAAGGGAAAATTAAATCCCAAGAATATAGAATATATAGAAAATTGATAGGAAACTACTCTGTTGCAAGCTGGCACCTAATTACTTGCAGCTATATTAAAACAAGAGCTAGCAGAGTGAGCTAAGAAGACAAGCTGGGTGAAGGGACAGTTGCATTGATGAGAAATATGGAAGAGGTAGAAAAGGAGAAATCGGTAAGAAGAAACTGCTATGAGTCTAAAACAGAGAATGGTTTCTTTTCGTGCAATGCTAGAAATATGTCAAAGCATGTTATTCTAGGTGATATTGAGGCAGATGTGCTTAAAAAAAAAAAGATGATTGTAACCATAAACATGTAGCCATATTACAGGCTGTATTAAAAGGTCTGAATTTGGCTTTTGCATAGTGACTGTAGGATATTAAAATTTAGGCTGATTGAGCTACTGTGCTCGTAGAGGTGAAATTGATAGTCACAAGTGAAAGAAGGATATGAATGAAATGAGCTACAGCAATGATCATTAAGTATTATCTAGGTATCTTGAGTGGTTGATTGATGAATTAGAACTAACAATGAATATAGCTTTTGTACTCTTAGAAAGAATGAGGTGGATATTCTCACCAGAGTAAGAAATATCTAACTGGGGATACTGGAAGATTCCAAAAAGGAATTGAATGATGTTTAGAGGACATAAAGTTGAAAGAACTGCATAACATGCACTATATAGTCAGAAACATTTACACACATCACTAAAGAGGAGGGTTCATGAACTGAGAGAGATACAGATGAGAAATCATTGTATAAGGCTGGTTATGGATGTGACACATTATTGAAAAGAGGTGTATCATTTAATGATAAATTGTAGACTAGGATGAGTGGCTATCAGGAAGTTAATGCAGAAACCTGGGTTGAGATTGCAAGAATACTGAAACAAATATTTTTAGAGAGATGTTCAGTGGAAAGGTATTAATGGATAACAGCAACACATCCAGGGTTATGGCATTACGGGTCGATTGTTTGACCTAATACAATCATTCCTGTCAAACCATCAATTGAAGGTCGTTCTCAACGGATTCTCCTCCAGTTCCTATCCCACAAACACAGGTGTTCCTCAAGGCTCCATCCTAGGCCCCACTCTATTCCTTATCTACATAAATGACCTTCCTGACGCCATAAATTCCCAATTTGGCATCTACACGGATGACACCACAATTTACTCCTGCCTCAAAAACAAATCTAGTGTCACTGATAAAACTAATCTGGCCGTGTGTCTTGAAAAGGACCTCCAATCGGTAGTGAACTGGGGCAGGAATTGGCTGATCAACTTTAATGCCTCAAAAACAAAACTGCTCTCTATTAATCACCAGAGAGATCCTTCCCTGCCCTCCATTAGAATGTCTGATGCTCAACTTTTCGATAGCACCTATCTGTGGCTGCTCGGTCTCACGTTGATGGCTGAGGTGAGATGGAACAAATACATTGAGTCAATTGCTTCGTCAAACCGCAAGGAAAGTTGGCTCCCTGTGCCATGCCAGGAAATTTTTCTCCTCGCAATCAATCCTCCTGATCTACAAATCAACAATTCACCCTTGCATGGAGTATTGCTGCCATATATGGTCTGGAGTCCCCTCTGTTTGCCTCGGGGTTCTTGATAGGCTCCAGAGGCGGATATGCAATATAATTGGCCCTGTTCTGGCATCTCGTCTACAGTCACTCTCTCACAGACGCGCCGTCACCTCTCTCTGTCTTTTTTACAAATACTTTCATGGCAATTGCTCCGAGGAGCTGCATTCACTGGTTCCCAGACTTCTTGAGTTCAAGCGCCCTACGAGGCTGGCATCCCGCTCTCACCCTTTCACTGTCGAATCTCCTAAATGTAGCCATCTCTTCTATTCCAATAGCTTCATGTCTCACACCTCTCGCCTGTGGAACTCCCTTCCCTATTCTAGTTTCCCTGATAGCTATAATCTCCAGCTATTCAAATGTAATGTCAATCGACATCTCCAGTTGCCTTGATCTATCCACTATTCTCCTCATCTTTTCCTCTATCACTCCTATCTGATCTTGCTCCAAATTTTCTGTAACCGCTTGCATCCTAGTGGCTTCTCACCTTGCTTGGGGTGAAACGCTTAAAAAAAAAAAAAAAAGGCCTGCTCAATGACATGGTAGACAAATGGAATATTAGGCATGACTTCAGAACAGTGAGAACAGGATAGAAAGAGGGCACATATTACCAATTGAAGCAGATTTTTGGGATATGTTACTTAGGTTAGCTCTAGTGATAGAGTTCATACTGCAAAGTAGTTTAGTTAGGTAGGAATGGAATCATCCAAGAGCTGTACAAGTGGTTGCCAAAAAAAAGAAAAAGTTAGAGAAAAGTGTTCATTTGTATAAATTGGGAAGAAGGCTTGGTTAAACCTACTTGATACACTCTGTACATTGTGTCAAGGTAAGTGAAGGCTATCAAACGTGCACTGCTAACATGCCAGTTGATGGAAGACGATACATTCTGGATGTAAGAAGGGTCACTGGAAGATGAGGAGAGATGAAGTTTGAGCAGTGGCCCCATAAAAGTTGCAGAGAGTGTGTCTTTTTTTTTGCTTTTTTTGCTGAATGTGCAGGTATGAAATGGTATGAGAGGGTTCAGGCATGGGTACCAATTTTATTTTTTGTATTTGTTGGTGTGACATTGGGTGAAATGATCTTTAAAAATATAATACAGTAGGATTGTTCATTGTGAAATTAATTTGGTTTTCATAGACTAACTCAGAGTGTTTAAAGAGGAAAAAGCTTAAGTTTTGTTTAAATGTAATATGTAATAACTCTTGTAAAATGTAATAACTCTTACTTATCTAAGCACTGGTAATGCATTGATTCTTTTTATTTTTTTTTCATTGTGAAATTTCATAAGAGAGTAAATAAGAGAATATAACAGATTTGAGAAAATTAATAAATTTTATTACTGTTACACTGATTAGAAGCTATGTTGCATTACCTAATACCAAGTAGTGAGAATAAAAAGGAAACGTAAAAATGACTTAGCAAAAAAGTAGGCTTTTGCTCAGAATAGTTGATATTTTTATTAATTTTTACATCATTAATAGAAACATTTCAGAGTAATTTTATGTCAAAATTATTAACATACATTCAGCTTTGAGAAGGCAGCCTGTGAATAATGAACTAATACTATAACTACTGCCCAAGACAGGCCTATAAAGGTCTTAATAAAAATATAATAGAAATTTTACACATATATAAATAGCAAGTGAATATACTTATAACTGATGCTTTCAATTCTATCAATGAGAAACTTAATATGAAAAATAACTTTCATTCCATTATAGAAAAAATTAGTAGTAAACAATGTACCAAAACTGTAATTATTAGCATGTAAACAACCAAAAAGTAGAGAAATTTTATATATTAAAAATCTCTCCATAAAAAAGGAAGCAATTACCAAACAAAATATACTTTGCTTTTCAATAAATTCATTATAAAAATAAGGAAATTGCTAAGAAATCATACTTTAATCTAAAATTATATAAATTACTAAAATTCCTACTTCCATTAAATGTTGGATATTTACTACATAATTTAAACTTCAACCAATATTTATACAAATAATGTTTTCCTAAAGCCTCTTCTTATATGTAGTATGTATCTGGAAGTACGCACAATGGCATTCTCTTAATAACTAGATGAAAAAAGAAGAGAAATATTGTAAACACACATTCATATACCATTGACCATAATCATATTTCTAATCTTAACTGCAAATTTTGATGTAGTTATCAGCTATTATTTGTATTATCAGTGAGTATCAGTTGTATTATCACGAGAACATAATACTACACTACAAATATTTTGATCGCACTTGTTGCTTTTTTGAAGGTGATAAATATATTGGAATACATAATATTCTATTTATGTAACAATATAAGCACATAAATACACACTGACTATGAGTACTTATTTATGCAGATATATCTTGCTGTTAACATTATGAGTCCTCATTTACACAGATATATCTTACTGTTAAGATTATGAGTACTTATTTATGCAGATACATCTTACTGTTAAGATTATGAGTACTTATTTATGCAGATACATCTTACTGTTAATGAGTAAAGACATTTATTTAGAATCATTTTCTTTGATTTTAATAAATATATAATAATAATATTAACATAATAATATAATGATAAAAGAACATCAAATTTCTAGTCTTTAATTTGTTGGTACAACTATAAAGAAATAAATACTATTAATTTAGGTATAAACAATTATTTGTATTGACAAATGCAAAACACTGCCTTTTTAGTTGCAGTTAGTTATTAGGTGCACTAAATAAAAAAGTTTAACTATTGTAAAATATATGATAATGAAAAGAAAAATATTAATCCATGGACAGATATTCACCTTTTTATATATTTTTATCTGCATAAAGTTTTCATATAAAATTGAAGAAATATTTTTAAGCATTTTAAAATTTAGCATTCTATATGATTTCACATAATCTACAATTTTTCTTTCAGTTGATATTTTATTTTTATGTTTTACTTTATGACAATATTTCTTTTCTGTATTCTAATTACTTTTTTATTCTTTTGTAAGAACTGAGAATTTTAAGGAAGGTAACAACAAAAAAAAAAATGATTTTTTTTCAAATTTTACTAAAAGCAAAGGTTTTAAAATTCAAAACTTAATCATATAATTGTAAAACAAATAATCAAGTTATTCATGTACTAGTAAAATAGTCATGATTCATGTCATAAAATAAGTACATTTTCCCTTGCTGGGAAATATATTCTAAAGATATAAATAAAGAAGTGAGAATAAAATCAGAAATATTAGTTTAAGGTGACTTTAGCTGTTAACTGAAAATGGGTTTGTGATAATTGCTTACAAATATATTTTTCTTCTTTAATGGCACAGATGAACTCTCAGGCAGTACCTAGATAGACCATAATAGAAACTTAAATTCATATTTTCACAAGCATTCTTTAAGAAATTACCTGAGCAGTATGTTGGTAATAAAAAAAAACTGCTTTAATTATCTCCCCTGATGTAACTCTCCATAAGTACATAGTTAAAACTCAAAGCATATAAAAGTAATCAACCTGGTACCATATTTGTACTGTTAATCATGTTGAATAAAAGTGTAGTATTGTATGTAAGAGAGGTACTGCTATAAAAGCAGTATGCCACAGCGAATGCCAATTGAGCTACCAACTGCTGACAACGTTTATTCCAGAAAGTACTCTACTTCATAACAATATGGCATCACCAATATGATCCCTAACCATGTTGGATGAACCAGAGCATGTAGAAATGTGGATTAGATATTAGCAGTGTTGGCTAGGATAAAGAAATAGAAAGACAAAAAAAGTCCCTGAAGGGGAGAATGAAATTACTGATTTATTTTTGGCTTTGGCAGGATGTGAAGCCATAAAGAAATTATCCATTATCATGTATCCTAAAATACTGGAAGATATGAAGAGATTTCAACCATTATAAAAAGAAGCATGCGACCAAAGAAAAAAAAAAGCTGTTTATTGCAAAAAGAACAAAATTTCTGGAAAATAGATAAAACCCAAACGAAACCATAATGCAATATTTACACAGATTGAAAAAAGCATCAAGATATTGCAAATTTGAAACACTGGGTTTGAGAGAAATGTCTACAAAAGATGAATTGATCCTTCTAAGACTAATTCAAGGCATGTATGACATTACATACAAACATAAGATCCTAGAACAGCTACAAGAGAATGATATGAATTTGGAAGCAAGTGTAGAATTCTTGCAGCAATTAGAATTAATTAATGAATTTAATAATTCTAAAAACAATGTGGAAGCATGTAACACAACTAATTAAGCGCAAATATGGCAACAAAGAACATGAAAGAAACAAAAACAAATGTCCAGCCCCAGGAAAATTATGTTTAAACTGTAAAAGAAAAGACCATTTCCAATCTGTCTGCAGATACAAAAAGAGAATAGAAAGTGTAGAAAATATAAACCCTCATACTGAAAATGCAGAAGAATATTCAATAAGAATACTTGCAAAAAGTAGAGAGACAATAAAATTGAATGGCATAACTTTTTCCATGCAGGTTAACATGAGGAATGATGTTATCTTGATTCCAAGGAACTTCTGGGAAAAAATGGGTAAACCCAAATTAAGAAAAAGTAATCTTAATTTAAAACAATTTGATGGATCTGTCATCAAAACTCTAGGTTCCTTGAAGGAACTTTCAAGGCAAAAAAAACGTTTTGAGATTATTCCCATCATTGTTGTTGAATGCACAAAAAAAATCAAGGACTCCTGGGAATAGACATTTTAAAAATGGATATGGTGAAATTAATAACCTGTATAAAGTCAGAAGAACTTGACATAGGATTACTGAAAGGATATAAAGAGAAAATAGTCTCCCAATCTATTTTGAATCACAAAAAATGCCTATTCACATTCCACCCATGGTAGTTGCAAAACTAAAGAAAATGGTAGAACAATGCATATTAGAGAAAGTTACCAAAAGTGGTAGCAGTTGGGCTTCATCAATTGTTGCAATATGAAAGCCCAATGGCGATTTGAGGAAATGTGGGGATTACAAAGTAGATGTACAGTGATCCCTCACTAATTTGTGGTTCTACTATCGTGGACTCACGACTTTGCGGATTTTTAAAATATATATATGGAAAATATATTGTGGAGTTTCTGGAAAATTCTAGAAAAATTACGATATATGAACACCTAAAATTTCTCATTAAAATATTAATAAATATTATTTCCTAGTCTAGGAACAACAAAACAAGCGTAAAATAGAAAAAAAACATATGCAGGGGTACTTGAACTTGTAAGTCACATGACAAAAAAAAAGACCTATCTAGAATGTGATGTGCATACAGTACCCACGTATCCTGTTGTTGAGAAAATGCAAAGAGGAACAATCTCGACGACAAAGTGCGCTGTAAGATGGGCCATGATTGGTGCAATGAAGACAATGAATCACAGCTTTCTATTTTGTAATCTGGCCTGAGATTGGTGCTTTAACCGATGCTCAGATTCGCAGCATCTTCCCTAGTCTTTCTCTCATGGCCATTTTGCTTCAATCTTTCTTGCCGAGCGGTTTACTGTACTAATTTGCACTGTGCGTGATTTTTTTGTTTCTTTATGTTGAACTTTGCATTTTCATCCCCTGCAATGGCTCCCATGCATGCAGCTTTTCAAGGCTGGTACTGAGCCTAAATGCAAACGAAGAATGATGATGATTGCTGAGAAGATGAAACTTCTGGATATGTTGAAGGAAGGTAGAACTTTCGCTGCCATAGCTCGCCATTTTAGCGTGAATGCATCCACTGTTTACTGCATCAAGAAGGGCGAGGCTAATATTAGGAACATCACCTTTAATAAGTCAGCAAAGAGAGTGGTTACGGTTTGTAATACAACTATCATCCGTTTGGAAGTTGCTTTGGCTGTATGGATAGCCAACTGCCAAAAGAAGAACATAGCCTTGGATACGAATATCATCCAAATAAAGGCTAGGAGCCTGTATGAGACTTTCGCCGCTAAGGAACCTGAGGACGACAGTGGTAACCACGAAGAGGAGGAAGAAGACAAAGACGACATAGAACATCCGCAACCAGGGATGTCCAGTGATTCACAACCTAAAAAAACGTCCTTTTTCTGTTAGCAAAAGGATGGTTTGCTAAGTTTCAGAAATGCTTTGGCTTAAAAAGCGTTTCCTTGCATGGCGAGCTGCTTCTGCTGATACAAGCACTGCTGAAACATTCATGAATGAAACTTTCAAGAAGATTATCTCCGAAGGTGGATATAAGCCTGAACAAGGTTTTAATATGGACGAGACGGGCTTGTTTTGGAAAAGAATGTCACCGTGAACTTTTGTGTACAAAGAGGAAGCAAAAGCCTCTGGCTTTAAAGCATACAAAGATCATGTGACCCTCGTGATGTGTGGCAATTCTGCGTGATTTTTGTTAAAGTCAGGACTTATTTACAAGTCTAAAACCCAAAGGGCTTTAAAAAACAAAAACAAGAATCTGCTACCCGTACATTGGATGCACAATCCAAAGGCGTGGATAACGAAGATGCTCACCTTCGATTGTTTCACCAGTGTTTTATCCCGCAAGTCAAGGTGTATCTATTAGAGAAGGGCTTGCCCAATACTATGCCACTATATTCAGCCAATGGACCAAGGGGGTTATCATGGCATTCAATGCCTTATACACGAGGAATGTCCTGGCGAGCCCGGTTGCTTCTGTAGATGCCGCCCAAGAAGACGAAGACGAAAATTTTAACTTGAACGCATACTGGTGGCAGTACACAATTGCTACATGCCTCCAAAATATCCAGAAGGCATTGCAAGAAATGAAGCCTGCCACCATTAACATGGGCTGGAAGAATTTGTGGTCTGAGGTTATTTACACCTGCCAAAATCCAACACTCCGCAGTACAGAAAGCTTTGCAGTTGGCTGCGATCCATGACAGCTTTGCAAATATGACCACGGGAGACATCAACGAGTTATTAGACTGCCACTCCCAGCCGCTAACCGACGCAGACCTTGAAGTCAGTCGGTGAAGAAGAAGAAGAAGAAACACAGCAAGAAAAGGAAGAAGTTGTTGACCAAACTGGCTTGAACCAGCTGGCCAAGCTCTGCAACCTGGCTAAAGAGTTGAAAGAGGTGTCACAGGAATGGGACGATGATATGGTTCGTTCTGTGCAATTTTGCAACAAGGTCAATGAAGTCATGAATCCCAATGAGATGCTCTTTGAACAGAAAAAGAAGCAGTGGCAGCAATTTCCTATTACAATATTTTTGCAGCCTCGCAAAAAGAGCCAGTTCCTGCTGCTACTACTACAGCTGCATCTTTGGAAGAAGTAGAAGAGGTGTCCCAGGAAAGGGCATTGCCGTCTGAAGAGATGTAAAATACAATCATCGGCTGCACGGTAGAAGTCATCATCAGCTACATCAGCATCATTTTTACTGTGCATCATAATTCAAATTTTAATTCAACTTCTTTCGTGTTGAGTATAGTAACAATCTTTTTTTTTTAATCTAAAATGTTATTGCTTAACAGTTGTCCTTGTTATTAATAGAGTACTGTAATGGATGGGTTGTTAACAGTACAGGGAGGGTTTTAAAAGTCCAAATACACATTAAATTAGTACTGTAAATATGGCGTCCCTACTTTGTGGAAATTCAGTTATCGTGACCGGTCTCGGAACCAATCTACTGCGATAAATGAGGGATCACTGTAAATCATCAGATATGCTTTGATTCATTCCCCTTAACTAACACAGAAATAGCAAGTCATGAATTATCAGTAATGAAATACTTTGCCAAGATTAGCCTGAAATCAGCATATAACTAATTAGAAACTGACAAAAAATTTAAAGAAATCACTACAATTAATACCCTGACAGGCTTACTAAGATGGACTCATCTTCCATTTGGAGTAAAGACATCAAGCCATATTTTTCAAAATGTAATTGAAAAAGTTCTGTTGGAGGGAGTAAAAAACAATCCTATATCAAGACACTATAGGCATAGATGCTTACAAAAAGAGAAATTTAAAAAAAAACTGAACAAGTTTTAAACAAAAAAAATTCTGGTATGATGATAAATAGTGATAAATGTGAGTTAAAATGCAACAGAATATTATATTTGGGATACCAAATGTCTATAGAAGGAATTTCATCAGACTGATAAATAAAATATCGGAAGTATCTGCACCAAAAAATTAAAAAAATTAGAATCCTTTTTGGGATTGATCAATTTTTATAGCAAATATCTACCTAGATACAGCGATCTAATAGAACCATTTGCAAAATTACAGAAAAAGAATACAGAATTTAAATGAACTCAAAGGCAAAATATAGCTTTTGAAAAAAAAAAAACACTAATAAGAAAACTGATTGCAAAAATCTTTAATCCAAAAAAAGGAGTGACATTGACTACAGATGCAAGTGACATACTGTAGGCACAATTTTGTCTCAAGAAGGTGATCCAATAAAGTACCTGTTGAGAAAATTAACATCAACTGAAGCTAACAATTCAAATAGTGAGAAAGAAATGTTAGCAGTAGTATAAAGCATAGAAAGAGCTCAAAGTTTTGTTAAAGTCAGATCACAAACTTTTAGAGTTTATATTTAACCCCAGAAAGTCACATCTAGAATTTTATGATGGGCTATAAAACTCATGACCTTTGATTTCAACATCGTATGTGTAAAGGGGAACATTATTCTACATGTGGATGCACTATCCAGACTAAATTTCAACACTAAAAAATTAGAAACATCTGAAAATTCAGAAGATTAAATATTGCACTGGGTTAAAATGAACATGTTGCCCCTAAATTGTCTCAGAATGGAAACCATACAAAAATCTAGTGTTTCAGGCAAAATAAAAATAAACATATGGAGAAATTGTTTAATGGCAGAAAGACCCTACAAAGAACCAAAGCATAAGTTAACTGTAGAGAAGGCATAATATGCAATGGAGATATAATACCCCCACAAAGTTTAAGAAAAGAAGTACTAATAGGTGTACATGATGATGTATATTGTGGTATAACACTGACACAAATGAGATTAAAATTACAAGTGTGGTGGCCAAGATATTCTCAAGATGTAGAAGACTGTGTAAAAAGGTGTCCAAAAAGTACTGAAATAAAAACCTTTCGGCAAAACAGAATTCACTTGTGGCCTAAAGAAAAGGAACTATGAGCTCAGGTACACATATTAATGCCCATATTAAAAGCATGGACTATTTTTAATTTTAGTGGATTCATTTTCAGGTAATTAAGGTTTCTGACAGAAACACTGTAAAACAAATATTAAAAGAAAATTTTCAAGAAATAGGGTGCTTAAAACTTTGGTTTCAGATAAAGCCCCAGAATTTTGCAAGGAAAGTTTGTGCTCATGGCTAAAGTGTATCTCATATAAAACACCATCTTACCACCCACAATTGAATGGAATCACAGAAAGAATGGCTCAGATTGTGAAAATGGAACTAAAAGCATTTTCCCTTTCTAATGTTAATATAAATAGTTATTTACCAAGTTTACTGTTAAGCTAAAGGACAATTCAACTTGCTGGCAGACTACAAAGTCCCTCCACATTAATAGGCAGACAGATTAGAGCTCCCATAAAAATGTTATTTTCAACGAGTGAAAGAGTATGGTATAAAAAAGACCAAGAATCTAATCCAGAGAAGGCAAACTTTGTGATACAGAAAGGACACAACACAGGAAAAATGGACAAAATGTACTGGCCAAGGTGGATCAATTCCGAAGCAGAAGGGAATTCAAGTATATAAAAATGGATGAAAAATCTTAAGGTGAAGAACATGAAAGGGAGGAGGGTACTAATGAAACTGGACAATCTATGGATGTTAATGACCAGAAATCTGACAAGGAGTTGGAAGAGAAAAATGAACCCAGACCTAAGGTCCTTATAAGAAGAAATCAAGATACATATCTAGAAAGAGTTTAGATTTCTAAGAAAAATTAGAAGAAGTCAGATAAATGAAAGGCATAAGGCCATTTTGGTTCATGGAGGTGTAGTATTGTATGTAAATGAGGTACAGCTTTAAAAGCAGTATGCTACAGCAGATACCAATCAAGCTACCATCTACTGATCTATTCCAGACAGTACTCTACTTCATAACAAAAAACTTCACAGGTAATGCTTTTTTTGACTTTATTTATTACACTTTAACCAGCTTGATATCTTTGCAAACATGAAACATGTCCTCTGCTTCAACAAACTCACAGGGAGTTGAATTCGCCAATTACTGTAAAGGAGTACTCTTACTGGCATAAAATGTTCAAGAATTTTATTGACAAGTGCATGTTATACTCCGCTGCAATGAGATCATAATTCTGATGCACTCTAAACAGGCAGCTGAGAAAATTGTATTGACACTAGTATTATAAAGATGAACTGGTAAAAAATTCTTTCTTGCTCCAACTGAGTTTACAAGCAGTGACAAAGAGTGACTTGGATCCAGGGCATGCAGTCACAAATTTTCACTTTTCCAGTCCTCAATCAATGCCATTTTCTGACACCTGACATCAAGCAATAAGAAACTTATTTAAACATTTTCTAAAAATTAAAATAAAAATGTCTATGTCTCATTAAAATAGAAAATGTTCATATGATGAAGTACTTGCACATTAATTTGTCGTTAATTCTCAATATTACATTTTGATGGGAGTCTACTCTTGAGTGGTAAACTGAATGGGAATTTTAGCTTGATATTTTTTTTTCCGAGAAAGTAGATATTATCCACGAACATTTACAAATATAAAAATGTAAAACTGGGTAAAAATTTAAAAAAATGGAAGGTCCAAATAACAATCTCAGCATGCCTTACCCCAAAACCATTCAGCCTCAGAGATTTAACTGTAGCCATTTCCCCTACCAAAGTTGGTATCACCAAATCATTCTTGCTTTAATATTTGTTCAAGAATCCACCAGTCATATGCTTTGGGCTAGGGAAATAAAAAAAAATTAAGTTTCACTGTAATTGCACCAAAGCACAATTGAAATTAAATCAGCCTGTTCCATTCATAAAAATATCCAATTTAAATATTGGATAGAAGCAACTGAAGCATCTCTTGTAAGTAACTTACAATGACTCATGCCGTTTTCCAGTTTGTAATTTTTTTTTTGTTCCTTATGTTTTCACTTCTTGTTCCTTCTTTGTCCTGTATTTTCTTTTCTCCATTGATATTAATTATTAAACTTCTCACTTCATCCCCTTCCCAATGTGCTTAGTGGACATCAGAAATAAGTCATAATTTAATCCTTTCATATTTTATATGCTTAATTTTTTTTAACAGGAGTAGATAGGCTCACCTATCATTTGGCCCATACACCTTCCATGTCTATTGAAAAGGAGTAGACTAACCAGTGGCTGTGACTTTCCATTGTGAGGGTGCCAGATGGGCAATTTCTTGGCTGCTACTTCTGACTGGTTGTTAGGAGCCTGAACTCTTTGATAAGCACTTCGAGAAGCTGTTCTGATCAACAGTCACATAATATCGAGGTATTTGTAGTACCACATCACACATGAGTAGGTGTCCCTGCATGTATTTCTAGTGTGCAACCCTAAGGCGACACTGTGCTGTTCTCAGCCATGCTCTAGCTAGTTTGGATTACCAATGACAACAGATAGGGACTATGATGGTGTTTTCTCTCTTCAAAACGAATTTCATTGAAAACACAAAAAGAAATACAACTAAACCAGTAAACAAAAAACCACCTACTCCACCTCAGCCTCTCTTTCTCGAATATTCATGGTATCCATTCCAACTTCTGCAGCATAGAATCTTTCCTCTTGGAATAGTCACCAGATATCTTTGCCCTCTGTGAAACTAACTTAAATTCTTCCATTGCTACCAATGAATTCTTGATTCCAGACTTTGTCAAAAAGATTCCAGCATTCATATGCATGGCCTTGGTGTTCACATCCAGGATAATCTTCTGATAACCAAGGAATTGTCTTTCAAGGCCCCGGACTACTGCTTCATGTACCTCCATCTTTCATAACTAAACACTGTTAGCTATCTCTTTTTACCTTTATCGCTCACCCTCTTCCCAAGATTGCAGTATATTAGGCATAATAGCTGACAGCATAGAAAAGAACTTTCTCTCCATTCATCTGTGAACATCTTCATCTTTGGTGACTTTAATGACATGTGGCTTATACATTCTAATGGTACTGATGTTGCCAGTGTTCAGACATTAAATTTTTCCATTGCCCAATCCCTTATTCAAATCGTGGACTTCCCTACTTTTTTCCCTAGCAAAACCAAGCAACATACTTCTCTACTTGATTTATTTCTTACCTCCTCTCCATGCTTTTGCCGAGATTTACAACACTGCCCTCTTGGTAACTCAGACCACTCAGTGGTAGCTATTGATATTTTGTTCATCTATTAAACAGGAACCCCCTATCCATAAGACCTCTTTCCATTACCAGCATGCTGATTGGGACTCACTCTATGATTTTCTTTGTGACACGCCTTGGACTAACGTCTTAACCACCCAATTGAAAATTGCACCACTTAGGATTTTTCTTGGGTCAAACCAGCATGGACACTTTTATTATGTCTCAGAAATACCAAGTGAAATCTAAATCCCCTCCATGGTTCACACCAGCATGCTTGGCTGCTATAACACACAGGAACCACTATTTTCAGCTATACCAGCATGACAGCTCTTTTCACAACAGGCGCCTAATTGTTGCTCCTCACAATAAATTTAAGTCCCTGTTTGCTGAGAGAATGAGGCACCACAAAATCTTTAATAACTTTGGCTCTTGTGATTATGGGCATCTCTGTAATAGGGCATTAAATAAGTATAAGGTCTCTATTCCTTGCCAATTCAATCAAGATGAGGTGTTACCATCCTCTGCTGATAAACCTGAATGCTTTAACCATAAATTCTCCTCAAACTCTACTCTTGACTCATTTGGAATATCCCTGCCTAACTTCCCTCCTTGAACTGAACCCCTGTTGAGCAATATGCATATAACCCCTTCCATGGTTTCTGCTATCATCGCTAACCTAGATCCTCACAAAACATGTGGACCTAATGGTATCCCCCTAATAGTCATTAAGAAGTGTACTTCCGAACTGGTTCCTGTTCTCTCTAAACTGTATAATAAATACCTTGCTGTCTCCTGCTTTTCTGTCAGTTGGAAGTCATTATCTGTTGTTTAGTTTTTTAAGAACTCTGGTGAGCCATCTGATCCTTCCAACTACTGGCCTGTTAGCCTTCTCTTTTTGGAAAACTCCTAGAGACCCTAATCAATTCTGAATTGGTTCATCATCTTTGAATGATAATTGGGAAAGAATCTATAATGCTCTAGATAAAAACAGTGAAGCCTGGGCTGTAGCATTGGACATCTTAAAAGCCTTTGACAAGGTCTGGCATACAGGTCTTCTCCACAAGTTGAAAAGTTACAGTGTCTTTGGACTCTTTTTGAGCTGATTCAGTCTTTCCTATTGTGAAATGAAAGTTATCCTGAATGGCCACTTGTCTAGATTCTTTTGTACTAATGCAGATGTCCCCAAGAGCTCCATCCTTGGTCCTATGCTGTTTTTAGTTTTCATTAATGAACTTCCTGACGACATCAGCTCTCAACTTCGTAATTACGCTAATGACACAACAATTTATTCCTACCTAAATAGTAAGGCTTATCAATCTAACAAGGTCAAAATGGCAGCTGATATCCAAAAAGACCTCAAGTCTGTCATTAACTGGGGTAAAAGATGGCTTGTTAATTTTAACACCTCCAAAACTAAACTTTTCTCCATTAATCATCTGAGAGACCCCTCACTACCTTTCATTGGCATGGCTAATGCTAACCTACAGGAAAGTGACTCATTGTGCCTTTTCATGTTCACATTCACTACTGTCATGATGTGGAAAGACTATATTGAATCCCTTGTTAGGTCAGTTGCTAAGAAAGTCAGTCCACTGTGTCAGGGAAGACAATTTTTTTGTCTAGAATCTATCTTGAAGTCTACCATTCATCCATGCTTAGAACATTGCTGCTACATATGGTCTGGTGCCTCTGCTATTTACCTTGAGATCCTTGATAAGATCCAAAGAATCAGCAATATTATTGGTCCTGATCTGTCAGCTCAGCTTCATTCACTTTCCCACTGCCACAAGGTTGTGTTTCTGTCTTTTCTATAAATATTTTCATGGTAATTGTTTGGCTGAGCTCCTCACTTTGATACCTAGAGTTTTTGAATTTAAGCACAGTAGTAGATTGTTGTTGAGATGTCATCAATTTACAGTTGAGCTGGCTAGATGTAGCCGCAAATTTTATGCTAACAGTTTCTTCTATCACACTTCTTACTTGTGGAACTCCCTTCTAGCTCCATGCTTCCCAGCCAACTTTAATCATTATTGTTTCTGTTCCTAATTCTTCCACACCCTGTAACCCCTTATTTTAGCAACATTACTGCCTTGCATGTGGTGATAGCAATTAAAAAAACACATTCTTTGACTTTATTCATTACACAGTACTGACAAATGAAAGGACTTTGTGTGTGTGTATATATATATATATATATATATATATATAACTGGTGTGAAAAGAGTTATTTCTATCAAGCAACTCTATTCAATAACATAAGTATCATTAATTTTTGTTGCATAACTGAGCATATTTTCTTAACTGTATTCTATTCCAAGTTTATATTACTCCTCTTTGTTGAAGATCAAAGTATTTTGTCATTCTATTCTTTGTGCAAAGTAAGAAGTAATAAATATGCTCCTATGGCTTCTTTGTTATGCTCCACTCAAAACACATGGGTTTCCCGACTGTTCATTATTTCTATCAACTAATGCACAGCACTAACATCAATGTCAGCTACTTTATATAAACAGTTCAATATCTGTTGTAGCATATCTACAGACGATAATGGGTATGTCCCCACTTACATAAATACAGTAGTAAACACTGTATATTGGTCTGCAGTTGGTGATTCATTGTGGAGTTCACTTGACTCACTGACTTCTCACTTCTTGAATACTTCTTCTACGCGCTGCTGGCGAATCTTATATGTGTTGTTCATGTCTTAAGTATTATCATTCATTACCAACCTTCATTTGATTATTCTATTCAGTACCCTTCCCTATGTTACAACAATATCCAAGTTTGTTTTTTATACTGTCATTATTTCCAAAACAAAGTATTACAAAACTTCAAATAATTTTTACAAATTTAATTTGCTCTTCAAATTTACTGTCAGTATCTATGAGAACCAAATATAGACTTAAAATCTGTTACCATCTCTGTTAAGTAGTATTTGCATATCAAAAAATTTATACTAACAAAAAAATTGTCAGGGATGCATGCAGATTCCAATATAAGTACTCTAAATATGCACTAAAATTCAATATTCTTTACTAACATACTGTTATTAATGCTATTTGTATTAGAATTGGAAGTAAATGCATTTGTATTTTTAAAACGAGTTAAAAATAAACAAATCAGAGAAAAATGTAATCAAACTTTTATAATTTTTCTGTTGGTTATGTTAGTTTAATAAATGTCAAAATAAGGATACAATATATATAGAAATCTATACACCAATAATTACTGGTATAAAGATTAATAACAAGTCTATGTAAAGAATGCTTAACAGTATCAAGAACAAACTCTAGAAGATATATGAGAGATAACAAAGGAACATGACAAAGGACAAAAAGCAATAGTTACTCTCTCAGCTGTGTATCACCCAAGTTAGATTAAAAACAACATGGCTAAAAGAATTTAGAGAAAATTACCGTAGGAAATTTGGTTGAAATGACATTTAAGTTAGATGTTTGACAGGATAATTTCAGAACTTCTCAAACTTGTTAGCATTAATTTGTAAAGAGCTGTTAATTAAAAAAAAATTATAAGCTATAATATCTAGTTTCATTAAAATAGCAGCAGTAACAACTATAATTTTATGAAGACATGTATTATCAAAATCGTTCTACTGAAGAAACCTTTTAGTAACAGAGGCTGTTAATTTAAGTGTGAGTGTCAAAATATTAGAGAAATTAGTGCACTGAATGGTTTTTGTCTTCCACCATTTGTAGAAGTAGGCTTAGCCAAATGACTTATGTATGATGTCACAGGGAAATAGGTAACTGTGGCAGCTATGAGATATAGACAGGATTTAACACCATTTAACTGTAGAATGATTGTTGGGGTCAGAAAGATAGGGCACTATTTCTGAGGTAGCATGTGCTTTTGGTATTTCTCAGGTAACAGTAGCAAAAACATATTAGAAATATGCAACTTCTAGACAGATATCAGTGTCACAAAAAATATGGGCACTTATAGGTGATGCAATAATAGAACCATTGTCAACTAACAAAGATAGTAACAACCCAATGAAGAGGGATATTACATCAGATCACTTCTTAATTCTATACTAGTGTTCACCCAATCAAAAAATGCATTGTATGGCATACACTGCATTCCATGGGGTTTTTCAGTAGTCAACCAATAAGTGTATCATTATTGATACCATGGCTTCATTTAGACCAGAGAACAAGAGATTTAACCCTGGAAGACAGGTGCTATGTTTCACAAGTCAATTTTTCAGCTCTTTCTTTCTTTGTCATGCTAGAAAGTTTTTCTTGCCCAATCCATCCTTCAAATCTATAAACCTACCATTCACCCTTGCATAGAATACTGCTGTATATATGGTCTGGAGACCCTGCTGTTCGTCTTAAGGTCCACAACAAAATCCAGAGACAGATATGCAATGTGTTTGGCCTTGATCTGACATTTCGCTTACAGTTTTTTCTACAAATACTTTCATAGTAACTGCTCCAACAAGCTACTTTTGCTAGTTCCCAAACTGCATGAATTTAAACATGCTACTAGGTTGACAACTCAGTTGCACCCTTTCACTATCAAAATGATTAAATGTAGCCATCTCTTATACTCCAATAGTTCCATGCCTTGCACTTCCCATCTGTTGAACTCCCTTCCTCTTACTTGCTTCCCTGACAGCTATAATCTCCAACTATTGATTTATTTCCTATCCTTCTATTCATCCTTTCCTCAATCACGCCTCTTTACTCTTGCTCCCACTCTCTGTAACCCCTTGCATGGCACTCCCACCTCACCTTGCTTGGGGTGAAACGCTTTAAAAAAAAAAATGTTAAAGAGACAGCATGAAGCTATGGATGCAGTATATTAGCAGCTGTGTAAATATGAGGAATGTGTTCTCTTGGAGATTACAAGTACCACGCTTTAAGACTGGAATCTATCTTGGCATGTGTGACATATATACATCTTTTTACATTTTCATCCACTTTGTGCTTGCTATGTTTCCGGTTAATGACTGCTTTCTCCAGCAATATAATGCAATCCATTATCATGCACTAGTGATATAAAACTAGTTCCAGGAATACTTGGCTTGCTTTCAAATACTACATTGTCCTCAATGCTCACCAGAATTAAATCCTATTGTCTATGTACAAGATGGTATATGTTGCAAACCTTATTAATTTTCTTGCAGTTATATCTAACAAACACATACCTCAGTTACGGACAGCCCTGAAATATGCCTGAATAGATATAGCCACGCACAGACTCTGACAGCTCACTAAAATTCATACACTTTCAGTTTTCATCAACATAATTGTCATAAATTTGGAATATCTTTTGGGGGATTTAAGACAGCTTTAACCTAAGAAACAATGGTTTTAATGTAAACAGGAAGTTAATAAATATTAAGCTGAAATAAGTGTGATGAACTGATAATTGTCGTGATAAATATAACCTTTTATTTGAAGGAGTGTGAAATGGCAACATCTTAATTATGTCATTATTTCCTCAACAAGTTATATGTGCTATCCATTTTAGTTGTTGCTGCTGATAGTAGTCCTCAACTGATATGGCTTCCATTATTTGGTACAGTTGTCTGTGATTTTGAATCACCAGTTCACAATGTTCAAAGAAGCATGATTTTTGTCAACACCCTCAGGCTTCACTCAAAGCCTTTTCTCACCATTGATCTTAGAAAGCCGTTGTATACAGCTGTGAGTTTAGATATTTCTGAACAGGTTTGACACCATGCATGACATCCACATGAAAATCTTGATCTGACAATGTTTTTAAGAACATGACTCGAGTTTTCATGTTGATATTTTGGTTTTGTAGATTCTGATGTGCCATCACTGCTTATATTCTAGTTCATAGTTTCTGATTTGGAAAGGGTTTATCTTGAGTCCTATCTCTTGGAATACTTGGTAAAGGATGTTGATTTTCTGTTCATTCTTATCCCAACTATGAATACTGATGTCATCAGCATAACTCCCTCCTTCATGAGTACATAGGCCTAGGGTGGGTAGATTTGTTTGGAATATGGTATAAAATGTTTAAATGATCAGTGGTGCATTCTAGAAGACTAACAACTTTGTATAATAGTCTTCTGAAAGCATTTGTTGAAGCAGATCCTTACCAAAGCACTAGATATTTAACAAAAAGATACAATGCATCACATTTAATTGTGCATGAATATCTCAAGCAAATTGGGAAGAAATTTAAGGGGAAAATATGTATTCTTTGTGAACATTCACTGAAGGAACAATTACAGTGTTTAATCATTTGCAATAATCTACTGACAAAAAAGTAAAACTTGTTTTTTCTTTATCAGATTATCACAGGAGGTAAGGAATATTGTTTATTAACATTAATTGTAAAAAGCTGTAGTTATCATTTTTGATCAAACTGATCAAAACAAAACCAGAAGTTCATCCAAAGAAGGTTTTATTATGCATCTGATAGAAGTGGACATTAATCATACAGAGTTACTTGATCTGAGAAAAACCTTTATTACTGATCTTTATTGTCAACAATGTGTGTATTAGTGGTGCATTCCACAAGAATCACAAAGCTTTGATGAACAGAAAGGGTGTCAACCTCCAGTCTGACAATTTAAGTCCTCATTCAGCAAAATAAACCCAAGAAGCAATAAAGTCATTCGGTTGGGAAGATTTATCTCATCCTGCATCTTCACCAGATCTATGGAGTATATGTTCAATCACTAAAATGATTTTTGCTAATGCATATTCATAAATTAGAAGATGTCAACACATGTCTATCAGCTTTCTTTTCATCAAAATCTCATTTACATTAGGCTACTGATATGACTAATGTCATTGATTATTAACATTGAACTTGAAAAGTTTTGCAGATAAGTGGGTCTGTAACTTATTTACATGCAATATAAATTAGTTCCTTCATTAAGGCTTCAATCTTCTGTTGTACTAAATCAAATTATTGTTTATAGACTTCTTGCTCATTAACTGATACCATGACAAGTTATGGACAGAAAGAAAAAACTTTTAGTTTACAATGTTATATTTGTAATTTTTTACTCAAAATAAATCTGTAATTTTTCTTTGGGAAAAAATATGAACATGAATCCAAAGCTACTTCATAATCAGAAATAATAAAAATTCCCTTGTTACAATAAAGATAAAAAGAGCCTCTTTCTTTTTTACATATTTTTAAAAAATTATTTTACCTCAAGCAAGATGATAAAACCTCTAAGACACTAAGGTGTTACTTAGAGTGAAAGAAACTTTAAAAATGTTATTGAGAAGAAAGGACAATAAAAGAACAGGATTCAGAAAGACAGATGATGATATATTGCATTTCAGTTTTTGAAGGTCTTATTTGACAGGAAAGCAAAAAGCCAGAAAAAGTTCTACAAACAGGAAATGCTAAAGAGGAAGCTATTAGGTTGGTGCAAAAATAATGTCGTTTTCTCACATGTGAGAAAACGACATTATTTTTGCACCAACCTAATACTAGCATAGAACTACATTTAGCATTTTTAACAGTAAAATGATGAAATATACCTACCAATACACTGCTATGATTAAATTCATGAAGGTGGGATATCAAAGAGGAAAGCTCATCAGAATAATTACCATGAAAATATTTGTAGAAAAGGCACAGGGAAGCTACATTACAGTGGTGGGAAAGTGATTGAAGCTGAGATGCTAGGTCAGGACCAATAACATTACAGATTCTTCTTTGGGTTTTGTCAAGAATCTCTAAATGCATAGTATGAGCATCAAACCAGATGTGGCAACAATATTCAATGCATGGAGGAATGGTAGACTTATAAATGTGTAAGTTAGATTCTGGTAAAAAAAAAAAAAATCATCTGGCACAACACAGTAAACCTAGCAGCAGACTTAGCAATTGATTTGATATAATCATACTAAATCAGTCATATCATTGGTAAATGTTAGACCGAGAAGGTGCTAAAATTTAAATAAGTAAGATAGGAATCATTGTTCAAAATTTCCTTTTAACTGATAGATAAATAAAGCCACACCTAACAAATATTTAGATTTTGTAGAATTAATTGCATTATTTACGATCATTTTAAAATATTTTCTCCTTAGACTATACATCATAACTATTGCTCAATGTTTAATGTAGTACAAATGGCTTTCATGGTTGTCATGCAGGCATTAGCCATTGACAAGACATCATTTTTTTATATTTTTCTCTAAGTATCCACTGTCAAGAAATAATGTTTGAAGTAATAAAAATGTTGGATTAAATGAAATTATATATATATTATAATATATATATATATATATATATATATATATATATATATATATATATATATATTATAATTATAATATAGGCTCTACTGTTGTATTGAGCACTGTTTTTTTTTTTCTAAAGAACTTTGGATTATTAATCTAATGGTTCTTTCCTATTTTCTATATACTTACACACACACACACATTATATATATATATATATATATATATATATATATATATATATATGTGTGTGTGTGTGTGTGTGTGTGTGTGTGTGTGTGTGTAATGTCAAAACATCAGTCAGATGCAACAATTAAAAGAAAAGTACTCAGTGGTGATACCAAAAGAAGGTTAGTGATAGAAGATTATAGTTTGAATTTTTGTAATAACTAAAAACTAATATTTAGGTTTCTTATATGAAAAGCCACTGATTTCAATCTTCATTTATTCCTCTAAGAACAAAGCATTATACATATATTGTGTAAAAAAATACTTTCCAAAAATAAATTAAAATTGTTTGTTTAGTGAACTGAAAATTCTATATAATACAGAGTTTATTTTCACAATTTTTGTTGAACCACAATTCTGAAAAATGTAAATTTAGATAGCATTTATGTCTCAAGCTTTTATAACTTATTTTGCTATGACTTCTAAAAATAATTTGTTTTTGTTTTCATTTTGTACATATTTCATAATTGTAATGCTCAGTGATGATTTTTAGTTGTTGTTTGTTGGGAATATTTTGCTTTGATACTTTCCTAATATTTAAATATGAAAATTATTCTTATTAAACTCTATTAACAAAAGGTAATTGAAATTTTAATGTATTTTATTTGTTATTTGAGAAAATGTGAATTCATTGCTGCATGTGACTGGATTTTTGCTCATCATTAATGTATTTCTATCTTTACATTGACTTGGAAGTATCGAGATTCTTGTGATTAAAGGTTATTTTTTGGATTGGGTGGGGAGTTTTCTATTTTAAACTTGTTTCTTTATCCCCTCATCATAAAAAGAAAATAGGAACCCTTTTGTTAAAATCGCCATAATTCAATGCCTTGTTTGTTTCAGATGAAGGAATGGAAAGAGAAAAAACTTCAAAGAGAAAAAATACCACTGGAATACAATATCAGTATAGAACAAAGGTGGAAAATTTGAAGGAGTTAGAACGGTGGTTTGTATGTGCATGGGAAGAATTAAATGCGACATAAAGACTGCTTTCTGCTACCCACCAACACCCTCATCCTCTCTGAATGGTAGAGGTTGATAAAACAACTGACCAACAGTATAAGGAATCTTTCTACCAAAGATTCTTCAGAACCCTAAAACTATGCAGACAACAAGTCTATAAGACAAAGCCAACTCGATTTTTCTCTCTTTTCATAAATTTTTATTTTACACTGTTTTATATTTTTACTGCTTTGCAGAAAAAGAAGGTAGATTTTAATGGAGGAATAAAATAGAAAGCATTCTTATGATATAAAGTAAAACACAATCTAGTTTTATTTACTGCCTGTGAAATACTTCCTGAATCATTTATGCTTGATTTTCTAAATTTACTGCATTTTACATTGATCAGCACAGACATTGAATAAGAACTTTTTTCAGTGGGCATTCTGATTTTCATTCAGCTGTTCTCACTGTTGTGTTCATTTATGCACTGTACAGAAGAATTCTTTGTAACTGTATTTTATTCAAATTTTATGTTTGTGATCATGCTATTATAGCAAGTTAACTTTGATACCTATCAACTTCTATTTACTTATTTATTTTTATTTTCTGCAATGCTTATCTTTTTCTTTTCATTTAAGACTTAAAAAGCAAACAAGAGGCCAAATCACTTCCCTATTTCAATGAGAATAGTTACTTTTGTAACACTTTACAGTTTCTATATATGCATTATCTTTTATTTTCCAAAATATTGATATTTTCAGTGTATTCTGAATATTACTCAACCAAATAATTTTTTGTATTTTTCTTATAACCTTGCAGTATCCTTTGATATAGTTTAAGTTAATCTACCACTGTAGGTTTAATAACATTTATAATTTTAATATGTAAATAGCATTAAAACATTTTGCTGCTAACACTTTATTTATCATTAATTTTTTTTTAATTTTAATCCACACTAAAGTGCATTCTTAGTAAGCATGTTGTCCACTATTATTAAGATATTGTTAACACTTTTGCTCTGAACTTTTTCCTTAGCATATAAATCTTTTTCCAATTTAGTATTGAGTATGAGCTGGAAGTGAATCTTTTATTAACTCTTATTAATTCCCATAGGTATATTTGTGTACTATTCACACTGAATCAACACCATTGTCCAGTATTCTATTTAAATTCTAAGTGTAACTGTATTTAACTTGTAGAGGTGACTTCTCTCTCAAATTTATATTTAAAGCAAAATACTACAAAATATGAAACAATAAGAAGGGACACAAAATGGTTTTTAAAACAAACAAAAAATATTCATATTTATGTATGTAATGATATACAAGCACAAATAATAGCGGTTACTTCCCTCTGACTGGAATTAAAGTTTTTACTGAAGACATATTTTTATCTGAACTCATAGGAAGTTGAATGAACTTGCCACCATGCGGGGCCTTTATCCAGACCGCATCTCCCACTTTGTAGATTCCAGGATGTATATTTACAAGTGGTGTTACAGAATCAACATCCTTTATGAGGGTCTGGTAGTTACATATAGAGTTGGCTGGTACTGTTATCTTTTGGCGTCACATTATACCAGTATAACACCTCTATGATGGAACATTGTGTTTCAGTGGCAATTCGATTGATTGTACAATGGCATATCTCTATGATACTATTCTCTAATGGCATATAGGCATGCCAGAATCTCAGTTGGATACCCCACTCCTCTGCAAATCTCATAAACATTTCTCCACAGAACAATGCACCATTGTTGATGAGCAGCTCAGCAGGTGGCCCTCTGCTGGCAGAGTCTTGATACAGTAACAGTTGCCATATGTAAAACTGACTAGGGCCACAGTCTAACGGAGTCAGATAATGCCGGCCTCCATAATGGGTTATATCCATTCCCACATCCAGTTTTCCAACTTCCCACTGTGCTGTCATCGGGTCTGTGGACTGGCACACCTTACTGCTGCTTTCAAGACTTCGGGGCTGACCCAGTTTACAAAATATAACGTGCGCTTCATGCTGGGATGCTAACTATGTTGATGGATGGTTTGTATACAAGCATATTCCTGTTCTTCTATGGAGACAGTGCACACTAGCTCCATTTCTTTCCGGAGTGCATCTAGCCATTGTTGAGGCACTCTGGTGAGTTCATTGGCTTCGTTCACGTGAGCCCCACATCAACTGTTAGCCCATATTCCACAGTCAGTTCCTGAGCATGCCGAGCTGACATTTTATTAACATTTCTGATGTCACCTTTCTGCACATTCTCGTTTCTCCAGACAACATATCAGAAACCCAGCAATGTACTCATGCCAAGTCTGTCTTCAGGTGAACCACAGTCATCTTCCACTGCAATGCCAGGTTGACACCTCTCAACATTGCATTGAACTCTGCCAAGTTAATATGCTTATTTTCTCATACCAAGTACAGCCAACATGCTTCCACAACCATGGATCTCCTGCTTTCTATAATGACACCTGTAGCCAAGGAGCTTGTGTCAATCCATATGATGACTTTGTGTCCATTCATGCACCAATCACTATGTGCTAGATCCTTCTGCACTACCCTGGTTATGATGTCCATAAGCATTTGAACCAGGAGCAGGTACCACGATTCATCATCACAGCCAGTCATTAATGAGTTCGCTTGTCATTTCACAAATTTGCAAACCCAGCATGTGGGTGCCATTCTTTAGTCAGTCTGAATCATTCCAGGTGTGCTCTTACATGATCAGCAGTGCTACATTGAACTTAAACTCCAAACAAGTAAGGCAATACTAGTTCTATCATTTGGAAGGGCCACAAAGATTTTTCCACATGAACTTGCAGATAGGCCCAGCACAGATCCAGCACAGTGATGTTTGATCCATCCTGTCACCACTCCCTCAGTTTAGCTGTGTATGCATCAACATATTGATTGTGTTCCTGATAATCCATAAGAGGGCAGACATTCTGTTTGTTTTCTTGCAGCATGGCCATTTGTGGGATTAGGCCCTTAGGGGATCTGAGTTAAGAGCGATAACAGCTACTGAACTTGAGAAACCTATTTTCCTGAAAACTTCAACCAAAAGAAGTACAGACAGCTTGGTTAATGAATGCCAAATGTTTCCTTGTAGGGAAACAGCTAATATTACTATTACTATAGCAGAAAGTTTATAATCACCACACAGTCACTGCACCTGGGTAAAGAGCACAAATATTCTTCATTGCTTGTGTTTTATGAAATTCTTACAACATAATATCATTAATATGTCTTCTCTAGATGTTAAATGTTAATCTGAACCATAAATGATACACAGCTTGACAGA